>CM076578.1:1631006839-1631339548 GCA_034641835.2 Pinus albicaulis
TAATCGATCAATGTCATCCACGATCAAATGTCACATTCTGACAAACATTGTCTCAATATGAATATCACCCATGGCCAACCATGGTCATAGTTGGTCGAACGTCACATTGTGACAAAAATTGTCTCAATATTTAAATCAATTCCCTTGGGTTCACCAATTTCTTTGGTTTATAATATTAAACCCTTGGGGTTATTAGTTCTTTTGGTTTATAATATGAATAATCGATCAATGTCATCCATGATCAAATGTCACATTGTGAGAACAATTGTCTCAATGTTTAAATCAATCCCCTTGGGTTCACCAATTCCTTTGGTTTATAAATATGCTAAACCTTGGGTTTATTAGTTCTTTTGGTTTATAATATGAATAATCATCAATGTCATCCATGATCAAATTGCTTCATCACAAATATTGTCTCAATATGAAAATCACTCATGGCCAACCATGGTCATAGTTGGTCTAATGTCGCATTGTCACAACAATTGTCTCAATGTTTAAATCAATTCCCTTGGGTTCACCACCTCTTTGGTTTATAATTTTTTGGGTAATGGTTTTCTCTGGGTTCACCAATTCCTTTGGTTTATATTATTAAACCATTGGGTTTATTAGTTATTTTGGTTTATAATGTAAATAATCGATCAATGTCATCCATGATCAAATGTCACATTCTAACAAACATTGTCTCAACATGAAAATCACCCATGGCCAACCATGGTCATAGTTGGTTGAACGTCACATTGTGACAACAATTTTCTCAATTTTTAAATCAATTCCCTTGGGTTCATCAATTCCTTTGGTTTATAATTTTTTGGGTAATGGTTTTCCCTTGGGTTCACCAATTCCTTTGGTTTATAATATTAAACAATTCGGTTTTATTAATCTCTACTGTTTTTAATATTTCCTTTAGCCTTATTGATCCCTTAGGTTTTTTATATTTCTTGGGTAATGGTTTTCCCTTGGGTTCACAAACTCTTTTGGTTTATAATATTAAACCCTTGGGTTATTAGTTCTTTTGGTTTATAATATGAATAATCGATCAATGTCATCCATGATCAAATGTCACATTCTGAAAAACATTGTCTCAATATGAATATCACCCATGGCCAACCATGTTCATAGTTAATTTAACGTTGCATTGTGACAACAATTGTCTCAATATTTAAATTAATCCCTTGGGCTCACCAATTCCTTTGGTTTATAATATTAAACCCTTGGGTTTATTAGTTCTTTTGATTTATAATATGAATAATCGATCAATTTCATCCATGATCAAATGTCTCATTCTGAAAAATATTGTCTCTATATGAAAAACACCCATGGTCAACCATGATCATAGTTGGTCCAACGTCGCATTGTGACAAAAAATGTCTGAATGTTTAAATCAATTCCCTTGGGTTCACCAATTCTTTTGGTTTATAATATTAAACCCTTGGGTTTATTAGTTTTTTCAGTTTATAATATGAATAATCAATCAATGTCATCCATGATCAAATGTCACATTCTGAAAAATATTGTCTCGATATGAAAATCACCCATGGTCGACCGTCATACTTGGTCCGTTGTTGCATTGCGCATAAATAATTTCAATGCTTCTCTAAATCATTCCTCGTTCACCAATTTCTTTTGGTTTATAATTTTTTGGGTGATGTTTGTCTCTTGGGTTCACCAATTCCTTTGGTTTGTAATATTAAACCATTGGATTTATTAGTTCTTTTGGTTTATAATATGAATAATCGATCAATGTCATCCATGATCAAATGTCACATTTTGACAAATATTATCTCAATATGAAAATCACCCATGGCCAACCTTGGTCATAGTTGGTCCAACGTCGCATTGTGACAACAATTGTCTCAATTTTTAAATCAATTCCCTGGGTTCACCAATTCCTTTGGTTTATAATTTTTTGGGTAATGGTTTTCCTTTGGGTTCATCAATTGATTTGGTTTATTAAACTCTTTGGGTTTTTAATCTCTATTGTTTTTAATATTGCCTCTAAATTTATTCATACCTTGGGTTTTAATATTTATTCCTTGGGTTCACTGATTCCTTTGGTTTATAATATTAAACCCTTGGTTTTATTAGTTCTTTTGGTTTATAATGTTAATCACACATTCGGTTTATTACTCTCTTGAGTTTAAAATAATAATTCTCAAGGTTTGTTAATTTCTTGGATTTTTCAGTTTAAAATATTAATTCTTAGGGTTTACTAATCTCTATTGTTTATAATATTCATTTGTTAGGTTTATAATATTTATCCCTTGGGTTCGCTGATTCTTTTGCTTTATAATATTAAACCCTTGGGTCTATTAGTTCTTTTGGTTTATAATGTTAATAATCTCGTTGGTTTATTAATAACTTATGTTTAAAATATTGATTCTTATGGATTATTAATTTATTAGGTTTTTTAGTTTAAAATATCAATTCTTACGGTTTATTAATCTCCCGTGTTTTTAATATTGATCCCTTATGTTTATAATATTTATCCCTTGGGTTCACCAATTCCTTTGGTTTATTATATTTAAACCTTTGGTTTATGATGACATTGGGTTTGTATTATTAATTATCCCTTGAGTTTATTAATATCTTCACTTTAAAATATTAATTGTTAGGATTTATTAAACTCTTAGTTTTTTTGTTTTTAAATATTGTTTCATATGCTTTATTACTCTCTTGAGTTTAATATATTATTAATATATTATATATTAATATATATTATAAATAAATATTCAAATATTTATTAATAATGATTAGTAATATTATAATAATATTATTAATAATATAATCCAATTTAAGATATAGTTTATATATTATTAATATATTATTAGTTCTTTTTGGTTTATTAATAATATAACCATCCATGATATTAATATATAAAATTAAAATATTATATATTATTTTTATTATTTTTATATTAATAAATATTATATATATTTCAAGTTAATTTATAATATGTATATAGTTAATATTATTAATATATTAATAAATATTTTTAATATATATTATTAATACTTATTATAATATTAATAATATATATAAAATATTTTTGTATATTAATATATTTAATATATTAATATTCTTATTAATATACAATATATATATTTCAAGTTAATATAATAAAATTATTATATATAATATTTATTTATTGATATATAAATTAATGTGATGGGTAGTGGATATAGGCCTATCGGCGTATATCAACCACATTAGTTTTTACTAATGTGGTTGTGCTAGTAGGTATATTTCCTCATTAGTATATTTTTCGTGTAAGATTATTATTTTTTAGATGTTTTTAATTGATGAATTGAAAAAAATAAAAAATTAATATGTTTTTGAATGGAGTTGAGATTAATTTATTTTTATTATATGTGTATTATATATAAAAAAAAAATGTTTTTAAAAAAGGGGAATCAACTTTCTATCAAAATGTTCTTTGGATGGTGTATTACATCTTAATTTTCATCGCTTGATAAAGAGGATTGTAATTTTGATTTGAATGAAGAATTAAATATCTTGGGGCATAATAAAGTATTTTATATCTTGGGGAATAATGAATAATGTGATATACAATTTCAAGGGGGAACCTAGCACCAAAAAAAACAATGAAAGTAAGAAGTGAGTTTTGCGAGCAATGAAAAACTAAAGTATAAGTGATTGAGAGAGTTAAAGCATGAAGGAACAAGATTTATGAAGTGCATATATTGTGAAACACATAAGGCAATGGGGCCATGGGGAATTGGAACTGGTTTCTCTACCTTGCAACATGATTTTATATTTTTTCATGCTACATCAAGCACCCATAAACTTTCACATGAAAATTGGAAATGTCGAAATTAGAAAAAAGTGAAGTCTATTATAGAACACGGTGGCATGCATTGACGATAGGAAAAAAACAAGATTCATCACTACTATGAAATTAGTGTGGTGCAAGCCGTCTACTTCTCTGAAAATATGAATCTATTTCCTTGTTTGCAATGTCCTTACAAACACCAAATATGCCAAAGAATAAAGACTATATTTTAATATACAAATCACATGGCTGCAAAATAATTCCTTTTTTTTCTGTATCTCAATATCTTCAATAGCTACAAATATTAAAAATGTTAAATAGGATTTTCTTTTCACTGGTTCTAGGTGAAAGTACAAATCATAGATAAGAGACACATTTTGTGGTTTATGCCACATTTTTAAACTCCATAGGATTGGGTCCTCCAATTTCATAGTTTTTAAAGCTCATAAATGTTTGTGATGGAAGAGGGAAAACAACTTATGATGCAATCAAACATGTAATAGAATCAACGAGCCTTCCAAAAGAAATATTGATAGGAGTTTCTAGATATGATGCTTCTTCAATGGTTGGTAATGAAAATGGTTTTATCATTTTCTTGAAGAAATATGTACCTAATCTTGTAGGTGTTCATTTCATTGCTCATCTTCTTCAATGGTTGGTAATGAAAATGGTTTTATTATTTTCTTGAATAAATATGTACCTAATATTGTAGGTGTTCATTGCATTGCTCATCTCGAAGCTTTAGCAATGTCATATGCTTTAAAAAGAATACCTAAATTATTTTTTGATCAGAAATTAGCAAATAAGGTATATTCGTGGGTGCAAAATTCTACAAAAATAAATAGTCAACTTATTACTCTATATGAACTTATGAAACTTGGAACTCTTCAAGCTCTTCAAATCCATGGATTTAGATGGCTTTCAAGGGGACACATCATTGAAATACTTGTTGTACTTATGCCTCCCATATTAACACTGCAGAAAATTAAATAAAAGATTCATGGTATGATAAGTAGATGAAAATTTCAGTAGAATTTTGTTTACTTATGCTTGCATATATAATGTGTGAATTAAACAAAATGAAGAAGAAATTACAAGAAGAGTATATTGATGCCATCTCTTTAGGGGCAGCAACAGATGTCATTGTTAACACTTTAAAAAGGTCATTCTTATGAAGTGACACATTTGAAGATGGCACAAGTTATTTACCTAAATTTTTAGATGCCTCTAAATTTGGCTTTCTATAAATTTTTGATAAAGAGGGTCTTGTTCACAAACATGAATTACAATTTGTCGTAATTCCACATGCATATGGTGACTGTGTTGATATACAAAAACAATCATGGAAACCTTGTATTGAAGGTTCAGTAGAGGGTTGCAAACAACATGAGAAATATTATGTTCAAGTTTGTGTAGAGAGTTTGAATGGAAGATTCCATGATCTTTCATTTTTCAAAACAACAAGGGTGTTTAGCCCTTTCCATTATTTAGAGGATGTTCATAGAAAAGAACAAAATTCAAAGCGCTGGCTCGAAAAAAAAATTCAACACTTACAACATCCTTATTGTGAAAGTGAGGAAAACAAAACAACATTTGATTTTGAAGCTTGTTTGAAAGCGTTACACCCATTTGTTGACACTCTTCATGTTAACTATGAGAGCTCATCCATGAAATATGCTTGAAATATTTTTATATTGCAGGGTTGCATACAAATTTTCCTAACATGTTAAAGTTATGGCAGACAATACTTACTATTTCTGCAAGTACAATCGCATGTGAGAGACGATTCTCAAGACAAAACGTAATATAGGATGCCTGAAGAAAAAATCTATTATTAGATGCATTGGATGCCTTGATGCGAGTGTCCCTAATTGGATTTGTTCATCCATGGTGGAATGTGATAAGCATATATCACATCTCGAAAGATGCTAAAGAAAGAATAATCTTAAATATTTAAAGTTTTTTCTTTTATGTTTATGTTTGTAATATTATTGTGTTTTGGAAATTACGATTTTTGGTGAAATTATCCCAAATTTAATTGGTTTATATGATGATATTAAATGTATTTTTGAACATTTCCATAGTTTATAAACATTGTATTTTTTAAATAAGTTTGAAACCTTTTTAAAAAATATTATTTTTTTAATAAAATTAACATTGAAATAACTTAAATGAAAAACATGATATATGTATTTCAATTTCTGTTAATATTATTCTTTTAATAAAATTGGCATTGAAATAACTTAAATAGAAAACATGATATGTGTATTTCAATTTCTCCTAATTTTCAATTTTATTATGTAATTTAGTTGCAACAATATCTACTTTCACTAGTGTTAAACCAATTATGAAAATAATTTGCAAGAGTTAAAAGAAAGTGAAAATAAATATTAAAAATCATATAAATAACCATTTAAAAATAAAACCATCATATGAGTAGGACCCACGTGCTCTTGTGGTTTGGATGGAGCATTTCAATAAATTATCTTGTTACTTGAAAGGGTCATAACAGTACATTCGACTTTCTCATGTTGTTGAACAGTTTAAGACCACGAGAGTCACGATGGAAGGCCTGGGTTTGTGACTGAACTATGTTATAGTATAAATTGCAATAAGCACTCCTTCCTGCAAAATCATCTCTCAGCGTCATAAATTTTTACAATATTACAGCAGCCATATTCTTTCATACTTGAGCTTTGCTGATAAGAAAAATCTTGTCTCCGCAGTTGCTTTGCTAATAATAAGTATGCTATATTTTATTTATTATTGTGTTAAAATCTTCCATTATAAAGTAATTCACCGAATTTTTCAGATATTTGGTATCTTCCTTTGGAAATGTCAACCAATTTGTACAACGAGCTGAAGCTTCTGAGTTATAACCCTTTTATATGGATATATAGTTTCACTTCCACACTTATTCAACTTCAAGTAAGCCATAATTCTACCATGTCCATCAGATCTTTTGCACTCTTCGTTTCCTTTCTATTGAAAGGATTTGTTTGGTTATGTTAAATCACTGTTAATCGACTAATACAGAGAAGGCTTAAAGTTAGAAGCACGATTAGCCGGGTAAGGGTTCGGCTCTCGGATCTAATTCTTGGGAAACTTACACTCAAATTTCGGGTTCATGTAAATTTCGTTTATTTAAATTATGCTGTCTTAACATTAACGTTAAAATTTACAATTTTATTTTAACAATTTGATCATAAAATTTGAAAAAATAAATTAAAAATATGTTGGGCTCACAAGTGCTCTAGGGTTCAGGGGTTAAATTTGAGGCCAGTTTACCTATTTTTCTCTTATTCAGCAGTAAAATACAGTTGATTTTAAATTAAACACGTCTTGTCAACTGGAAAATAATTTAGAAAAATGTCAAAATAACAGATATATAAAAGATCAAAAGTTTTAAATTATATATATATATATATATATATATATAGATAGATATATATAGTCCTTACAATGGTTTAGAGAATGATATTTCTAGCTAAAGGAATGAAGGTAATATCTTTTTAATGGGTGACTTTAATGCTCAAACTTCAAGCAACCAAGATGTTCTTCTAAGCAATCATTCCAACCCCAATCCTCTTTGGTTAGACGAAGACCTTACTGTGGCTAGCCTGTACAAAAGGAGCTATGAAGACCTCGGGGATAATTTGTTTGGGTTGGAGCTAGTCAAGCTCTATAGTGCTTAGGATCTCATAATTTGCAACAGTCTAAAGAAGTGGCCCAATTCTATCCAGATGACCTGCATCCATGGGCTTGGCAGCAGCGTGGTAGACTATGTTATTTACGATCTCCCTTTATACAACAAAATACTAAAATTTTGACATGTTAGATGACCACGAGCCTGACTCTGATCATAGGCCTTTACTCATAACTCTCAATTTTATCATGCATAGAGATCTCATTGAATATAATCCTTATAGTCAAAAGAACTTAATCTTTGATAGAAATAAAAAAGATCTCTTTCTAAATGAATTAAAAACTTATTTGCTTCCTTTATCTAGTATAGACAACATAGATGGTCTCTATCATAATTTTACTACAACCCTCTCATATTCTATTAACAAGAAAAAAAGGCAATATATTCGTAAAAGACAAGATAATTTCTTACACCTCTCTAAGGTGGCTCCTAAGAAATTCTGGAGGCAGATTCTAACTAGGAAAAGTAAAGATAA
The DNA here is from genome assembly GCA_034641835.2 of Pinus albicaulis. NCBI lineage: Eukaryota > Viridiplantae > Streptophyta > Pinopsida > Pinales > Pinaceae > Pinus > Pinus albicaulis. The sequence goes on from CM076578.1 coordinate 1,631,014,811, forward strand.
TAATAAAATTGCTTTACGCGACTGGAATTCCTATCTTAAAAAGCTTTATGAATCTCCAAATGCCAGGGATAACTTTGAAACCATGCTCACAACGAAAGAATTTTTCTCATTAGAAGACAATGATTTTGGGGTTAAACGTCTGGCAAATGGGAAAGCTAAAGACATTGAAGGTTACCAAGAGGAAATCTTAAAAATTGGAGGTCCTGTCCTCATCCCCCACATCCACAAGCTTTTCCACCAAGCGGTCAAGCAAGGGTTCCCTAAACCTTGGACTCAGAGCCTCATTATCCCTGTTTTTAAAAGTGGGGATACAAATAACCCCTCTAATTATCGTAAAATTATGAGAAGCCCTCTCTTGGCCAAGTTATATGGTATTATTTTGGAAAAAAAGTTGAGCATTTGGCTTGAATGTGAAGGTAAGCAGGCTAAAGCCCAAGCAGGTTGTAGAAGGAAGCACTCAACAACGGACCACATCGTTATGCTTAGGATCATTATGGAGGAATGCCGCAATGATAAATCCAATCTCTTCTATTGCTTTGTGGACTTTAGAAAGGCTTTCGATACGGTTCCTAGAAACAACCTATGGAATATATTAGAAAAGATAAATGTTCCTTTTGAGCTAAGAGCGGCTGCTATAAGATTATACGAGAATGTAATTGCCAAGTTAAAGAGCAGTGAGGGGTGGTCGAAAGATATTAAGTGTAATATCGAAGTTAAACAAGGTTGCCCCCTCTCCCCTACCCTATTTGGCATTTACATCGACAAGCTAGAAGGTTGTTTAGAGGAAGTGGGATGTGCTGGCATGGGATAGTCATCATCCTTCTTCTCTACGCTGACGATATTGTTCTTCTCGCAAGGTGTCGATCTGATCTTGATAAGTAACTTAGAATTCTTAAGGATTTTTTCTCTACCATGGGTATGTTTGTTAACACTGACAAAACAAAAGTTATGATTATCAAATCCAAGAAGGATGCTTACGCTAATTTTATGTATGACAATAGTAACTTGGAGGAAGTGTCTTCTTACAAGTAACTAGGAATTGATATTCATCACAAGCTCAACGGGAAGTATATCATTTATAAAAGGATTAATGGGGGGTGGAAAGCTTATTTTGGTCTTGAAAATAATTATAAAACGACAAACCTCGTAATGTGGGATAGAAATAAGTTCCTCTTTGAAACTTTAGCCACTCCTGTTATCTTATATGGATTGAGGTTTGGGGTTGCAGCATCTCTAGAGAATCCTCGAGAAATATTGAGCAAATCTAGAAGTGTTTTATAACGTATAACTTTAAAATTAAAAGCAATACAACCTATCTTATTCTCCTTATAGAAGTGGGTCTTTCCCTTATCGAGAGCCTAGCTATGACTAGGCTTCTATTGTACAAGCACAAGCTCAATAGCATAGGAGAACATAGACTTCCTAAGATAGCTTTAAATTCTAGCCAAAACCACCTATGGCTTAAACGAGGTTGATATAAAGACACCAGGGCCTGGTTAAACCATTGGGAGATCAACGAGAATGTTGCATTGAAAAAAATTAATAACATTAAAAAAAAATTTACTTCTAAGTTCAAAGAAAAAATGTGGTGTCAGAAAGATCTAGCAACTAAAAGAAAATTAAGATATTATAAGGAGGTCATCAACCCCACCCTATAAGATCAAAATTATATCTTTGTTTAACTAGCTCAAAGAAGAAAATTAATATAACCAAGATTAGAATGAACTCCCATGAGCTCCATAGCGAAACAGGTCGTTGGACAGTTCCTAAAACACCATGGATGGAAAGGATTTGCCATCTTTGTGAGAATATGAACATCGAGGATGAAAATCACTTCCTCTTAGAGTGCTCCGCATACAACCACATTAGAGCTCAATTTCATAATATTTGTTGCAATACCGACCTTCCTAGCCTTTTAAGATGTCAAAAACATAGTGAGCTTGGGAGGCTTCTCTCCAAGCTTTTTGAGCATAGGAATAAAATCTTAAATCAAACTAAATAACTCTTTTTTAAAGGTCCAGTAGACGTTAACCATCATCATCATCATCATCATCATCATCATATATTTCTTTATTTATTTTAAATTATATATATATATATATATATATATATATATATATATATATATATATATATATATATATATATATATATCACTAGAGGTTTCAGTAGCACTGGCACATCACAATGTTAAATCAAAAATTCTGGTTAGTATATATTTAAAAATTCTAGTTATCTATATATATAATTTAATTTAACCAATGAGCTCTTTTAGAGATAGTAACCGAATGGTAGGTTGAGTCATCTCATGGCAGTAAGGGTTAAATTTCACAGGTTCTCCTCCCCATCTGTAAATTTATTTATCACAACAATTTGTTAGTTTATTTATTTTATTTTTCATTTTCTTTTCTAGTATATAGAGAGTAGTGCATAGGGCATAGTGAACATCTTTATTAGGGAGCAATATTCGTAAGGTAACTTCTAGTTAAGTTATTTTCAATATTTTTTTTTGTTTTCATTCTTGTTTTTTACCATTTAATAATAAAATTTAAAAAAATATTGTAATTTAAAAAATGTGTATTTAAAAATATAAATTTATTATAAATTATTTTCTAAGTGAATATAAAAATAGTAATGATGATTGAGTATAAAAACAACTCACATAAAAGTTTTGGAAATGTCATATTTCTTGAGCAATGTGCTTTCTCCTTATTTATATTTTCGAATTTTTGAAATATAATTTTAAAACCAGAAATTCAAGGAAAAAAACTTTTATTAAATATTGTTTTGGTTAGACAACTTTGATGGCAAAGGTAATACGATATTTTTTTTTGTTTTTTCCTTTATTGAACTATTTATATTTCTATTTTATGTTTTTAATTTAGTTAAAATGACTCTAATATTCTAAATTTTGTAACATAGACTATGAGTCAAAGTAAAATGCTGAGGTTGAACTAAGTTTCCACCTTTGACAACTATTACTTAACAATCCTGTCTTATAAATCTACACTCATTGGCTTGAACTGAAATTCATATATATATATATATATATATATATATATATATATATATATATATATATATTATTTTAATTATATATAAACACATTTCTTTAAAAAATTAAAAAATGATAGATTTTTTATTAATTATGGTTTAATATGAAAAATATTAAGAAGGTTAAAAATATATTTTAAAAGTCATAGGAAAGGAAATTTAAAAATAAATCGTCACAAAAAAAAAATTCATGATAGGTAGGAGGACCAATAAAAGGTAACCCCTCATGGGTTATATTGCATTGTGTAAATCTTTTCCAACATTTGATTTAAATTTATTTTCATTTTATGTTGAATTGTATGTATTAATTAATATTAAAATTAAAACATTTATAAATAAAAAAATAAAATGTAAAATGTAAGTTACATAACTACTAATTTCACCAAAAAAAAAAAAAAAATTAGTATGTATTTAATGTAAAGTTTATTTCTTTATATATTATTATTTCCATAGATTATAATAATAATCATCTTCATTATAAGTATTATTATATTCAACCTTACATATATTATTGATTACAGAGTGACAATTTCTCACTATTTGGATGGAGAGAAAGAGAAAGGGGGTTGGGGGAGAGGGAGAGAGATAGTGAAAGAGCTAGAGGTCAAAGAGACAGAGTGGTGGGATAGAGGAAGGAAGAGAAAAAAGAGAGAGAAAGAGAGAGAGATAAATATGATGGGGGGTGAGAGGGGGAGGTGTGAGACATGAATGTAAAGACAAAGAGGAGAGAGAGAAAGAGATAGGGATAGAAAGAGAGGGAGGGAAGGAAAAATACATAGAGAGATAGAAGTGTAGAGACATAGGGAGAGACGATGGAGAGAGAGTTAGGGAGAGACTGAGAGAAGTAGGAAATATGTAGATAAGGAGAGGAGAGAGAGAGGGAAAGAATGGGAGGAGAGAGAGAGGGAGAAAAAGAGATGGAGGGGGGAGAGAGGGGCTATGATCCAAATCTTGGGAGGGGCCAAGATCTAGGAGATGTGAAGATCGGGAGATGAAATAAACACCATAATATTCAAAATAAGTATTGAATGCCTAAGGAAGATCACTATTCTAGAAACCATTTATTAATTGAAAAACAAATTGGCCACTACAATGTGGAGGATGAATTTATCCTTTTACAAAGTGAGGTTTATTATTTATATATTTCTTTAATTCACAATACCAAAGTGCTTGCCACTTTCCATTTATATCAATCCTTCCCACTTTGCTTGCGTGAAGTTCCCTCCATGGAAGCCTTTGTTAAATAAGAGCATAACTATGAGTTTTTGGATGACCCAAAACCAAGAATTTCTAAATACAAGGGTTTTGCATGGTTGACTCATAACCATGGGTTTGTGGAGGATCCTTAATCATGATGAGTGAGGATTCGAGGATAGAAATACATTGTCATGTTTGTGGGCCAATTGTGATGCTGATAGTGTGTGGCATAGAAAATGGACTTTGATGGCAAGAGTTTTGTGTGATTGACCTATAACTATGATGAAATAAGATCCAAAGGTAGATATATCATGTAATTTTTGTGGGCCAACTCTGATGCTGATAATGTGGGACCTAGAAAATGGTTTTCAGTGGTAAGGGTTTTGTGTTGTTCACCCATAACTGTGTTGGAATATTTTTCTTGTTGATCCACCGAGTAGAGATCCAGTGGCTTATATTTGTAAATTCTCGCCAGCCATTGAGATGTTGTAAAGGATTCCTTCCATTACTCAAGTCTCACATTAGACACAATAGACAATGAGGATAACCTGCTCTCTATCTTACTGATGCAAAGACTCATTTCTTGTTCTAGAGGCTCAATATTTGAATTTATCCTCTTGATTATGCTAGCACTTTAATCATGATCTCTATAAGGTGGTGCCTCATCATCATTTTCCTTGTTATGTGAGGAAGAAAGAGAGCTCAAGGCGTGCAGTACCCTGAGAATTGCAGCACCAGATAATTGAGTTGAAAGAAGTATGGTATCAACCTCACAAAAATGCTGGAGTTCACCCACTGCAACCTTGCTTAATGTTTTTGTAGTGTTTGACAACTCAGTAATGAAAATATATTGATGAGGAGATGTCAATTTAACTAACTCTATCAATACTTTAATAACATGAGAATATGTCAGGTCTCACAAACCTTCACATGCCCGCAAAGATAATAATAATCTAAGATCTATTTTAGGAATTATGAGTAGCATTCTTCCAGGATCATATTTCCTTTCTCTAGAAGAAGTTGAAACTTGAGGGGTAATCTCCAAGCCTGGAGTATGAAGTTCTTCATTATTTGTGACATCCCGAGAAGAATTGTTTGGACCTAAATACTTAATCTAACTCTGAGACTATGTATTGAATCAACATTTCATTATGACATTAAGAAGACCCATCAGCTATTCGAGATGGACAATTTCTTCTTGAATAGAGAGGTTGATTAAGAGGTTTTAAAAATAAAACTATATGAAAATTGCATTCCATCTCTTTATTTACAAGTTTTGGTTGACTCCCTTCATCAATAATTAAAGCTTTAGCTCTTTCCCTATGATGATATGGCCAAGGTTTGAAAGTATTTGGTTGTTCTATATATTGTAGAAGATTTGCATAAAGTGGATGATTTTGAGCCAAATAAGTCAAATTTTCCAACACACGACATGATACCAAAGGTGGGATTCCATATGAAAAATATCGCCATGAATAAATCACATTACCCAAACAACCATACAAGCAATAAGTTGATATGTTAGTAGAAGAGGAAGCATTTTTTTAGATCATTCCATATCTAGAATCAACATATCTAGGAGAGATTGGATGATTATAGCTCCTGTAACACTGTCAGTACATACATTAAATACTAGCCGCTACAATGGTCCCTTATAAACAAGTTGGATGATTTGAACAAGAAGAAGCATTACTTTAAGAGTTTCATTATCCAACAAATGTTTTCCATTGGATTAATTTAATTGGTCTCTAAAAATATTTTTATGTAAACCTTCATTTCCAAATCTATATGAACCAAGGGAAACATTTCTCCCTCCTATTCCTAATTCTATTGCATTTCCATTCATCCCTTAGGTTGTCGTGTGGCGACCATGTCGATGGAATCACTGTGAGGGAAAGTGACGCCAATGGGGGTAAGCTTGTGGGAGATATCATCACGTTGAGGGTTCAAATCCAAGGGCTTGATGATGTTGCAGAGGTAATCGATAGTGGTATTAGAGTGTTTAGGGCTGGATGTAATAGTTGTTGACTTCGTGGAGTTTTTAGCTGCCAAAGCCACATTGAAAAAGGTTATCTATGTTTTTGAAACCTGATCTCCCACCAGAGCTTCATCATTAGCTATGCAACAAGAAATTTGAATACATACTAGAAAAATATTCCAAAACATGATTTAATATTTAGCGCCATTCTCGATTGACCTCTTTACAATATTATGTAAAGTTGCATGCTAGACTAGATCCTTGTAATTTCTAAGCTTCAAAGATTGTATGTTCACCAGATACTTAACCCCTCTTTCTCTCAAAATGCAGCCTTGATGAAGGATATAAGATTTGGAATTTGCTGATATAAATATGAATGAGATGGATCAATACCAATCATATACAAGAAAATAAATTGGGAATAAGAAAATGTGAGTAGGAATTCAATGATGTGGAAAGGGCCATATATTTCCAACCATTCACAATTCATATGCGGGAGTGAATACAAGATAGTTGTAGGGAGATAGTCTTAGTGCTTTGCATGGAAGGTTTTATGCATTCTCAGAATAGTATTCCTTGCTTTCCCCATGTATTCCATGCATCAATAGGTAACCAAATAGTGAGAAAATATACATTTATTTTAAAACCTTATCGAAGAAAAGGTGAAGGGAAAATGAATCTACAGTTTTTAGAACCTTAGCCAATAAAAATCTATAGCTGGGTGGGAGTAAACTTAGGGGAAACAACATACTAGTGAATTATTTTTGTTTTCTTAAAGCTATGCATTCATAGAGAGAGACTACAGGCTTGGGGGATAAATCTCTTACAGGTTAAGCATGGAATGGATATTCATGGGGTTCTAGTTGGTGCTACAACGTTTCCCACTACAGGCTATTGATAGCAACAAATTTGGAGGTCTTAAGTTGAAACTCTTATTAACTAATTAATAAGAACCTAAAGTTGGAAGTATGGATAATGCTATGGACTCATAACCCATTTGGTTACCACTGATTCAAATCTTAGGAATGGGACCGTCTCCCAGTGCGTCAAGCATGGAAACCCCGGAAGAAAAATTTTCCTGTGAGCAAAATAACCGAGGTACCTGGTAAAGAGTAAAAAGACAAAATCCAATAGACGAGCTGATGGCATATCCGCAAGATTTGAAAGAGTAGAGTCAAGCTGGATAGGAATGTTACCTGGGAAAAATAACGTTGTTAATTAATACTTATATATAAGCAAATAACCAAGAAAACTCATAAATAATTACCATGCCAAAACCCTCAGAGAAATCGTAAGGAAATGCAGAATGGATCATACCTGCCAAGGGATGAGCTTGTATGCACTACACCGTAAGAAAACTGGAAAAACAACAGTTTAGAGTGTAAGTAGCGAAAGAACCCTCATGCAACGAATGAAAGAATCGACCATGAACTACTCAGTAGAAACGGAGAGAGAAGGATTCAAAGACTGAATCATACCTTTTTGTCATTCTTTTGGTGAGCATAGTTTTCCTGAGCCGACCCTCTCCATTGACAGAACGACAGAGTCAGTTTATGCACCCAACAGGCTTGAGAACGTAAGTGACAGAGTTCCTCCTCAGATGGAGAACCCAGAGCTCAATAACGGGATCGGTAACCCAGTGAAGGCAGAATGAAAGAACTGATTCGGTAGAGTAAGAGATAGCCCAGGGTTTGGTCGCGGTGGAAAGCCCGAGGATTTTCCCGCCCTCTTGCCTGCTATTGATCACTAGATGCATATAACGGTGGATAGTGAGCCAGCAGACCTCGAGACCCGGAAGGCTAGCACGGAGGCCCAACAGGTGTTGCGAAGGATTAAAGACTTGTACTGTGTCATTAAGTTCTCAAATATTGTGTTTCTAAACATTAAAAGAGACATGTGATGTGGTACATAATCTGCCATGTAGTTAGGGTTTAGTCGGTTAATAAATCAATGAACCCAAAATGCTTGAATGCTAACGTAACTTTTAAAATAGAATAATAGCATAATGCCTCACGAATACATGAGATTTACTCTCGTGCGGAGATGTGGGAGATAATAAAAACAAATCAATTAGTCTTTGGAGTAATTGTGCTAAAGTGTAATATTGGTATTCAAATGTTGTTTATTTATTCTCGGTTCGGTGCAGTTACAATGTCTTAATGTAGGTAGAAGTTAATTTTTTTTTTTTTAATGTACATTATGTTTGAATGTTACATTCAACTTCTCTCATAATAATTTCATAAAACAGAACTAAATTTCTTGTGCATATTGAGCTTTCTCTCCACAGCTCCCCCAAGTAGAGACCAATTTCTCCTAAGTGTAGACAACCTCTTGCCTACCCAGGAATGGCTTCTTTAAGCCCGCTTTCCCTTTAGGATGTTTCCATAATTGCGTCCAATGAAATCATGATGTTGTTTTCCTTTTTGTCTAGGCTTTACTTTTGTTTTTTTTGCAAAGTACTTTAAAACTAGATTTTTCCTCTTTCTAGTTTTATTTCACCTCTTCTCAGTAACTTTCCACTTTACTGAGGTATCTTTTAAAAAAAATTCTCCAATCTAATATTTTTACTTTATTTTATTTTCTCCAAATATTTTTGGAGAATATAAGAAAGTCTTTGAATTTAATTCCATCCTCATGGACTTAAAATCCTAGTCTCCAATATACTCTATTCTTTGCACCATATATATTTTTTATTGTTAAATGTTACACTTCTTTTACCACTCAAATTGTAATTCATGTTTATAAAAAAAGTCCTTTATTTACTTTGATTGGATTATAACATACGCAAGTGAATGTACTTCTACTCCCAAAGCCAATAACATATCATGTATATATTTTCTGATTCCCCTTTGGTAAAAATGGCAGATTCAAACACATATCACGTTTAACAAAATCCTCATAAAATATTGATAACATAGATAAGTTAAAAATGATAAAATCTTAAAAATAAAAGCATTTTTTCTCCCTCTTTATATATATATATATAATATTTTTCACCATACATATATATATATATAATATAATATTTTTTCTAATTTTATTAAACAATTTTATTTTTAAATATATATAATATAATATTTTTTCCTAGTGTAATATACTTATATATTTTCCAATAATATTTAATATTAAATTTTAAATAATAATCATTTATATTTTATGTTATAATTTTTAAATTATAAATTCTATTACGTTGAAAATGGTGTTCTCATTTTACGGATATCTTAAATTTTAAGATGGGATGATATGTTAAATTTAAAATGAATTTTTTTTGGAATAAAAGTAATTCGACTATATTATAACTTTTAAGTTTTTAGCTTAAAACAATCAAAGTTATTAAATCTATTCAAATTATTCATATTATATAAATTTTTCAAATTTGAATAATTAAAATATGTAGAAAAATAATATGATTATGATAGAAAGTAATATAGATGCATTTTAAGTACAAATATAGAATGAGTTAGGAAGGATCAAATCTGGTTAGATGTAATATCTTTTTCATTTTTAGAATATTATATAGAGTACATAACTCAAATTTGTAAAGTAAATAGGAAAAATTGACATAACTTACAGTATATAGAAAAATTGGCATACATATATACTTTAAAAATAATTAAAATGTAAAATAATAAAATTACTTAAAAGATTTCCATAAAACTTATTTTTTCCAATTACTTTATATCATATTTTATTTTATTAGATAATTTTCAATTATTTTTTTCTTTGGACATTAAATATTTTATTATACATAACATTAAAATATTTTCTTTAAACATATATATCTTCAAATAGTTTATCTTGATCCCTTGTTAAAATACATTAATGCTTTTAATTAATAATAACTAAAAAACATATTTTATTATTATTATTATAAAAGATATTATTTTTCTATTTAGATAAGGTATATGAATTGAACATAGATAAAATCACACATTACTTTTAGTGTAAATTGTAAATATTTTTTTTAATCTTACTTAATGAACAATAGAACTTTCAAAAAATATATTTTAGTAAAAAGAAAATATAAAATAGATATTTTTTTATTTTATAAAAAAAATTACAGGTGATATTGATCAATAATTTAATCTATATAAATTGTTAATTTAACATTTTTTTAATATATATACATATAAATATAAAATATGGTTGAAATTTTATAATTTAGATAAGTAATGGTTAGCTACAATTTTGCACAATTTGTAAATTAACATTATTTGACAATAAATATAATTTGTATAAACTAACTATATATAGTCTGGTAAACCATATTGGTTTAAAATTAAACAATATAGGTTTAAAATTAAATACAATGGTATGGACCAACACTTTTACTTTGTGTTTTCCAAATTTTGGTGACTAAAATAAAGTTGAAATTCTACCAATTTAGATAAACAAGTGTCGACTACAATTTTGAACATTATTTAAATTAATATATATTTAAAATAAATATAATTTTATAAAACTAACCATCACATTTTGGTAACCCATATATATTAAAAATAAATACTAAGTAACCAAAATATGTTTAAAAATAAATACTAGTATCGACCAAGAGTCGTAAAAATGGGCTAGAAACATGAATATGAATGTGGCTATGAATTAACAATTTTAATAAAAGAATTTATAATGTGAGAAGAGGTTTTCTCGGTAAATATTAGCGGATTATCGATAGGTGGCCAAAATGTTTATCTATAAAATGTTAAATTTTAATTACTAAAATTTAATATATATTTTTTTTATGGACAACATCCAATATATCACTCTAATTGAAACAAAGAATTGAATCAGTAATTCACATTAAAGAGTATCTGTATCCAAAACTCCATAAAAAAGATTTCATAGTTTAAATAAACAGTTAGTTAAACCATTCGATGTTTGAAAAAGATTTTCATTTAAAAATAAATACAAAGAATTTTCAATTCAAATGAGGCACCTGGTTAACCCCGGTATCCGACCCCATATCTATATAAACCCTTATCGACTATTTCACAAAACAAAAAACAGCATTTCACAGAATCCAAATGAAAAATTGGACAAGTTCTGCAGGTAATCTTATTCGTCAATATTTTGAAAAGAAAAATCAATATATTCAGAAATTAATTATAGTACGACATAGTGGACTAAATAACCTAGTGTAACTCGGCAATAATAAACAATAAAGGATTAGAACAATGTGAAGAAAAATATAAGAAAACCAAAGAGATCATGGAACTGGATCTACATTACAGGTTGATGGAGGCCAGCCGCAGCTCTGCATATTTGTCAGCTGCTCATATATTTCTCCCCATCGGTTGAATATTTGACCTTTAGCTCCACAGTTCATCCAATAAAGTTGCATCAAAGAGAGAGATAGTCAGATCTTCTGAATAGTCAAGGGTATGATTATGATAAGGGCCGGCTATGAAGGGCAGTTCGGGGAGAGATTGGCAGTAGGGAGAAGAGGGAGGCAACAGAGGCGGAGGAAAATCAACCTTGGCCTCCGACGGCGTAGTGTCTGCAGCGGTGGTGGGCGAGTTTGAGATTTTGGAGAGGACGGGGTGAGGGAGGGGCTTGCTTGAGGATCGACAAGTGGTTGAGCTACTAATCTCTGGAAAAGAAGAGGAGGCAGATGGGGCTTCAGTGGATTCTTGAGTGGTAATTGTAAAGGAGGAGGGGATTCCAGTGAAGCCCTGCACCATGGCCTTGAAATTCGAAGTGTCCGTCTTCACCACCGTGGTGGGCACGCGCCGAGATGGTCTCACGCGCTCTTCTTTACTTTGACCGTACCTGTGCCGCGAGACAAACCCCCTCCCACTTCCGCCGCAGCCGTCGCCGCCGGTCGACCGTGGAAACCTGTGGAATGTTTGTGCAACGCGGAGGCAACATTTACAGATGCAGGCATATTTTCTATGATAAAGCTGGAGGTCCGTGGAATGGACGTGCCCTCCAAGCTATTTATAAGCGACGACGCGTTCGGGCACATGCCCGGCCTCTGTTTCCAAGAACCCATCGTGCCCACCGCCGCCATGCTTCCAAGAACCCATCGTGCCCACCGCCGCCATGCCCCAAGAACAGATCGTGCTGACATTGATGGCAGGTGTCCCGATCATGCCTCTGCGCTTGTTAGCGGCATGGATCATGTTTATCAACTCCATCTCCGTGTTGCCACTGGAACAATTGGGGTCAGGCAGTTTTTTCCGGCCGGCGTGAAATTGCAGAATAGAAGCTATATCACCATTAATAAGAGAATCGAGAGCTTCATCAACAATTCCAGGATTCATGTTGTTGAAGATTTTGCATGTGCAATGGCAACATTTTTGTATAGTATGGCAATGTTACAAACCCTAGCCTTACGTTGATACTGACTTGCTCGTGTACTGTCCATCGATTTGAGTGTGTCCAATGCACTGTTATGAAAATCAAATCGTCCGATGCAAATTACAATTGCAACGAGATTAGGTGAGCAACTTTTGTGTTCCTCCACCATGTGCTTGCCTGCATATTGACATACACAGCTCTGCTCTCCTGTCGTACGTTTAGAGTCACATTTTAACTTTGTAAATCGTGAATGAACTGAGAAACTGATCAGTTTGGTTGAAGGCCTCTTTCGCTCTGGCATTATAGAAAAGTTGAAATCGTACGAATGTTTTGGATGATAATGAGAAGTGCTAAATATGATCGATGGGGGCATCTGAGATCCAGAGAAGCCGTTCCTTAGATTTTGACTTCACATCTCTTTGTTAGGAAAAGCTAATTGGTCACATACGACGTCATTTTCAGAAAAAAAAAACATGTCAGACTTTAATCAGCTGGTTCTAGTAGCCGAAGATTATATCATTATGTTATTGACATTATATCTTCTCGATTGTTTTTAAAATGTTTGAATTATATCAAAGTGTTGAAACTAATTCTATGGATTTTCCACGTAGGCATCCGACCTTGTCGTGCAGTTCACAAAAATCCTATTGCATTATATGATACAGCACACCTGGTAAGTCCCTATTGACATTATATCTTCTCTATTGTTTTTAAAATGTTTGAATTATATCATAAGTGTTGAAACTAATTCAATGGCTTTTCCACGTAGGCATCCGACCTTATATGATACAGGACACCTTGTAAGTCCCCATCAATAGCCCAAGTGGGTAAGGTATTAAAGTTTACGATTGTGAATATTGAGTGTCATTGCCCAAGTAGATAAGGTACTTTTTTGGTGTAAAAGTTAAGTTTTGTGATTTTTATCAAAGATATTTTTAAGCCACAACTTAACCATATAACTATCTCAAAATTCATATAAATTAGCAAACAAAAAATAATATACTTCAAAATTTATTTAAATTTAAAATAATTAACTTGAATAATTGAAAATTAGGTGTAAAAACCTCAAATAATTAACTTGAATAATTGAAAATAAGGTGTAAAAATCTCAAATAAATTTAACTCATATATATTAAAAAATAAAATAAAAATAAAATAATTTGTTATTAAACTTTATATTTATGTAATCTTCCTAAATTTAAATAAAAAAATAAAAAAACTTCTAAAGATCTTCCAAAGTATAAGTAGTGTAATAAATGTACATAACCATCATAGTTTTTTGAAGATATGCCAATGCTTCATAATAGATCAAGTTAAGTTAAAATAAGTCTCCATCAATAGCTTAGACAAAATATGGAGCATGACCAACATACAAAGTCACAAATCAAAAATATCAAAAGATGTAAATTGTTGTTATGGGAGGGGAATAAAACCCTATGCGTGAATGGTATCTGCCTACCTCTGGGAGTATATAATGCATATATCCAAAGTCTTCAGAGATCCCAATCTTTGGAAATCTGTCTGCAACCCAATTTTTCTCCCAGAAAATGTGCTGGAAGGAGATCAATGTGAATGTCCTTCTAAGGATATTAAGCTGAGAAATCCAAGGAGTGAGATGGGGAGGGGATAAAACTATGTTTAACATCAAACCTTCAATAAGTACCTTTGAGTCCCCATATATAAATATGGTGTCAATGACCAAATGTCTAGAGAAGAAAAGAAGTCCCCAGAGAGACAATACTTCAGGCCTCATGTTTATTCTTGGGCCTCCGTTCTAGTGTACCTTGTCTTAACAATTCTGATCCACATTAAGTCATAAACCATAGCCACATTGATTCCATTGTGAAGCACCATCAAAGAACCTTGTCGGTAAGTGCAAGGGATGTGAAAGAGTTATGTGTGAATGATCCCGAATGGGTTGAATGGGAGTCTTTACATTCTCCAACCGAAGTAGGATTTTATGAATGATACAGAGATAATAAAACACAATTACCTCAAATATGTGTCCATTTCTGGCACACATATTTCCCAAATTGTAAGGAAAGGAGCCACCATAATTTTACTACCCTACGCTAACCACCATTGGAGACATTCATCTATGTGTCCAAATCTTCTGCTAGGTAGATTCAATGATGAAAATATGTCATTGTAGACCGTGATAGTGATCGAGAATTTGAATAACATATGGAAATTGGTCTCAGATGTGTTCCTGCACAAAGGGCATCTCCCAAGGCCATGATATCCCGTCTTACATAGATTCTCCCAGGTGAGGTTTTTGTTCCTCCAAACCAACTAGATAAGTATAATGATCTTAATAGGTATTTAGAGTTTCCATACTTTATATAACCAACATGATTGATTTAGATTTTGAATAGTAAGGATAATATACCTATAAGTGTCTGTTACTTCTACCATCTTAGCCTACGTCTTTCTGGCCTAAGTGATGAGGTCCCTCTCCTCTGTTTTGCAGATTCCCATTAATCTTAGTGACTATATAAATACTTCCCATTCAGTAGCATAAGCATCTGTCAAGTCCACCTCCCCTTCCTGTTTCCAAATAGGAAATCTCTTGTTCCACCCCACAACAGCTTGTTCTAATATGAATATTCCTCAAGCGCATAGCCTTTGCAACAGACCGCCATTCAAATTTTGTGCATCAGCCAATAATTATATGATTCCCCCTACCAAAGGTCCATAAAGTTCTCTGAAAAAACAAATCCTTCACTTTTTGGAAGCTTCTCAAGGTATAAGATCCATAATTGCTTCCAGGATGTCCCGATCTAATTCAACCTTTAGCCCTTTTCTTTTTCAGGTATTTTTTGAAAATGATATCCCTCCAGATTCCAACCTTAAAAAATTCTCACCACAAGGATTTATAAGAAGGGATCATGCAAATATTTTTATCTCTAAAATACCCCAACCTCCTTGATCCTTTGGAATAGTAATACTTTCCCATTTTGTAAGATGAAATTTATGATTTTCTTCCCTTACCTCCCAAATAAAATGTGCCATGATTTTTTTGAATTTGTTAATAATTGTCGAGGGGAGGATGTATAAATGTGCCCAGTATGTTGCCAACTGTTGAAGTACATCTTGTGACAATATGTATCTACCCCCAAGGGATAGCCATCGGTGTGGCCATCCATTAAGCATGTTCCCAAAAAAATTCAATTAACCAAAGCCAATCTGCATTTTTGTAGTTATTAGACTTGAGTCTAAAGCCAACATATGTGATTCCTTCATCCAAAGGCTGAGTTTGGAAGTTGAATAATATTACAATCCCATTGATGTCCCCCGTATCACCCGATGTATGATTTACCTTCATTTTCCACCACCTGATGTTGATCCAAATTGTTGAAATATATCATAGAAGACCCTCCATTGAACCCTAGACACCATACCAAAAGCTAGAATAGCATCCAAAAAAACCTTATGTGAGACCATAAAACCTGTGCACAGCCTTATAACTTTCAAGTGACCTCCTGAGCAAGCCAACTTGATCTTTTGGCTGAGGTAATCCACTACCAAAATGAATAATAAAGGATAAATTGAACAACCTTGTTGTAAGCCCCTCCCACAACTAAAAAAATTTGTAGGGTATCCATTGACCAGAACTGCAAAATGGGCACTAGAAACACAATCCATGATACATTCAATGATTGGAGTAGAAGTGCCAACCTTCGACCATATGAGGCTCAAAAAATCCCATTTGATGCAATCATAAGCCTTCCAAAGGTCCACCTTCATCATTAAAGCTTTATTTTTCCTAGAATGGATGGAATGAATAATATCCTGAGCGGTGGCCACTATAACGTGTATCAACCTGTTGTGAAGGAAACCAGATTTCTCCCACGATATGTGGTTCGAGAGGGTTCCTTTGATTCACTTTGCAATAATTTTTATATAAGTTTATAAGTGATGTTGTAGAGTGATATGGGCTGAAAATCAAGAAATGTGAAAGTGACAGAAGCTTTAGGAATCAAGGAAATAAAAGTTGAATTGATAGATTTGGTAACACGTCCCAGTGATCGTGACTCTTTCACCATATTTAAAAGGTCATCCGCCAGCAGGTCGAAGAAATGGACAAATAACTCTACCGTCCAACCATTTGGGCCAGGAAGTCTTGTAATTTTTGCAAAATACCTTAACACCTGGTGGATTTCCTCAGTTGTGACCGACTAAAAAATAGCCTCATTTAGCTCCACATTGAACATAACGAGGTATTCAGACATACCCCATAATTGATCTTCAAATTTGACCCCGGAACACCCCTGAAAGGATTCAAAATATTGAACAGCTTCCCTCTGAATTTCCCCAGTGGTATATACCAGATCCCCACTATGACTCTGAATATGCCAGATATTGTTCCCATTTTTCTTTTGATTTTCATATTTATGAAAATATTTTGTTTTTCTATCCCCTTCCCATAACCAGAGGGATATTCTCTTTAATCTCCAAGTCATTTTCTAGTCTCTAGAGTTTTTAGCTTGTCCCAAATATGCTCGGATGGAGCACCTCAATCCACAATAAGACTAATATTTTCAATCCCCTTAATGAAAAACATACATTCAAGAGACATATCTTTTTTTCTCTCCCTCTCCCATATCCTGACCCGAATTTTTAGTGATTGCAATAAATCAAAAAGATGTTGCATCGGGGAGTGATGTTGGAAATTAATTCCAACTGCTGAAGTCAATCAACAGTGATAGCAGAAGTGAAAGATCAGCAGCACATTGAAGCCAAGGCAAAGGCGGTTGCCGATGTCTTCAACAAATTGCAAAAGGATTGGAAAGCTTCACAGGAGCAGTATAGAATAGATGGGATTTGATTCCCTTGATATTTTATACAAGGCGGTAGCCGTTTTTCATTAACAGCAGAGTTAAATGCCAAGACTCAAAGTCTCGCCAGCAGACAGAGCTTTGATTACAAATTGGATTAGGCTTTAAAAACCTTACCAATTTAAAATCGGCGGAGTAATGGCAGAGGCATTAAATCGAAAGACTTTACTTGCAAGTGTCTTGTTGATGTGGTGATGGACCGATGCGATCATCGCAATCGGCAGTTCCAATTGAAACCACCGTAATGTATTCGCAATATTGAAACATTGCGATGTGATCGCAAATCGCAAACGCAAGTGTTAAATTTCCCTCTGCACAAACCAAGGTACATTGGAATGTTTCCGATGCGATTGTCGTGCCATCGCACAATCGCACATCGCAAGTCCATTTGTTATTCGTCGGGTTGAAAGCCGCGATGCGATTGTCGCGCCATCGCGTAATCACAAATCGCAAGTCTCAAGTGTTCCATCCATATGTTATACTGCCGATGCCGATGGTGCGACGCAAATCGCAAGTCTCAAGTGTTCCATCCATATGTTATACTACCGATGCCGATGGTGCGATGCGATCCCATCGCAATCGCAACATCGCAACATCGCGCAATCGCAACTTTTGTTCAGTTGCGTGTTTTTGTTATATGGCACGAACCCAATTTGTTTATAGGGTGGATTTAAAACAAGTCCATCGCATCCGGTTATCAATCGAAGATCAGGATTTCTAAAAAGGTTGCGAGTTATGTTTAAAGACCGAACCCGATGCTTTTATATTTTTTTGTTTATTAGTTTAATATATGCGCGACACATATATAAAGAAAAGGTCTGAGAGGAAAATGTATTATTGTTTTGTTTTTAAACAGAACAGAGTCATTTTTTGCACAGCAGTGCGTTATTTAAAATACACAACAGCGTATTTGTCTAGTGAGACAGAGTGTTATGTTTGAGAGACAGGAAGACTTTGTGAACTGTGTTTTGAAGCAGTCACATATTTTGTAAATCCCTCTGTGTGAGGAAGAATTTGTAACAGATTTTTTTTATGAAATAGATATCTTTTTTGAGTTGAAACTCTGTCTCCTGTGAGTGAAATTTTATTAATTTCTCTGTGTCAAAAGAGGAGAGTATTACTCTCTCCACTGTTTGTTCTGGAATTTTCAATATTCCAACATGGTATCAGAGCTAGGCTAGGCTCTTTGAAGGTCAAAGAAGTTGAAGGAAATGAGTTCTTTGTTGCAGCAGCTTCTCTAGGAGAGTGAAGACTCAGCCAAAAAGAATCCAAAGGTATTTATCTATACAGTTTTTTGTGTTACTGTTGTAGAACAGTTAAGTTATTTTAAACACACAGTCAAATGTTTTTGAATCATAGTTAAGAGTGCAGAATAGCTGGAGCCAGCACTGGTATGGGTATGGGAAACATCCATCTCCCACAATTTAATGGAAAAAATTATGACTACTGGTCAATAACTATGAGAGCTTTATTTGTCTCCCAAGACTTATGGAAATTTGTTGAGGATGGCTTTGAAGAGCCAGCAGATGAAGAAGAGTTTCAAATGTTAACTCAAGCAGGAAGAGAACTGTTGAAAAGCAATAAGAAGAAAGACTCCAAAGCTCTCTTCTTTTTGTATCAAGCAGTGCATGAGAGTGTGTTTCCGAGGATAGCAGCAGCCAAGAGATCCAAAGAAGCATGGGAAAATCTCAAGACAGCCTATCAAGGTATGGAAAAGGTGAAGACAGCAAAACTACAGTTGCTGAGGAAAGACTTTGAGACTCTCTGTATGAAAGAGTCAGATACTATTGACTCATTCTTCACTCATGTGATTGGAATGGTCACACAAATAAGATCTCATAGAGAGACTCTTGAAGACAAGAGGATTGTGAAAAAACTCTTGAGAATTTTACCCTCAAGATTCGATGTGATTGTCACCACCATAGAGGAGACTAAGGATCTCACAAAGTTTTCAGTGGATGAACTACATGCATCACTGATGACTCATGAACAGAGATTGGGTAGGAATGAAAAGTCATCTCTTGAGCATTCTTTTAAGTCCCAAATGTCTTTCAGAAGAGGAAAAGGGCAAAGCAGAGGAAACAAAAGAGGAAGAGGAAAAAGCCAAAATAGAGGTGGAAGGAACAGCCCTTCACATTCACATGGAAGGTGCAACAGTCAAAGTCAAAGCCACGACCAAGGAAGTAGCCATCAGAGTGTTCAGCAGAATACTCAAGGACAAAGGTATGATAAATCCAATGTCCAATGTTACTATTGTAAAAAATATTGTCATTATGCTAATGAATGTAGAAAGAAGCAGAATGATATGGGAAGTAGAACTAGTGAAAATTTCACTAAAGAAAATATCAGCCAAAATAATTTGTTTTTAGCTTGTAATATGGCTGAAGAAAAAAATGAGGATTTATGGTTTCTAGACTCCGGTTGCAGTAACCATATGACAGGAAAATTAGCAATGTTTTCCATGTTAGATGAGAGTGTGTAGTCACAAGTCACACTAGGAACTGATAGCAAAGTTTATGTTATGGGAAAAGGAGATGTAAATGTCTTAACAAGGAAAGGTGCAAGGAAATCCATAGCAGATGTTTATTATGTTCCAGGAATGAAGTGTAACCTCTTAAGTATTGGACAGCTTGTCCATAAGGGGTATAATGTTTTCTTTGAGGATGATTTTTGTACCATCATGGATAAACCATCCAACAAACAGTGTATTGCTGAAGTGAAGATGACAAAGAACAGAATGTTCCCTCTCAGAATGAGAGCAAACTTGAAGAATGAAGAAAATATAGCAGCAGTGGCACAAGAGACTTTCCTAAGCGAACCAAAAGATGATAATTGGTTATGACACTTGAGATTTGGACATCTCAACTTTGGAGGTCTTAATCTGTTGAATAGAAAAAGGAATGGTAAGTGGTTTACCATTGATAGAGAAACCAGACAGGCTTTGTGAAGGTTGTATCTTGGGGAAACAACACAGAGAAAGTTTTCCTTCTGGGAAAAGCATAAGGGCAAAGGCACCCTTAGAGATTGTCCATTCAGATGTATGTGGACCGATGCAAACTCCATCGCTTGCTGGCAGCCACTATGTGTTAACATTCATAGATGATTTTACAAGAAAAAATTGGGTTTATTTTTTGAAAAACAAAAGTGAAGTGTTTGAAAATTTTCACAATTTCAAAGCACTTGTTGAGAACCAGAGTGGGTTGCATATCAAAGTCCTAAGGACTGACAGAGGAGGTGAGTATATCTCTAAATATTTTCTACATTTTTGTAGAGAAAATGGTATTCATAAGAAGTTTACAACTAGATATACTCCGCAGCAAAATGGAGTAGTCGAAAGGAAGAATAGAACCATAATGGACATGGCAAGGAGTATGTTAAAGGCAAAGCATTTGCCTAATGATTATTGGGCTAAAGCTGTACATTGTGCAGCATAAATTTTGAATAGATGCCCTACAAAAGCAGTTATGAACAAAGTGCCGGAAGAGGCATGGAGTGGCACAAAGCAAAGTGTCACACATATGAAGGTTTTTGGATGTGTGGCTTATGCACACATTCCAGATCAGCTAAGGAAGAAGTTGGACAGCGAGGGGGAGAAATTTATTTTCATTGGATACAGTGAGGAATCCAAGGCTTATAGGTTGTATAACCCATCCACCAAGAAGTTTATTGTGAGTAGAGATGTTCAGTTCATTGAAGATGAAGCTTGGGATGGAAGCATAGAGAAAACAGTAAATGTTAAACATTGTTTATCTCATGATGAAAATAATTATGAGTTGGATTAAATAAATATCCAAACAGATGCACCAACACAAGAGCAGCAGAGCACACCCTTGAGGAGAAATTATAGTGCTTCTCCAAGCACACCACAAGGAGGAAATTCAAGTGCTTCTTCAAGCACTTATACATCTAATGAAAGAGGTAAGAAATTCAGAAGTTTGAAAGATATTTATGAACAAGATATAGCTAATGAAGGTATCAATTCTTTGTTTGCTTTATATTGTCATGTTGATGATCCTGTTCATTTCGAAGAAGCTATCAAAGATAAGAAATGGATAGAAGCTATGGATGAGGAGATAAATGCCATAGAGAGGAACAAAACTTGGGATTTGGTTGAGCTCCCAAAAGGTAAAGATGTCATTGGAGTAAAATGGGTCTACAAGACCAAGAGTAATGCTGAAGGCAAAATAGAGAGACACAAGGCAAGGCTTGTTGTCAAAGGTTATAAGCAGAAGCATGGGATAGATTATGAGGAAACTTTCGCATCGGTTGCTAGAATGGAAACCGTGAGAGCAGTGTTGTCCATAGCAACACAAAACAAGTGGAAATTTTACCAAATGGACGTAAATTCAGCATTCCTAAACGGAATGTTAATGGAAGAGGTTTACATTGAACAACCTCTCGGCTATGAGAAGAAAGGCCAAGAGAACAAAGTGTTCAAGTTGAAGAAAGCTCTTTATGGGCTGAAGCAAGCGCCAAGAGCGTGGTACAGTAGGATAGATTCCTATCTACTGGAAAATGGATTTGAAAAATGTGAGGGAGAACCCACTCTCTACATCAAAGAAAAAGATGGAAAATATTGATTGTAATCTTGTATGTTGATGATGTTATGTTTACAGGTAATGATGATTACCTTATTGAACATTTTAAAACAGTCATGAAAGAAGAATTTGAAATGACTGACATGGGTTTATTGAGATACTTCTTAGGAATAGAAGTAGAACAAGATGAAAATGGGATTTTTATCTCACGGGAAAAGTATGTTAATGAGGTGCTTGAAATATTTAACATGCAGGAAAGCAAAGCAGCAATCACTCCCACAGTGATGGGTTTAAAATTCAGCAGAGATGACAGCAGCAAGGATTTTTATCCTAGCTTATACAAGAGCATAGTTGGCAGCCTTATGTATTTGACTGCAACTAGGCCAGACATAATGCATGCTGTTAGTTTGAATTCCAGATTTATGGAAAAGCCAAAGGATGCACATTGGCAGGCAGCAAAAAGAATTATGAGGTATGTTAAAGGTACAAAAGGATTTAGTATTTTATATACTGCTTCAAAATGTTCATATTTAGTTGGATACACTGACAGTGATTGGGCTAGAAGTGTAAATGATCGGAAGAGAACTTCCGGTTATGTTTTTCACATGGGTTCAGGAGCCATTTCATGGGATTTTAAGAAACAGCCCATTGTAGCGTTGTCTACAGTAGAAGCAGAATATGTGACAGCTACAGCAGCAGCGTGTAAAGCAGTTTGGATGAGAAAAATGTTGAGAATTTTATGTCAAGAACAAGTAAAAGGGACAGTGATCTTTTGTGACAATAGCTCAGCTATTGCATTGTCTAAAAATTCAGTTTTTCATAAAAGGACAAAGCACATTGACACCAAGTTTCATTTCATACGTGAATTGGTTAACAATGGTGAGATAGTTTTGCAACATTGTAGAACAGAGGATCAATTTGCAGATATCCTCACAAAGCCACTTGCGCAGAAAAGCTTTGAACATTTCAGGAAATGCCCGGGTATGCTGAAAAACCCAACAATTGAAATTAAGGGGGAGTGTTGGAAATTAATTCCAACTGCTGAAGTCAATCAGTAGTGATAGCAGAAGTGAAAGATCAGCGGCACATTTAAGCCAAGGCAAAGGAGGTTGCCGATGTCTTGAACAAATTGCAAAAGGATTGGAAAGCTTCACAGGAGAAGTACAGAACAGATGGGATTTGATTCCCTTGATATTTTATACAAGGCGGTAGCCGTTTTTCATTAACAGCAGAGTTAAATGCCAAGACTCAAAGTCTCGCCAGCAGGCAGAGCTTTGATTACAAATTGGATCAGGCTTTAAAAGCCTTACCAATTTAAAATCGGCGGATTAATGGCAGAGGCGGTAAATTGCAAGACTTTACTTGCAAGTGTCTTGTTGATGTGGCGATGGACCGATGCGATCATCGCAATTGGCAGTTCCAATTGAAACCACCGTAATGTATTCGCAATATTGAAACATTGCGATGCGATCGCAAATCGCAAATGCAAGTGTTAAATCGCCCTCCGCACAAACCAAGGTACATTGTAATGTTTGCAATGCGATTGTCGCGACATCGCACAATCACACATCGCAAGTCCATTTGTTATTCGTCGGGTTGAAAGCCGCGATGTGATTGTTGCACCATCGTGCAATCGCAAACCACAAGTCTCAAGTGTTCCATCCATATGTTATATTGTCGATGCCGATGGTGCGATGCGATCCCATCGCAATCGCAACTTTTATTCAGTCGCGTGTTTTTGTTATATGGCACGGACCCAATTTGTTTATAGGGTGGATTTAAAACAAGTCCATCGCATCCGGTTATCAATCGGAGATCGGGATTTCTAAAAAGGTCATGAGTTATGTTTAAAGACCAGACCCAATGCTTTTATATTTTTTTGTTTATTATTTTAATATATGCGTGGTGCATATATAAAGAAAAGGCCCGAGAGGAAAATGTATTATTGTTTTGTTTTTAAATAGAATAGAGTCGTTTTTTGCACAGCAGTGCGTTATTTAAAATACACAGCAGTGTATTTGTCCAGTGAGACAGAGTGTTCTATTTGAGAGACAGGAAGACTTTGTGAACTGTGTTTTGATGCAGTCACATATTTTGTAAATCCCTCTGTGTGAGGAAGAATTTGTAACAGATTTTTTTTATGAAATAGATGTCTTTTTTGAGTTGAAACTCTGTCTCCTATCAGTGAAATTTTATTAATTTCTCTATGTCAAAAGAGGAGAGTATTAATCTCTCCACTATTTGTTCTGGAATTTTCAATATTCCAACAAGTGACCCTCCTCCCGGATATGTGCCCTCCGGAAATTAGTGACCAGAGCATTAAAATCCTAATCTTCCAACCAAGTCCTATTTAATTTAAAAATAATTCCCAAACGAGGATTTTCCATACACCATTGGAATATAATAGGCATATGATCTAATATGATAGTTTTTACCACCCAGGATTTCATACACCCTAACCGCTCCAGTAGTTTTTCGTGGACCCAGAAATGGTCCAATATTTTTCCGATGTGATCATCTCCCACTCTTCCATTATTCCAGGTAGGAGTCAATGTGTGAGGTCAAACATCCCGAATATGATTAGAGTCGAATAGTTGGCATAAGATGTTAGTCAGTGGATCCCCCGACATTTGACCCCCTAGCGTTCCTCCATATATAGAGTAGCGGTAAAATCTCTAGCCACGATCAAGGACCCAATATTGAGTATATCACAGTCATCCATGCGCTTCCAAAAAGAATATGTCATTGTATGGAGCATATAAATTCAAAAAGTAAAGTATTCTCAGGTTTCCCTCGAATATAACTCGTTAGAAGAATATCTGCGAAGAATTTATATGCAATTATGGTGGCCCATCTCAGGTCCCAAAGAGCGGTCATGCCTCCCAATAATCCATTTAGCGTTAGAGGAATCAAAGTGAGATCCTAAAAATTAAGCTAACATTAGTCAAGGACATCTTCTTGGAACCCATGTCATTATCAATTTTTTAACATTAGTCAAGGACATCTTCTTGGAACCAATGTCATTATCATTTTTTTTAATGATTGTGATGTTGGTAATTCCTAAAACTGTGACATGTAAGTCTTAATGTTGTAGGTGTCTTAAAAATTTTGTTCCTTTTTCATATATAAAAAAAAACTATTTTATTAAAATAAAAACCACACATGTTATTAAATTATTATATAAAAATAATATTATTTCTACTCGTCATAAATGTAATTATAAGATCTTACATATTATATTGAAACATAATTTTTCTTATTAAATTTTTATATAAAAACACTATTATCTCTCCTCCTCTAAAATATAATAATAAATTATTGACTATTATATTCAAACATAATTTTAAGAGATTTCTAATATTTATTCAATTTATTTCTTCTCTCTATAAAATAAAATATATAGTAAAATAGTTTTAACCTTATAATATTTTAAGAAAGAGAATAATGATATAGAATTGTTTATATATATATATATATATTATAGGTAAATGATATTTAAATATTTATTTATTATTTACACAATCATATAAATTTGTTAATTAGTTTATTAATCTATTTTTACATGAATCCAATGAAAAATTAATTAACATTTATATGAATTTCTATATTAATAAGTGTTATATAGTAGTTAGTGTTTAAATATAGTTAAATTTAAGTAAAAATATTGAATTCAAGTTAGTGTTATGGTTTAGAATCCAGTCAATTTAAGTTTTATTGATTGGTAAATTGAGCTATTTTGTTAATTGTAATTTTTCTTTTATATTTTTTGTATAAAGTATAGATAAAAATATTTTAAAAGGAAATATAGGTTGAATGTATTCCTCGAAAAATATAAATATTAAAAATGGAGTTATCTTATATACTTAGTTATGCCTTTTTTGAATTAATATCCATTTTAATTATGACATCCTAATCCCTTTCATTTAAGTAGAAACTATGTTTTCATAAAAATTGCAAATTGATATATGAAAGAAAGAAAAAAATCCTACTAAGGGCAATGACTTGCATAAATTTTGTGGGTAGTAACCACTAAAAAGTCTTCACATGTACATTTTTACTCCTCTTTATTAATTCTTCACATTTACATTTGAACTCCTATTTATTGAAGTCTTGAAGATAATATATTCCTATCCATTTTTATGTAAATTCTTGTTGAAATTATGGTGGGTACTAATTTATGGTAAATATGTTATTTACGTGAGTATGATCTATTTTCAATGATTTTAATTTTTTGTGGTTTTATATGAAATTTAACAATGAAAAATCTAAAAGTGATAACAATTAATGACATAAATATTGGAAGTGCATCCAAGAATTATGGCAAAAACCTTGGAGGCAGTTATCCAAATGGCATGGTGTTATGCAAAGGCTGTAATAACAATAATTATAGAATAAGACTTGAACCAATCATATTGTGTATAAATAATTTTAAATATTAATAAAAATAATAAAATTCAATCCATAATGTTAAACTATGGAGAAGCTGCAATTTTTTGGGTCAAAACAATGTAATATTAGGTCAAAGAAAAAATTGAGTGCATAATACCATGTCTCCAGTAGATAGGTGTAATAAATTGTACACCTTTATATTTTTTCTAGGTATAAATATAAATATTCATAAATTTATTTTAATTTTAAATCATGCATTAAAATAAATTAAATCTTTAGACATGTAAATATTTTTCAAGTTTTTTTAATAAGAAAAAATTCGACTAAATTTATTATATAGAGAAAAAGTGCAAATGTAAATGTGTTTGTTCATATATAATGAATTATTATATATTGCCAATTATTTTTATACTTGCTAGTTGAAAATTTTGAGGAATTAGCTTTAATGAGCCATTTTAGTGAGAGGTTTGATTTTAATCTTCTGAAATTTTTATGAATCATTTTCAAACACCAAATGAGACTTTTTGGTTGATTAAATTTCTCAAACAGAGCTCATAGCTCTTAGTGCCTTAGACAATAGTTTACACAATTTCAACAATAATGAAATCAACTTAATTTAACTCATATAAAAATATTATGCATCCTACCAATTGAGTTGTAACATCCTAATTTACACAATTCCAACAATGTGAAGATCACCTTAATTGTAGCTCATATGGACATGTTATGCATCTACCAATTGATTTGTAGCATCCAATTGATTTGATAATGCTACCACAACCACATCACCTCAAACATATGAATTCTTTGTGAAGATGAAAACCTTAATCTTAATATATTCATTTCTGCATTTGGTTGTATTGGGGTTTCATGAATATATATGTCGAATGCTTGTAATGCCAATTTAACACCTATGTACCATAATTATAATATTGCCCAAATATTCCCTAATGGGGATGTTAATGATAAGGATGTGGAAGCCTTGGTGAGAGAACCTACCACCCCGTCGGAGCTGATGGGTATTTATGTCTCTCACAACTCGACATTTTAGTGCGTGCATGGGCATGCAAGGTCTACAAGTGGGACATGCGGTTTCTTTATTAATTGTGGAGCATGGCCATCTCACTTTACATACTAAGGACCAGTATGGAGGGGAGGATAAACCCTTGTGTGATACACTTGGTGCTCTTATTTTTAAGTGAATCGCTATTTTTAGATTATTGTGAGGTTAATGGCTCTTATTTTTAATTACATGGCTATTTTTAGATTATTGTGAACTTAATGGCTCTAAGGGTCAAGACTTGAATTGACTTATTATGTTATTAAAGTCTATAAATGTTTGACTTTTGGTTATTGAATGGGAAAGAGAACATGAGAAAGTATGGACTTATTATTATTCTAACAAATAAGTTAAGTGGCCAAATTTATATGGTGGAATTTTCTAAATATTTGTTTAGGAAAATAGTATAATTCAAGAGAAATAGTATGTTAAATTAATATTCATAAAATAGTATAATTGGAGAGAAAAATTGTGCTAGAATTTTAGCCGGAGAGAAATGCTAAGTTTGCTTAAAATTTTATAAAAGCACATTGAGAGAGAAAAGTGTGCTTTAAACAAAAATAGAAAAACTATTTTCAAATTAAAAGAAAAAGGGCTAGGAAAATCAAAGAGTGCAAACACTAAAAGCCTAGGGGAGTATTCTAGAAGGCATGAATTCTAAATTAGGGGGAGTTGTTGAGGTGAGACTAATTTGTTAGTACATAGGTGCTCTCTCCCATAGTTTTCCCAAAGTTCAAATAAGCTGTTTTTTTTTTTAAATAATAAAATGTATTATGTTATGAGCTAGAATATTGGTTTAGTTTCATTAAAGGATTACACATATATGGAATTAATCCTTGCTAAATTGGCTCATATGATACAAACCATGGAAATAATGTTGATATGAAAGAAAAAAATTTACATCCTCAAGAATTATGTATAGTACAGATAAAATGTTATTTCTCTTGAAGTATGTATGGGTAAGCATTATAGATGCATGGTTTAACATAATGGTGTTTTTGAGTAAAAGGATTGGGGAATGTCACTCACTAGAATATCATAAATAAAAACTAAACAGTAATTGTATCCTAGTTATCTTATATCAGTAACATGGAAGGAATTATGTCCTTCTACCGATGCATGTTTAATGAATTAATGGTATGCATAATTCTTAATTGACCCTCTTTAATCTATAAGAATGTATATTGGAATTCTATACTTAACGAAAAGGAATATGTCCGAGCAACCTTCTAGTAAGAATGGTCATCTCGCAAACTAGAATGAAAATAGAACTAAATGTTAGAGTACCATGCATTCAATAAATATTCGAGTGAGGAAATATGGGATGGAATGGGAATGTCTTTGAATTTATAAAGAGTTAAGCTCGAGTTTTGGCTCAATTGTCCCTCTAATCTATCTTGGATTATTAAATCGTGATGGCATTTCTAGAGAAGAAATGTGATAATAAATGGTGATTGGCAACAAAGAGATAGCCCATCAGTGGCTATACTTTATTACAATACATATTAAAACACATTGAAAAATAATATTACATGGAACTTTGGTTCTACGACAGTCATAAAATAAATTTTATAATAAATAAATCCTACAAAGATGGAAAGTAATTAATCATAGTATGCCTCACAAATAAAATTGTAGAGGACGAAATTTCATATTCAAAACACATAAGGAGTATCAAAATGAAATATATACAATTTATAGATTATGAGAAAATTATAAGGTGAAATTTTCATTAACATTAAACTAATAAATGTAGTGTTGGTCGAGAAAGTGGTATATCCCCAACTCGTAGTTTAGTGAATATTAGAGTCATGAAGACTCATTAATTAAAAGCTTCCAAATGAAAATTACAAAATCTTGTCCAGAATATGACTAAGTGCTTGAAGAAACAAATCTACAGGATCCCTAATCCAACAAGGAAAATGAACTAGAGTTGGAAGCAAAAATTTGGCCAAAGCACCCTGAAATTGTATAGAAAAGTTAGTCAGGGTTAAGGTCAAATGTGCTAGGGTATCCATTTAATAAAACATTTAAAATAAAAGCCATATGTAGCATTTACCTAGGGCCAAGAAATTTGAGGCTTGTCAATGAACGAGTAGTGAAGAAAAGAAAAACAATTATAAGGATACCAACCACTATGGGTGAGTTATAAGCATTGTACCTGTAGAGAGGGGAAACTCCTTGATGTTCACCTAGGTTACATGCATGAGAAGGGAATGGTACCACATTAGTATCTAATAAAATTTGAGTGAAGAACCCTATACAAGATCAGGAAAAAACAAGAATTCAATAGGGTACACAACCCTATTACCCAATGACAGAACTTAAACTTCTAAATTGAAAATAATGAAGTAAAACTATAGCACACAATAAGGGTTAAACCATAAGGTTAAATTAGGACAAGGAATCACATTTTTAGGCTAGATTCTAAAGTGTGTCCTAAAACAAAGCCATCACAATCAGTTGGAAACATAAGTGGCTACAATCAGAAAACTAGGGAAGAACAAATAGAACCTTATACCATAGACGAAAATTAATTCTCGGTAGAGATAGTTCAAGGTTAAAAAATTTAGCAGAGGATGAAAAAATTACCTGATAATTTGATCGACACTCATTCCCATTGTAATTTTCTTGGAAAATATTTAGTGATAGTGAAACGAATTGGATTGTTAAATCAAAGTAATGAAAAAGTAAAATATTGAGGATAGATGCTAGGGTTTCTTACCAACATCAAATGAACACTTTGGTAAAGCACTTAAACCAACCAAGATTGGTGCAGTTGTGAATGTTACATCTATTGAAATTAGCAAAGATGTGAGAAGGGACTCTGTTTTATTAAAGGGTCAACCCCTCTTGCAACCTACAAATTGAAATGAAAATGATGACTAGTTAGGTATCGTTAAAAAAACCACAGGAACATTTGATTTTACATTTTGATCTCCCCAACATGGGTGGGGGTTTCAAAAATTGGAGAGTAAATTGAGCGGTTATTTGGATGGTTTGTAGAGAATATGGATGTCATAACAGATATCTATTTTAAATTTTTAGTGTTTCTGGTCACCATGCATCTAATAGGATCCATTTCAATTGATAACATGAATAGATCAGTGTGTGAATGATAACTTGTGACATCCCTGGCCATTTTCTTTAAATGTGGATCAGGTTACAAATTAATACTTTGTGAAATCCCTAGCCATTTTCTTCGATTGTGGATCAAGTTATAAACTAGAATACACTCTCTCTTCAGAATACTCTATAATATATATTGGATGAAGGGAAAGGTTATGATAAAACTTGTAAAAGAACCCCTTAGGGTTATGTCAACTTACTCTGTTGTTAAACATATAGAATTTTGTAAAAATATAATCTATAGTAAGGACTCAGTGGATTTTTTCTTTTGTAAGTTTTGTTTGAATTGAAAAATAAAAAAAAATTATAAAAGCTAAAATTATGTAGTGAAAAAAAATGTTTAAAATTTCATCATAAAATGTTGAGTAAGTTTGACATCATATAATATGAAATTTGTTTATGATTACAAAATAAAAAACATGTAATATTTTTTAGCTACAATTAGGTAATTAAAGATATGTATATAGTTTTTTTTTAATAGAAAAATGTTGATTTTCATTAACAAAAAAAACTGAAAGAATATATATGTAGTTACAAGCTATTACAATTAAGTAATTAAAGGTAAATTTAGTGTTATTTAAGAAATGAGAATTATGAACATTCATCATTATTTCTCAAGATAAATTATGTCGTGTGGAATAATTTAATAAACCATATTCTGCATGAATACCATGAGTCAATACCATGGGCTGTTTCTATAATTTATTATTATTTTGTTTTTGTTTTTTATTGTATCTTGACCTAGTTAAAATGTTCATTACATTACGTCAATCTTTTTATTTAATTCACTTTTATTTTTATTTTTTTGTAATTTGACATAGTCAAAATGTTAGACATGACATTACAACATTTATATTATATACCTAAAATCAATCTAACTTATTAAAAAGAAAAAAAAAATAACATTATAAAAAAAATATATAAAACTATTTACTTGTGGATTTAATGGCCTAAAACATTTGAATCGTCTAACATTTGATCCAATGACTTTTACTTGTGAATATAATGGCCTAAAACATTTCAATCATCTAACATTTGATCCAACGGTTCAGATATAGATACATTGGAGCTAGAGAAGTTGTTTTCAAATAAAAACCCTTACAACATAATAAACAATTAAATCAATTATTTTAATTTTAAATTTTAATTATTTTAAATAAACAATTAAATCATTCGATGTCTGAAAACGATTTTCATTTAAAAAAATTGAATTTTCAATTCAAATCAGGCACATGTTTAACCCCTCTATCCGACCCCATATTTATAACTTGTAACCATTGTCTTAGTTGTTGACAAATGGTTAGACTATTGTTAAGAATGGATTAAATATGACTGTTATTTTATTGCAAATAGAATATTATGAACAGAAATTAATTTGTTATTGGAATAAAAGATTACTTGTGAATTAATTTCATGAGTAAATATTGATGGTAAAAGTAATTCAAGATCTGGAGTTAGTTGAACAGAAAAAAATAGTTCCATAGTTACCTAAGAAAAATAAAAAAACTCTGGAATAAATAAGGATTCTGAGAGAGAGTTTGGGGGTTCTGTGGGAGCAAAAAAAAGGAAACTTTCATCCTGGGAAGTAACCCTAGGAGGGAAACTTATAGAGGAGACTATTCCACTGGAGTTGGAGAATTGGACCGGACTGTCCCGAGATTCTCCTCCAGATTTTTTTTTCTGTGTTCAACGAAGACTCAGACTTGGAGCACGGGGGAGAGTTGCGGGACGTAATTTCCCAACTCGTGGAAGGGAGGAAACCAAAATTTATCAATCAGATTTAAGTACAGATGAGTGGAATCTGTATCTCTGTTAGTAGTATAAATGATTATTGTCTTAATTTATTAGATGGAATTTGTATGTTTGATAGTAGTATAAATGATTTTTTTCTTAATTTATTAGATGGAATCTGTATCTCTTATAGTAGTATAAAAGATTATTTCCTTAAATTTTCAGACAAGAAAATTGAACTGTTTTAAGGGATGTAATAATTTAGGTGTTAAGGTTCAACAGACAGAAATGAAAACCTAGGACAAATTTACTTCTGCACTTTGTATAAGTGTATTAACTCTATTTAGAAAAGAGAAAGCTACAATCTAACTAGCTAACCGAAGGACTGTTAGCCCAGTATCTGTGACCAGATTACTAGGCAGGTTGTCCTTCATAATCTATGATAATACACGGACAAGTCATGGTCCGGACATGAATTACAGATAAATACTAGCATAACTGAATAAAAAACGAAACACTAAGAAGTGAACAGATTCACATTAATAAGTTCCTCATTAAGTAAATAGGAAAAATGCTAACAGAACATGTAAAGTTCGCCATAGGAAAAAGAACAAAACCCTCTGTGAGAAATGTATAAATATGTATATATACAAATAGAAGCCATAAGCATACCCAATATCTGCGAGATAAAAAGGATTATTTTTATTCATAGAGGAGAGATAGACTACGACTGACGAAGAAATTTATTTTTCTCGCCATTCGAATACATTCATTTATTGAACAAGAAAGGAACAAGAAACCAAAAACAAAATTACAGTTCATGCATGTGCAGGAGAGAACATCGCATGCATAACAAGATAACTGTAAACGAAAGATTGATATATATATACAAGTATGTCCACTATAGTCCAAATTGAGATAAAAACTCTGCTGTAAATCTTGAAAGCATACACCAACATAGTAGTTAACAACAATGACAGGGACAGTAAACCCCGAGCTTAATAACACGATGATAGTTAAATAAGTCTATCCCAATTGTTATTTTGAATTACAGAGAACCAAGAGGGAATTGTACAGAAGATGGGCCTGTGGCCGAAATGGAAAGAGCCTTTTTACTAACCCTAGGTGTGGCAATTAAAACCCTAAGCTACATAGTCATCAAAATTCTGAAAAAAATCCTTCTGCTTAAAGACCCTAGTGATCACCAGCCGCTTACAGCCAATAATAATCCTCAAGCTCGGACATGGGTACCTATGGGAGTGAGGGAAGAACCGGTTAGCGTTGCCGAAATGGAGATGCACCATTGTAACTCGCGATTGTAACAAATGTGGTGCGCAGATGAAGAAGAACTTGTACCTGTCGTGCAGAAAACTGAAAATGAGTCAAAAAACTGAGCTGGGCTAAGGACCGAGACCCTAATATTACATTTAACCAAGATTCAACTACTTTTGAACAAGAAATTAGGGAAGATACTTGGAAGGATCCTAGCATATTACCTGTTGGTCTTGTCTGGGAACGTTTGCAATTCATAAACTGAACCGTAGGAAGCCATGCAAGAAGCAGAATCACGAAACAACGCATTAGTATTAAACTCAAGCTTCAAATCAAAAGGGAGAAATTCAATTTTTCCAAATGGAAGGTAAAATAGTGGCAGGCTTAGTACATAAACTTACCATTTCTCTCCAGCAGTAGCAGACAGGGTGTACCAGCTAGCGAGAGTGCGAAAACGCATAGAGGTGCCGGGCCGCCACTGAGCAGAGGCCATGAGCCAGAAACCGAAAGGAGCAACTCTGTTGTAGCAAAGACGGTTCCAGAACTTACCCCGGTGGAATGCGAATGAGCAGAAACGGTTACAAACTTGATAGTCATTAGTCAAACCCTAACGAGTTCTCACCGTTCGATCGATTCTAAGATCAACGACGTATAAACAACTAGATGCAATTCAATCAAATTAATTGAGTGCCAGTTGCCAAAGGATCGCAACAGGGATAAATAGTATGTATAAGAGTACCTCTTAATCAAGATGAAATGAATGCCAATAACGACGACAATTAAAGATCCACAGCACGAATTAAAATGCCTTTAAACCATAGATAATGACTGGAGTTCACATAATAAATGACAAGGTCTATGTATACGCCACCTTCATATTAAAACCAAGAACCAATGTATGTTAAGACTTAACATAGTTCCGTATTGATGTAATAATCGCCTTTGTTAAATGATTAGAAAGGGTGAAAAGAGTTTGTACGATTCTAATAATGAATATTGATAGCCAACCATGGTGAAAATTTGGTAGATATATTTTATGTGTTGGTAGATAGTAAATTTTTCTTTTTTTACTGTTCAATGTTTTTAAGGGTGAAAGTGACAAGTGGTATCAAAGCGCGTTACAACGCTGGGACCCTATTGGGTCAACTAACATTACATTATGTGTTACTAATGCACAGAGAGAGAGAGAGAGAGTGTTAAATGGAAAGAATAACAGGACAAACGAGAAGAACACCTTTGCAGCCGCCACCTCAAAATTTTGGGGAGACCCAACCTCAACAGGAGAGGAACCCCGAAATGTGGGTTCAGTTGGGAATGGAATGTCATCAACAGACTAATAGGCTGATTGAATAATAGCAGCACCAAACCCGCATCTTTTTAACCACAGTGCAACAGCTGCAGGAGGAAATGGAGAGAGTACGAAATGATAATGCAAGGATGATGCGGGAGCAGGAAAGAATTCTAAAAAGCCTCTCAGATAAGAAAAACCAAAGAATGGTGAGGCCTACTGCTGATAGAGAATTTCAGGAAGGAAATGAACAACAAACAGGAGATCAGGATGCAGGCCGAAAAGAAAGGAGTACGTCACAGCGAAGTAATCAAAATAAAATTTTTAATGAGGCTGAATCTGAAAACGAAACTGAGCAGAAGGAAAATAAAAGGCAGAAGATAGAGCTGCAGGGCAAATTTAGGAAGATAAAACCACCCACATTTGATGGAAAGAAAGAGGAGGTAGCAGAGGTGTGGCTGATCAATATGAACAAGTATTTTCAGGTATATGAATATGACAGCAATCTTAAGGCCCGGTTAGCTATTTACCAGTTACGAGATAAAGCCACTCTATGGTGGGAAGAAGTGAAGAACATGCGCGGAATAGATGATCAAGATGTGACATGGGATAAGTTTCAACAGTACTTCAAAGATAAGTACCTGACAGAGCACTTTTATGATGAAAAGGCTCAGGAATTCCATGATTTGAAACTCAGAAAATTGACCATGGACGAGTTCATCACTAATTTCACATCATTACTGCGTTATGTACCTTACTTAAGAGATGAGAAAGCTAAAGTACAAAGATTCCTGAGCAGATTACCCATCCATATGAAGGAACGTATCGAATTTGTAAATCCCAAAACAATGGACGAGGCCATTAGGAAGGCTAGGATGTGCTATCATCAAGCTAAAGCCAAAACAGACCAAGGAAAAGGGTGGCAGTCAAGGAAAGAAAACAAGAGTAGTGCTGGTTTTAAAAGAGGCAAAACCAGTAATTTTAAAAACATAGCAAGGAACTCAGTTAGTAAGCAGTTCGGTAAGAACCATCAGAGGGTAAGGTGGCCTATGGAAGATAAAACTGTTGAGGCTTCTAGTAAACCTGAGCAACCTCAAAATTAGAAGCCACCTCTGCAGTGCAGGGGTCGTGGAGCAGCGCACTACTATCGAGACTGCCCACAGCAAGGTAGAAACGAAGCAGTAACTAATCTACAGGAGGCCTCTACTGTGGGAGATGTTGCCCGAAGCATACCCAGAATTAATGCAGTGTTCGAAGATCGATAAGCTGAGTTCCAACCTACCATGATAGAGCTAGAAGGTAAATTGTTATCCCAAACTATTTCCGTTTTGGTAGATCTGGGAGCAAGTTTAAGTTATATAAGTCCTAAAATAGAAGAGATATGTAAATTGAAAAAGTCAAAAATTTAGAAATACATGGTTAGTCCAGTTGGCTACTGGAGCCAAAAGAAAATTTAGCACAAAAATACCAGATTGTGCACTACAAATCAGTGGACAGCAAATAATGGTAGATTTGAATATTTTTCCCTTGGGATCTTATGATGTGCTGCTTGGTATGGATTGGTTGGAGAAGCATTGGACTCTCATAGATTGCAAAGAGAATATTATCTACTATAGAGATCATAATGGCAATTGCCAAGAGATTTAAGGAATAAAGAAGCCTGTACAGCTGCGCCCAATTACAGCTTCCCAAATGGGAAAATGTATAAGAAAGGGATGTCAACTGTACGCTATACAATTAGGATTATATGATTCTAAAGGAAAAGATACCATGCTGGAAAATATACCTATAGTACAGGAATTCAAGGATATATTTCTAGAAGAGATACCTGGTTTGCCACCTAGAAGAGATATAGACTTTACAATAGAATTGCTGCCAGGAGCATCACTGATTTCACGAGCACCCTATTGTATGAGTGTGCCAGAATTGACTGAGTTGAAAATGCAGCTTCAAGAATTATTAAACAAGGGATATATATGACCCAGTGTATCTCCCTGGGGAGCACGTGTACTGTTCGTCAAAAAGAAGGATGGAACCATGCGCATGTGCATGGATTACCGGCAGTTCAACAAGCTTACTGTTAAGAACCAATATCCCTTACCACGTATTAACGATCTGTTTGAACAGGTAAGGGGAGCTACTGTATTTTCAAAAATTGATTTGAGATCAGGTTATCATCAAATCAGAATCAAAGATGAAGACATACATAAAATTGCCTTTCGCACAAGGTATGGTCACTATGAATTTGTGGTATTACATTTTGGACTGACTAACGCACCAGCCACTTTCATGAGACTGATGCATAGTATCTTCCACCCTTATTTGGATAACTTTGTGTTAATATTCATTGTTGACATACTAGTTTACTCCAAGAATGCGGGAGAACACAAGGAACATTTGCGAATGGTGCTGGAAATGTTAAGGAAGCATCAGTTATATGCGAAATTCAGTAAATGCGATTTCTTCAAGAAAGAAATACAATATCTTGGACATGTGATATCTGAGAAGGGTATCGCGGTAGACCCAGAGAAAATCAGAACTATTATGGAATGGGAGGTGCCACAAAATTTGGCAGATATACGATCATTTATGGGACTTGCTAGCTATTACCGGAGATTTATTAAAGGATTTTCAAAGATAGCTTTCCCTATTACCTCTCTGCAAAGGAAGGGAAAATTTTTTAAATGGTCACAAGAATGTCAGGATAGTTTTGAAAAATTGAAGAAATTATTAACATCAGCACCCATGTTAAGTGTGGCTGATCCGAATAAGGAATTCGAGGTTTTCATGGACGCATGCAAGGAGGGTGTTGGGGCAATTTTATCCCAAGAAGGAAAATTAATTTCATATGAATCTCGTAAGTTAAAATATCACGAGCAACATTATTCATCCTATGATTTGGAGCTGACGGCAGTCGTGCACGCCCTCCAGGTATGGAGACATTACTTACTTGGGAAAAGATTTGTATTGAAGACAAAACATAGTAGTCTAACCAGCTACTTCAAACAAGCTGATTTAAACTCCCGACAAGCAAGGTGGAATGCTTTCTTGAGCAAGTTTGACATTGATCTGCAGCATGTAAAAGGGAAAGAGAACAAGGTTGCGGATGCATTAAGTAGAAAAATGCATAACATTTACGAGTTATATGTTAACCAAGTTGAAAGAAGATTTCCAGATCAAATTAGAAAGGAAGCAGGCAAAGATCCTGAATATAAATTTTTGTGGCAACAAGCACAGGAATCTGAAGAACAAGGAAGGTTGGGGGATTATGAAATTAACTAGGACGGATTGCTGATTTTTAAGAAAAGGATAGTCTTTCCAAACCGAGTGGAATTAAAAACTTTGGTACTAGATGAATATCATAGAAGCAACTATGCAAGGCACCCTGGGTACCAAAAGATGTTGACAACAACAAGAAAAGATTACTGTTGGCTGGGTATGAGGAAGGACATAGCAAACTACCTAACCAAGTGTTTAGAGTGCCAGCAAGTGAAAGTAGAACATCGGCATCCGACTGGATTAATGCAGCCCATACCAATTCCAGAATGGAAATGGGAGGTGATCTCATTAGATTTCATCACCGGATTACCAAAATCAAAGCGTGGTAACGACTCCATAATGGTAGTTGTGGACCGAATAATTAAATCAGCACATTTCATACCTGTCCAGTCCACTTATAAGACAGTACAGATACCAGATTTATTTATGCGAGAGATCTTCGGACTACATGGCATTCCTAAGACAGTTATCTCAGATAGGGATGTAAAATTCACATCATCTTTTTGGAAGGCACTCTTTACGGGTTTAGGAACTCAAGTTAATTTTAGTACTGCATATCATCCACAAACAGATGGACAAACTGAATGAGTAAATCAAGTGCTGGAGGACATGCTGAGAATGTACGTCATGCAGCAACCAACTAGGTGGGAGGAATATCTACACTTAGTGCAATTTTCATATAATAACGGTTATCAAGAATCGTTGAAAATGAGTCCATTTGAAGCCCTATACGGGCGGTAGTGCAGAACTCCCATTAATTGGATTAGTCCCGAGACCAAACTCATGCTAGGACCAGACATGCTAGCATGAATGGAATTAGAAGTGAATAAAATTAGGAAAAATTTAAAGGCAACACAAGACAGGAAAAAAGTGTATGCAGATAAAAAGAGATCATACCGTGAATATGAAGTGGGAGATCACGTGTATGTAAGAATTAAGCCAAAGAAGAGTACATTAAGATGGGAATCTTGTGCAAAGTTAGCTCCCAGGTTTTGTGGTCCTTTCCAAATACTGGAAAGAATGGAAAGAATGGGACTGATGGCGTACCGCTTAGCTCTAATTCCTAGCCATATTCGGGTGCATAATGTTTTTCGTGTGTCGTTATTAAAACTATATGTTCATGATCCAAGACACATAATCCATTGGCAGAACATTCAGGTAGTGGGTGAACATAATAGTTAAAAAATAATATTATGTTAAAGACTTATATAACTAATATGAGTCTATTGTGTGCAGGTAGAACCAGACAGAGAATTTCTGGTCGAGCCTCACAGTATAATCGACCAGAGGGAAATCGTGCATCGGAAACGAGCCATCGCCCAGGTTAAAGTGCAATGGAAGCACTTTGGACCGGAGTAGGCCACCTGGGAGGACGAAAGTTTTGTTCGTGAAGCTTATCCTGAGCTTTTTGCTGAATTGGAATAAGAACACCGGGGACGGTTTTCTCTTCCAGAGGGGAAAAACTGTAACCACTGTCTTAGTTGTTGACAAATGGTTAGACTATTGTTAAGAATGGATTAAATATGACTGTTATTTTATTGCAAATAGAATATTATGAACAGAAATTAATTTATTATTGGAATAAAATATTACTTGTGAATTAGTTTCATGAGTAAATACTGATGGTAAAAGTAATTCAAGATCTGGAGTTAGTTGAACAGAAAAAAACAGTTCCATAGTTACCCAAGAAAAATAAAAAAACTCAGGAATAAATAAGGATTCTGAGAGAGAGTTTGGGGGTTCTGTGGGAGACAAAAAAAAGGAATCTGTCATCCTGGGAAGTAACCCTGGGAGGGAAACTTACAGAGGAGATTGTTCCACTGGAGTTGGAGAATTGGACCAGACTGTCCCGAGATTCTCCTCCAGATTTTTTTCTCTGTTTTCAACGAAGACTCAGACTTGGAGCACGGGCGAGAGTTGCAGGACGTAATTGCCCAACTCGTGGAATGGAGGAAACCAAACGTTATCAATCAGATTTAAGTTCAGATGAGTGGAATCTGTATCTCTGTTAGTAGTATAAATGATTATTGTCTTAATTTATTAGACGGAATCTGTATGTTTGATAGTAGTATAAATGATTTTTTCCTTAATTTATTAGATGGAATATGTATCTCTGATAGTAGTATAAAAGATTATTTCCTTAAATTTTCAGACAAGAAAATTGAACTGTTGTAAGGGTTGTAATAATTTAGGTGTTAAGGTTTAAAAGATAGAAAAGAAAACCTAGGACAAATTTAATTCTGCACTCTGTATAAGTGTATTAACTCTGTTTAGAAAAGAGCAAGCTACAATCTAACTAGCTAACCGAAGGACTGCCCAATATCTGTGACCAGATTACTGGGCAGGTTGTCTTTCATAATCTATAATAATACATAGACAAGTCATGGTCTGGACACGAATTACAGATAAAGACTAGCATAAATGAATCAAAAACGAAATACTAAGAAGCGAGCAGATTCACATTAATAAGTTCCTCAGTAAGTAAATAGGAAAAATTCTAACAGAACATGTAAAGTTTGCCATAGGAAAAAGAACAAAACCCTCTGTGAGAAATGTATAAATATGTATATATACAAATAGAAGCCATAAGCATACCCAATATCTGTGAGATAAAAAGGACTATTTTTATTCATAGAGAGATAGGCTACAACTGACGAAGAAATTTATTTTTCTCGCCATTCGAATACATTCATTTACTGAACAAGAAAGGAACAAGAAACCAAAAACAAAATTACAGCTCATGCATGTGCAAGAGAGAACATCGCATGCATAACAAGATAACTGTAAACGACGGATTCATATATATATACAAGTATGTCCACTGTAGTCCATATTGAGATAAAAACTCTATTGTAAATCTTGAAAGCATACACCAATACAGTAGTTAACAACAATGATAGGGACAGTAAACCCCGAGCTTAATAACACGATGATAGTTAAATAAGTCTATCGCAATTTTTCTTTTTAAGTATCGAGAACCAAGAGGGAATTACACAGAATATAGGCCTATGGCCGAAATGGAAAGAGCCTTTTTACTAACCCTAGGTGAGGCAATTAAAACCCTAAGCTACATAGTCATCAAAATTCTGAAAAAAATCCTTCCGCTTAAATACCCTAGTGATCACCAGCCGCTTACGGCCAAGAATAATCCTCAAGCTCAGACAGGGGTACCTGTGGGAGTAAGGGAAGCACCGGTTAGCGTTGCCGAAATAGAGATGCACCATTGCAACTCGCGAGTGTAACAAATGTGGTGCACAGATGAAGAAGAACTTGTACCTGCCGTGCAGAAAACCGAAAATGAGTCAGAAACCTGAGCTGGGCTAAGGATCGAGACCCTACTCTTACATTTAACCAAGATTCAACTACTTTTGAACAAGAAATTAGGAAAGATACTTGGAAGGATCCCAGCATATTACCTATTGGTCTTGTTTGGGAATGTTTACAATTCATAAACTGAACCGTAGGAAGCCATGCAAGAAGCAGAATCACGAAACAACGCATTAGTATTAAACTTGAGCTTCAAATCAAAAGGGAGAAATTCAATTTTGCCAAATGGAAGGAAAAATAGTGGCAGGCTTAGTACATAAACTTACCATTTCTCTCCAAAAGTAGCAGACAGGGTGTACCAACTAGCGGGAGCATGAAAACGCATAGAGGTGTCGGGCCGCCAACGAGTAGAGGCCATGAGCCAGAAACCAGAAGGAGCAACTCTGTTGTAGCAGAGACGGTTCCAGAACTTACCCCGGTGGAATGCGAATGAGTAGAAACAGTTACAAACTCGATAGTCATTATTCAAACCCTAACGAGTTCTCACCGTCAGATCGATTCTAATATCAACAGCATATAAACAACCAGATGCCATTCAATCAAATTAATTGAGTGCCAGTTGCCAAAGGATCGCAACAAGGATAACCTATACATAAGAGTACCTCTTAATCAAGATGAAATGAATGCCAATAACGACGACAAGTAAAGATCCACAGCACGAATTAAAATGCCTTTAAACCATAGATAATGACTGGAGTTCACATAACAAATGACAAGGTCTATGTATGCGCCACCTTCATATTAAAACCAAGAACCAATTTATGTTAAGACTTAACATAGTTCTCTATTGATGTAATAATCGCCTTTGTTAAATGATTAGAAAGGGTAAAAAGAGTATGTACGATGCTAATAATGAATATTGATAACCGACCATGGTGAAACTTTGGTAGATATATTTTATGTGTTGGTAGATAGTAAATTTTTCTTTTTTTTACTGTTCAATGTTTTTAAGGGTGAAAGTGACATAACTCTTATTGACCATGTCCCAAAACGAAAATAACCCATTTGACAGAAACGAATTGGAAAATTAGACAAGTTCTGTAGGGAATCTTATTCGGCGATATTTTGAAAAGAGAATAATTACAGTACAACATAGTGGACTCAATAAAATATACAAGAAAAACAAACAGATCATGGGAAATGATCTTCATGGGAAAGGATCTACATTACAGCTTGATGGATGCAATAATATTTCTACCACATTTTCACCTTCAGTAGCTCTGCATGTTTGTCATGGCCTTGAAATTGGAAGTGTCCGTCTTCACCACTGTGGTCGGCACATGCCTAAATAGTCTCACGCGCTTCTTCTTTATTGTGATCATACCTGTGCCGCGAGACAAACCCCTCCCGCTTCCGCCACCACTCGCCGACCGTGGAACCCTAAGGAATGTTTGTGCAATGCGGAGGCAACATTTACAGATGCGGGCACATTTTTTTATGATAAATCTGGATCTCCGTGGAATGGCCGAGCCAACATTTACAGATGCCGGCACATTTTTTATGATAAATCTGGAGCTTCGTGGAATGGCGGAGCCATCCAGCCAGGCCTGGAATTTCAAATCTCCTATGCCTGTCAAATGAGAATTTCATGTCGTTTTTGCATTTGGCATGCCTTTCATTTTAGGTTT
Organism: Pinus albicaulis; assembly: GCA_034641835.2. Classification (NCBI taxonomy): domain Eukaryota; kingdom Viridiplantae; phylum Streptophyta; class Pinopsida; order Pinales; family Pinaceae; genus Pinus; species Pinus albicaulis. Next base: position 1,631,057,816 of record CM076578.1, read on the forward strand.
TAGGAAAATTTGTGAGTGTCATTTTAATTTTCATTTTAGTTTTGATATTATTTTAATGAAAAGTTCATTTAATATATAAGTGTGTTTTTTTTATTATTTAATTTTGAAGAGTTAAAAATGAAATTAAGATCAACTTTTCAAATTTAAACGTGCATTTCAGAGCATTTAATATTTTTTAATTTTTAGAGAAGAAAATTACAATTTCAAGATATCCTTACCCAATTTAAACTAAACAAAAAACAAAAAAAAACAAAAATATAAACAAAACATTCAGAAAAAATAAAACTCTTAGGCTACCACTAAATTAATCTATTCCAAAAATCACAATAAAGAAAAAATCAACATTAACTTTTTTATAAAATCACATCACACTAAATAAATAATAAAACACACTAACATACAAATATTTTATGTCCATAAAAGCAGAAAATTTAAAAAGACAATTTGTTTTATTTGCCCCATTTTATAAGAAATATAAACATATATACATAACAAATTTAACTTGAATTTATTTAAATGGCCATCTATCTAACCATTAGATAGGAAACTATGTGTTTCCTTATATTTGTATTATACACAAAACACCAACATTACCACATAGAGCACCATTTATTAAGAGGAAGAACCGGTTAAGAGGACCAACATTACCACATAAAACAACCTTTAGTTTAGGGCAGAGTCTGGTTGAAATCAATAGATATCTTAGGCTATGAATGGTGTAGATAATGTTTGAACAAAACCAGAAATTACACATTTTTTCGTTAGTCTATGAACAGTGGTATTTAAATGTGACAAATCTATTAATTTCACTTGCTTTTACTTTATGCTAACTTCTATTGTTCCAGAATATATTTTCACTGTCCCAGAATATATGTTTACTATCGATGATTTTCCTAAGAGAAAAGAGATTTTATTGATCATATTTTAAAAATTCTCACTCCTATCATGCATATGAAGTTCATCTTCACCACTTTCACTCCTTTTAAAATAAACTTACAAACATAAATGCCTACATAAATGCAGTATATTTTCAACCCAACAAATTTAAGAGAAAGGGTGGATTTCTCACCCTTTATACGTATCTCCGTGAAAACCTTTTATTTCTACAGCTTCAGAGAAAGCATTATACAACTTCAAAGAAAGAATTCCTCCATTTTTCAATAATTTTGGAGTCATATCAGGGTCGACCACCAGATGTTTTCTTCTCTTCGAGCATGCAGAGAGATCAATCGTAGACTCCATTTTTACCCTGGGTCGAGTGAAGCTCTAAAGGTTTGACATTGTAGAATATAGGGATGGATAATGGTGCACCTAGTCTTCGACCTGGACTCCAACATTAGTACGAGCTCATTTAGACACTATTGCGAATCCCCACGGATCCCCATAATGAGGAGAGAAATGAACAGAAGTTGTTTAAATCATTGTTATTGATGCCATGGGAGGTGAATGTGGTTTTCCACTGGATACACAATTGTAAAGGAGGAGGATTGAAGATGTGTTGCAAAGATTGGGATTGTGCATTCAACCTCAACATTTTCGTCCTCCTCGACCGATGATCTTAGAATTTCAATGGATCTATCACATGCACTTTATTACTCACTTGATGTCTATTATCTTGATAATATGCCAATCGATTGAAAGAAAAACAACAACAGAGATCTGTCTGATTTCTGAAATTTTCATTTTGTTGAAGAAAACGAAACAGTGATATCCAACTCCTTTTTCTTACTATTAAATTGTATTTTAATAGGTGGATTGAAGGAACTAATGCTGTAAATTGAACAGTGAAAGCGAAGCTCTCGGAATTTCTTCATCATTGCATTTTCGGATCAGTGGCAGACATGATGTTAAACATTGTAATTTGAAAGGTAGATAAGAGTGATGTACAATGGTAGCTGGAAATTAAATTTGGTCATCAATATCATCTTTCGTATGGATTTTGGGTGGATCATGGATGGTCACTCCGTGCAGGAGGGAGTTACTCCCAACCGCCGGAAGGAATGAAAGGTAGGCAGTTGGGACTCGGAGCATTTAAACCAATTTAAGTTTGAAGTCAAACTCTTTTGTGTACCCGTCCACCATCCCATCCACAAATAATTTCAGGGTGCTTGTAATAATAAGTATGATAGAGGTATCATAGTTTTTTATGGTTTAAATTTCAAATTAAACGTCAAAATGACGGGTTACAGGCACACAAGGTACGTCAAACCTGATGTGGAAAAATTTTCAGCCACCGTAAAATATGTCCTCAAACCTAAAATACGTCCTACAGGACGTCAAATTCTAGGCTTGCGTCCAACAACACATATTTTCAAGTTTATAAGCTATTAAATGCTACCCCACCATTAGATTTAAATAAATTTAAATTTAACGATGGACATATACAACCCACAAACATTTAATAGTGTATAGACTAGAAAATAAAGTTCGTCGAGCCGTCCAAGCTATGTATAAGCGATGATGCATTCGGGCACATGCTCGTCCTCTATTTCCAAGAACCCATCGTGCCCATTGCCATGTCCCAAGAATGGATCGCGCCCACATTGGTGGCAGGTGTCCCGATCATGTCTCTACACATGTTAGCGGTGTTGATGATGTTTATCGACTCCATCTCCGTGTTGTCGCTGGAGCAATTGGGGTCGGGCGACTAGCGGGAAATTGCATAATAGAAGCTATATCACCATTAATAAAAGAATTGAGAGCTTGATCAACAGTTCCAGGATTCATGTTGATGAATATTTTGCATCTGAAATGGCAACATTATTCTTTTCGGCAAAGCTCAAACATTGATGATTATGGGTTCTAAAATATGTAAAAACTCATGGCGCTAAGATAAGGTTTGGGAGGAAGGAGGGTTCATTGGATTATATAGTAGGTAAATGTCATCAATCCTAGCCCTACATTGCAACTGAGGTGCTCATGTACTTTCCATCGTTTTGAGCGTGTCAAATTTACTATCAAAGACTTTCATGCATTTTACAATTACTACAATATTAGGTGGGCAACATTTCTATTCCTCCACCACGTGCTTGCTTGGAGCCTGAATTACATAGCTTTGTTCTCATGTTGTAATTTTAGGCTCACATTTTAACTCAAAATCTACTATATTGGTAAATAGTGATCAATGAACTGAAAATTTGATAATTAGTTTGTTTGAATGTCTCTTTCTCTAAAAAGTCGAAATCGTGCATATATTTTGGATGATAATGAAGTCAAATCTCGTATTGTCAGAGTCTTCAAATTATATATGAATATTGAAAACACGACCCCGAAAAAGGTGCTAAATATGATCAATGGTGTATTTGACATTAATCGAGAGGAGTCATTCCATAAATTTTGACTTACGATTTCCTTGTTAAGAATATATAAGATTCATTACCAGCATTTGACATCATTTTGGAAACAACATGTCAGATTCTTATCAGCTCCAAGATTATTGTTGGAAATACTCCCAACCACCACCATGAATAAAATTGGCAGCAACCCACACTTCAATTTAATTTTGTTGCAGGGAAGGACAAGTCCAGGTTTTTCAAATTCGCAACTGTTTCACACAAAATCAGCGAACAGAGTACCCAAGACTTACTCTGTGCTATTTCCTTACCCACCACATTCACTTACCTTTTTTCTCGCACATTGCAGCCGCAAGATTTAAGGTTTACCTCTTAATCTTTCACCGAACGTTAAGTTTCCACCGATGCAATATCTGGTGGGACCCTCATACCTTACCGCATTACCAATCCGCTGCAAACCTTTGTTATCACCTTATTCCTTACCCTTTCGCATTTCACACTCCCTGCCATTTATGTGCCTGCATATTGCACTTGGCACATATTAACATTTATCGTTTAAAGCCCCGCACCAAAACTTGCGATGTTGCAATGCGACATCGTCATTGCACATCGCAAAACATAAATTTCACACTTCACATGTTTTTCAATTTACCTTTTTTTACCACCCGCATTTCACATTTCACATATATTATGACTTACCTTTAGCACCCCACAAGTTATTTTATTTGTGATGCGATGCACCCGCAAATTTAACGTCGCAAGCTTAGGAGGATAGCACACATAAGTGCTTGTAGATTATTATATTTAAGTTGTGATGCAATCGCAATCACATATCGCAAATCTCAATGGATAAAGCTCGTAAACTAAAATATTTAAGTTGCAATGCGACCGTGCCATTGCACATTGCAATCACAAGTTTTTATGCTTTCCCGTATCGCGCCTAATTAAATGTTAAAATCGCTGAAATGGGATTTACGATGAGGGCGCAGATGCGATGTGGTTTTGCAGTCGAAACCTACAAAATTTCAAGTCTAGTTTTTTGAGTTGTGTACATTGTTTCTTATAGAAAACAACAGAATAGAGCTTAAGGATGATTGGTTGTTAATTGTCTGATCCAGCATTGATTTATCATTCAGTTACAGGGTCCGCCATTTTGTATGAAAAAGGAATGTAATTTCATTTGTTCAGAGAGAAGAGTTGAATAGAAGAAGTTTTTCATCTCCTCTGTTTTTTTTCTCTCTTTGTCTGTGTGTAATTTTTATTTTCTACATATATTGCTTCTTTGTTTTCATGTATGCTCTCGACATATCATCATAGCGTACCAGAATTTTCAACATGGTATTGGAGCAAATTTAGGCTCTCAGTGAAAGAACAAGCTCTTTACTGAAGAAGCTAAAAGGTTGTTTGAGAAGCGGATTCTCCAGCAGTGAGAAGGTTTTGTTTACACAGTCAAGATGATAGCAGCAGGCAAAAGCCTGACTAATCCCAAACTACCACAGTTCAATGTGAAGAATTATTATTATTGGGCCATTACGTTGAAGGCCCTATATGCTTCACAAGATATTTGGGAGCTAGTGGAAAATGGTTTCCAAGAACAAGCAGATGCAGCAACATATAATGCTTTGACACAAGTAGAAAGAGATTTGTTTCAAGACAATAGGAAGAAGGACTCCAAATCCCTCTTCTATATTTTCCAGGCAGTGCATGAATGTATTTTCCCAAGGGTTGCAGCAGCAACAAAGTCCAAGGAGGCATGGAATACCCTCCGGATAGCCTATCAAGGCATGGCAAAGGTGGAGATAGTAAAAATTCAAATGCTGAGAAGATATTTTGAAACTCTTTGTATGAAAGAGTCTGATAGTATAGACTCATTCTTTACACATGTGATTGGGTTGGTTATCCAAATCATGTATCATGGAGAGACACTTGAAAAAAGGAGAGTAGTTGAGAAAGTCTTAAGAAGTCAACCATCAAGGTTTTATGCCATAGTTATGGCCATAGAAGAGACAAAGGATCTATCATAGTTTTCAGTGGATGAGCTTCATGCATCACTGATGTCTCATGAGTACAGACTGAATAGAGCAACAAAATCCTCATTGGAGCATGCATTTAAGACACAAATGTCTTTTGGTCAAGGTAGAGGTCGAGGAATATCAAACTACCGTGGAAGTGGAAGAAGCCCACACAGAGGTGGAAGAAGCGGCCCTGCAAGCACAAGTGGAAGGGGCAGTAATTAGAATCCAAGCCAAGGCTCAAGCCAAAATCAAGCACAAGGACAGAGGTATGATAAATCTCAAGTCCAATGTCATTATTGCAAAAAGTATGGTCATTATGAAAATGAATGTAGAAATAATCAAAATGATATGGGTAGTAAACCTAGTGTAAATTTCACAAAAGAAAATTAGAACCATGGTAGCGTGATTTTAGCTTGTAATGTAGCACAAGAAAAATAAGAAGATATATGGCTTTTAGATTTAGGGTGTAGCAACCACATGACAGGAAACATAGCAATATTTTCCAATCTAGGTGAAAGTGTAAGATCTGAAGTGACAACAGGGACTGATAGCAAGGACTCTGTCATGGGGAAATGAAGAGTAAACATACTGACAAAGAAGGGAGAGAATAATTTTGTGCCAGATGTCTATTTTGTCCCTGGTTTGAAATGTAATCTTCTAAGCATTGGAAAACTTGTACAAAAGGGCTACAATTTGTTTTTTAAAGATGATGTGTGCACAATCATGGATAAACCTCCAAGTAGACATCTCATTGCAAAAGTGCATATGACAAGAAATAGTTTCATTATGAACAGCGGAAGCTCAATATGTAGCAGCAACAACAGCATCATGTCAAGTAGTTTGGATGAGAAGGATGTTGAGATTTTTATGTCATGAACAAGACAAAGGAACCACAATTTTCTGTGATAAAAGCTCAACAATTGCATTGTCAAAGAATTATGCTTTCCATAAGAGAACAAAGCATATTGATTCCAAATACCATTTCATAAGAGAATTAGTTAACAATGGTAAAATTGTGTTGCAGCATTGCAGGTCAGAGGAAGAGTTTGCATATATCCTCACAAATCCATTGCGATAGAAAATATTTGTTTATCTCAGAAATTGAAAGGGAATGGTTAATGGCGGTAGTTCAGATTAAGGGGGAGTGTTGGAAATACTCACAACCACTGCCATGAATAAAAATGGTAGCATCCTGAACTTCAACTGAATTTTTTTGTAGGGAAGGACAAGCTCAGGTTTTTCAAATCCGCAGTTGTTTCACGCAAAATTAGAAAATAGAGTACCCGAGACTTACTCTGCGTTATGTCCTTACCCACCGCATTCATTTACCTTTTTTCTACACATCGCATCCCGCAATATTTAAGGTTTACCTCTTAAGCCTTTGCTAAAAGTTAATTTTCCATCGATGCAATATTTGGTGGGACCCTCATACCTTACCGCATTACCAATCCGCTGCAAACCTCCGTTATTGCCTTATTCCTTACCTTTTTGTATTTCACACTACCTGACGTTTAAGTGCCCACATACCTCACTTTTCACATATTAACATTTAGCATTTAAAACCCCGCACCAAAACTTGCAATATCGCGGTGCGACATCGTCATCGCATGTCGCAAAACATAAATTTTGCATTTCGCATGTTTTTCCTTTTACCTTTTTTTACCGCCAGCACTTCGCACTTCCCATATCTTATGACTTACCTTTACCACCCCGAAATTTATTTTATTTGTGATGCGATGCACCCGCAAATCACACATTGCAAGCTGAGGATAGTGCACATAAGCGCCCGCAAGTTATTATATTTAATTTGCGATGCGATCGCGATCACATATCACAAACCTCAATGGATAACGCCCGCAAACTAAAATATTTAAGTTGCAATGTGATCGTGCCATCGCACATTAAAATCACAAGTTTTAATGTTTTCCCGTATCGCGCACAGTTAAATGTTAAAATCATCAAAATGCGATTTGCAATGAGGGTGTGGATGTGATGTGGTTTCGCAGCCGAATCCTATAAAATTTCAAGTCCAGTTTTTTCTGTTGTGTACACTGTTTCATGTAAAAAAAAACAGAACAGAGTTGAAGGATGATTGGTTTTTAACTGTCCAACCCAAAATTGATTTAGTATTAAGTTACAGGCTCTGCCATCTTTTATTAAGAATGAATATAATTTCATTTGTTTAGAGAGAAGAGTTGAATAGAAGAAGTTTTTCCTCTCCTGTGTTTTTTTCCTCTGTCTGTCTGTGTGTAATTTTTATTTTCCGCGTATATTTATTCTCTGTTTTTTTGTATGCTCTCGACATAGCATCAGAGCATACCAGAATTTCCAACAATTATATCATGATGTTTTTTACCATATCACTTCACTATTTTATTCATTTGAGTTTTTAAATTGTTCGAATTATACGAAAAGGGTTGAAACTAACTTTAATGGCGTTTACACGTCGTTATTCACACCATGTCACCTTGTCATGCAATCGAAAAAAAACCTATCTCATTCTATGATACATCACACCTTATAATTATAAATATTAATGTTATTTATTAATGTTTTTTTTTGTAAATGCTGGTCTTCTATTATTTCAGATAAATATATATATATATATATATATATATATAGGAGTTGACTTTGTGTTACCTATTTTCCTGAAGGAATACGGGACCAGTACCACATGGCACAAACACAATACCTTGGTGTTACATCATATGATTTTTTGTTGTGCATGAGACAGAGTTAAAAAATTGTAGGTACTAAGAAAACTATAAGTCTTGATGCTATAGGTACTACGAAAATTATAGGAATCATTCAATTTTTGATGTTATCAGTTGCAAACCTCTTCTTCTATTGTTCCATGTATACACCCCATTAGAAGGTTGAATATCCACCATTTTTCTATTATATATGAATGAGTTGAATGTCATGGCCTCCTTGTCCAAATTTCTTGTGCCCCTTTTCTTTTTTAGCAAGGATCAAATCAAATTAAGGGACCCACCCAAGATCCATGGATCAGGGTTAACTATATGGGTAAGGATCGAATCAAATTAAGGTACTCACCCAAAATCCATGGATCAACGTTAACTAGATGGGTGACGGTGGTAAGGTTTGAGAGGAAGGCTAAACCTCATGAGAAACATGTGGCACATTGAAAATGAATTCATAGTTTCTTGAGAAGGTTTTGATTTACTTGATGAGATGATTTTGGGTGCACTTTGTTTCTTGAATAAGGATAATGTCTAGTTTATCTATGGAGATTTTAATTTTCAAGATACAATGTTTAGGTTTGCTATTTAGTCCTCTTACATTCTAGGATGTAATTTTCCATTTAGGTTTTGGAGATGAAAGGGGAAAGGGAGGTCACGGGAATGACTCTTCTCATGTTTATTTGGAATTCCTCAAGGTATTATAAGAGTTGGCTAATATACTTCCTTCCTTTTTTATTTGGCTCTTTGATGGGCAGGGGAAGATCCTGAGGGGAATTTATTTTGATACCTTGCAATGAGAAAAAATAGGAGGGGGATATAAGTGTACCTGATGAATTTTCCTTTATTGAGAGGAAAGTCTTGATTTTGAAGATACACCTAGCTATGAGTTGGACTTGATCATCCGTGATGGCTACTTGGTCTTTGTTGACACACTCTTCAACTATTTATTGTAGACACATACCTTGAAGCTCTGGATCTGGGAGTTCTTCCTCATCCATGGGTGACAGGAATGATTCATTTGGGATCATGCATTCTTGTTGCGAGGTCTGTGTTGGAAATGCTTGATATACGAGCTTACTGACTTGATCTTCTTGAGAGGGTTGGACCTTGGTAGTGTCTTGTGGTTGGGATTCCTAGCCCAAGCTTGTTCCCTCTTCTACATGTTTTAATATAGTGGACCTATTTGTGTTGTTTTTTCCTTGAGAAGTGGTGTTCTCACCTTGCATTGAGGTATTTTGGTTTCTTCTTACTTTTGTGGTGAACTAATATTCTAAGGAGGGTTGGGTGGTTGATACTGTGAGAAAATTTATTGGAGAGGGTCATTTTGGGAAATATTTGACCCTAGGCACTTGCAGTGCCTACATCTAAATGGGATATGCTCATAGTCAATGGCTTGATCCGAGATAATTTCCTCACAATTTAAATGAATATTTGTTGGAAAGGATTTAGTTAGGTCCACGTAGACACATAGTCTTGCATACAACATGTATGTTCTAGCTTTATTAATGTCAGATAACATTACAAACCTCCCAACCTTGTTTCCTATTTAAGCTAGGATATTTGGATCCCAGTATTCTTGTGACAGAGAGTATATCCTAATCCAAATTAGAAGTTGAGAGAAGTCTTACTTTGTTGGGTTGAACCTTAGGGTCCAAGGATTCATCAAGAGACCTGTAGAGTTCATAAAGTAAGGCCCTCCAGGTATAATGTGATTTTTATCCTCGATGTTATTGAAGATAAAAATAAAGAAAGTACAGGAGCCAAGCTTGAACTCTTATTCCCCATTAATGACCTAGTTCTTTCGTAGCCAAAAGAGGGTCTTCTATGAGGTCCAAGATCCTATAAACTTGCAGATGATTGTAGATTATTTCTTCCTTTTCACTGTTGTGCCAATAATTTTTGCAAGGATTTCTAACAGAGGGGTGCCTTTCACTTTCGGCTTGTAGGGATTGGGATTCTTCTTGTCTTTGGTTTCCTAATATGTGGTTATGTTGAAGGATGACCTCTGACTAGGGTTGACAGCTCTTGAGGTATTAGTCATCTGTTGGTTTGCATGTGAAGCTTACTTGGGTTGCATTTGAATCTTACTTGTGGTGTTGTTGATGTGAGGGGCGATTGGCTGCCATTGATTTGAATGAGGAGCCTATGCACCCCCCACCCCCACAAGGGGGCATCATTTGCTCAAGTTCAGGGCTTACAGAGGTTAGAGTTCAAATTTTATTCAGGCTATGTTGCATAGAAATATATCCCCACACGCCATTGTCTTTGGGTCATTCATGTCCCATTATATGGAATGATTGGATGGGAACCTTTGGAAATTTGCAGACATCAAAGATCCAAATATTTCTTTTATGTTATTTATTAATTCTATTTACGTGAACTGTTTTGATATTTCTTTTTAGGCCATGTCATTTTAAAGTTGATATGAAACTATATTATGTCATATGGACATTAATATTTTATTTATGGTTAAGGGTGACTGAAATATTTTTGTACTACATTGGGTTGTAATATCAAAAACAAATAGAGCCATGACAGGTTGAGATTATTGATATTTCATATTGATTTGAACTAATACTAACTATACATGCATATTTATTTTTGTTTTTTATTATACATTGATTTTATATTTAGATAATATTTACACAGTAAGGTGTTCTTCCTTGAAAACAACTCTCCCAGCTTCCACTGTGTTCATGTTTGTCCCATTGGATCAAATGTTAAATGATTGAAATGCTTTAAGCCATTATATCCATTGCCTCCTTCATTTATTTTCTTCTACCTACCTAACTAACTCACCAAGTCTTATTAATGTTCGTTCCACATCTATGAAATAAGATAGACCTCTCATGTGTAATTGCAAGCTCAACTAGAATCTCATCTCAAGGTGTGGTCTTCCACTTCAGAGTTGAGGTACAATAATTTTCAGTGATTCTTGAATAAATTTATGTCAAAATTACTTATCTCTATTGTTTGTTGCATTGTAGGTGTATATATATAGTTTCATATTAATGGGTGGACCCACTTCTTTTCCGTCAAGAACCATGTTGTTGAAGAAATCCAACAACTACCATGTTTGCTTTGCGCAGCTTGAAAGTGAAGCTGAGATTGGGGATTTCGTATAAAACAACTTTGAAGATCCTGAACTTGGCTCCAGTTCTTTGGCCCCATCTCGTGCACATGTCGATGATGATGTATGACACTGGAAGAGGAGCCGAAGGACAGGAATTCTGAGCCTCCTTATTATGACCATTCTTCGAAGGCCCCGGTCATCTTGTGGGATGAGTGTAAAGTGTATACATAATGCCCTTCCATCCGATGTAATATATTTACATTGCGTATAGTGTAATCGTGTTGTGTATGATTCCAATAAGATGATGGAGAAGCTTTTCCTCATGGCATGAATGATGAAATATTAATCGACATCCCATGTAATATACGGTCTATACTTTCTAAATATATAAATTGAAATATATGGCCCTTACCTCAATATAATTCCCAATCGCAGGCCTTTTATGTTGTGTATCTTTTTTAGTCTGTATTTTTTTTATATATAAAATGAAATATTTGACCATTAGCTCAATTTAATTCCCAATCACACGCCTTTTACGTTGGGTATCTTTTGAAATTTCTAAAGTGAAATATATGCTCTTATTTTATTTTAGTTTTGTTTTATGTGGAGGATGGAATCAACCAATGGTATTATCTCATCACTTTTTTATAAAAAAAGAGGTCGTGGTTATTTTTTTTATTAACTAGGTAGATTTTGAATCGGCAAAAATCACCATTTTTATTCCGTATGTGTTGCCAAAATCATCTTATTATTGAAATAAATATTTTCATATCTTATTATACAAATACATATTTGTATTTGACTCAGAAGAAGTTAGACATATTTATAACTTTTTTTGTTAGGTTAAGATTTTTTTTCAATTTAATGAAACGGGTTAACTACCTAAGACTTAGAGACATTAGAGACATTTGAGAGGAGTGAAAGTCTAAATAAAGTGGTTTTTCTTGAACAAATAACTATCCACACTAATGGTTTGAAAACTATATGAAGAAAAAATAAAAATAAAATGTTGGTATTATGATAATGAGAGAGTTCTAAAGGATTTGGGAATCAATAAGATTATAGTGTTTCAGGGTTATTGCCTTAAGAAGTGTTTCACGGTTATTGGTTTAAGAATAATAATATACATTTTTTTTAGTGGTGAGTGATTATTGCTTCCGTTGTGCACCTAAAGTTTGGTTGAAGGAAAATTGGCACTGGATTAGCATATTCTCTTTTCCCGTGAGTTCAGAACTTCGCTAGTGGAATATGTGGTTAGATGAGTCAAGCACTGGGAAGACGTGGAAATCATGTGACCACCTTAACATAAGTGACTTATGTGACCACTCTACTATCTAGAGTTTCTTCGTAATTAAGAAGGCACTCGATGATTATCCAAAGAATATTTTTTAATCGCTATGAATACCTCTCAGACATGGACGAAGCATTGGGAAAATAGTTATGTTAGGGATTTAATGGCCAACAAAATGGATTAAAGATAAATTAAAATATATAGATAAATATAAATTAGTTGTTTTGGAATTAGGCTTTTTTTTTTTTAAGGAACTGCATTCTTGGTGTCTTTATCAAGTTGCCCCCTCGATGTATTATCACACTAGATGGTTAATGGGAAATAACGATTTAGTGTTCTGTTTTTATTATTGTATATTTGAAATAAAACTGTATCAAAAGTATAACATTTCGAGTGGAAATATTCCTTCCCAAACTAGTGTTTTTTAGTTTTAAAGTTTTTTAAACAATTTTAGTATAATTTTTTTTTTTAATATTTTAAAATAATCTTCACTAATAGTTAAAATTTGTGATCTTTATTTAGTTAAAAAGTGAAATATTAATTTATTAAAAATAATTTTAAATATTAAAATAAAGAAAATTTATTTTAAATATAAATAACAATAATAATAATGAATTATTTTAACGTATAATTTATACAATTATATCATATAAACTAGAAAGAAATAAAAAATAAATTAAATATTTATAACTTATAAATATTAATTTCAATTATGTATCAAAAGTAATTAGTTGGCATTACCCTTCTAGAATAACTCATCAAGTTGACACTCTACACCAGTCTTCACCGTCAGATCAAATGTTCCTTCTAGAATAACTCCTCAAATCGTTAAGTTACCACTCTACATCAGTCTCCTCCTTCTAAATAACTCCTCAACTCCTCAAGTTTCCACTCTACATCAGTCTCCACCGTCAAATCAAATGTTAGACAATTGGAGAATAGTATGCTAGAATAACTCCTCAAGTTTCCACATGCTAGAATACCTCCTCGAGTTTCCACTCTACACCAGAGAATAGTGTGTCGTCAGATTAATACTATTTTAACTAAATGAAAATACATACATATAACCCTTCACATCTTGACTTTGAATTTGCATTTTCATTTTGAAGAGGAAAAATCTTCTCTTAGGGTTTTTGAGACAGTTTCTCTCTCCAAGATCAAGAAAGAGGAGTTTGCATGCATTATTTTCGTTTTCCTACCTTGTGATAGAGGGGTTTACAGGAATTATCGTCATCCACTGATCACATGGAAGAATTAGTCATGGAAAGATGGCACAAGATTAGATAATACAAATATCTGAGAGAAAGAACCAATTTCCTATCATCGATGCTCCCAAATCGTGTTGTCATAGCCTGTCAACTCGCTTGTCGTTAACCAAATTGGTGGTCCAAGGGTTTAAATGAGGGTTAAAATGAATCAAATGCGTTGCAAGATCATGAAAAAATGCATGGTTTTATCTTCAAACATTTGAAGACGGTGTGTTTCTTCTTGCAGAATACCAAGCCCCACTCAATCCACTGTTGTACACATCACACACTATCATGATTGTCACTAAACTAAATACACCACTATAGAAGAATATGTACTCATTGGAGGAGTTACTCAAAACATATCTGAGGGTTTAGACCTTATATTCCTTAAAAATTCATTTTATTTTCACATATATATATCTCCTCTGGCTCTTTCAGTGCTCCAATATTTGTTTTTGTTTGACAGGAGATTGGAGAGGATCAGGAGAAAAATCTTAAGGATCTTCACAACGCCATATCTGTTGCATTGGATCAATTTTACGATCATTTCGGTCTGTGATTTCAGTTTTTTAGCAAGTTTCACTGACCCTGATAACAATGGAAATATAGCCCATATTGAAAGTCGATTCATACAATAATTTTCAGTTACAATTGATATTATAAAATTACGTACATAAGAGAAAGTCTGTGTAATTCAATGTTATTTCTATGTTTTCCTTCCATAACGTTGGGGCCTTTTATGTGAAAAGAAAAATTAGAGAAACATTGTTTGTATTAAAAAAAAATACTGACTCATATGCACTGAACAAAAGAATAAAAAAATTCTATTAAATTTCATTGTATATTTTCAATTCCCATGGAAGTCACAAATATAGTGTTTATATTACAAGACTCATCAACTTACAAGTCCAAGTGGACCTTTGAATTTGACTTTGCTCTGAAGAAAACGAGTGGAGTCGGAGCATCCAATTACTAGACTTTCAGGTCAAACAAATCATATTGACTCAACTGATGAGACTTGATCATCTATCTATGTAGAGACACAGAAAAAAGATAACAAAAATCAATCAATTTGCTTATTTTTTAGACCTAAATTCCCAGTTGACTCAACAGAATTGTCAGTTGTCTAAAGTCCATGGCATTTTGTAGCAAGTAGTATAATTTACGTACTTTAAAAAAATATGGAAAATATGCATAATGTGGACATTACAAACTTTCATATTCAAAATATTTTTTGTTTTTAAAAAATTTAGTGTTTTTATTTTCGAATTTAAAATTCCAAAGTTAAACTTCCCAAGAAATTGATTGTTATGCAACTCAAAATAAAAATGTCTTAGTTTCACAAAATTAACATTATAACACAAATATCAAGCATTACAACATATGCAAGTAAAAATAGCCACTGAGTTTCATGAAGGTGAAGAAGCAACTCCTGGAAATTATACATATTTATTGAACATTTTGACGTCCACAAAATTTGAATGATCTTTCTTGTTGGGTATGAAATTTAAATTTAGTATGCTCACGAGGTAACTCATTATCCTAAATATGAGTTCTCACAAGATTTTTACTCTTGCCTACATGTGTCTCTTTTTTGGGAGCTAGGAAAAACTTAGCTCTTAAGCTTTAAACATATCTCTACCACCCATGTTAGCCACCCATGTTCTCACCAAGGTTTGTAGAGTACACCACCAGATTATCTGCCAATCTCAATGTCTTGACTCTTAAGAACATTCTTGGATATATTTTTCCCATTCATTGTGCTCCATTGTTTTCTCTTTGTTGTAATAATCATTGCACCTACCCTGGGTGTTAGGTTTGATGCATGCTTTTTTGTAATCAATTAAAAGGAAGTGAAACATATCCACAATGGGAAGTTGTGCACCTTTGAAATCTTAGGACACTTACCATTACTTGGAGGATAAAGAGCCTTGGAGATAGTTATTTGTTGCTTGTATATTATGCTATTCTAGGAAGCCCGGAAAAGAGTTATTTATTACTTCAAGTTTGTATACTGTCCACTGAATCATTCCTTTCAAATTTTCAATCCAAGGATTTTTTTGCATAAATATGTTATATGTTTATTTTCCCTAATATGGTATATTACGTTTCCCTTCTTGTAGGAAATATCCACACATGATTACATTGGTGCTCTAAAGAGAACCAATTCTAAGAACAAAAAAAGTCAATGCCACAAGCGAAAGCCATCACAAAAAGGTTACAATCTAGAAAAACTAAGTAGGTTACTTACCCCAAATCGACATATTTTTTCCTATTGACACAAATAATGAAAGTTTATTCTAGTTTTTTTTATACGTTTTACATTTCTACTGAGGGGAAAAAAGAATTAAGGAAAATTGTATTGATTTTCAGGCACAGGTCAAAAGATTTTTGAGAAATTGGATGGTATAAATAGGAGGGAAAGGAACATATTTGAGATGAAAATGGATGATAAATGCTAGAGTGTTAATGGTATTTTTAGTGCCTTGCGAGTTCAAATAACTTAAATCGATGGAATTCAGATGAAAAGTTTCACATATTTTCCTTCTTTAAGGAACATGCTTCAATATCCATGCATTTTGAGTTTCTGGAATATGGTGAGGAACTTACATTGTGTGTTGTTTTTAGTTTGTATGGATTGCATGAAACAGAAAAATAGAATATTAATTTTGAGACTTCTAAGGCGTTTATGAAATTTTAATGTGTCAAATTAAATTTATGTATTTCTATATTAGTATCCAGAAAATATTTCATTTTAATTAAGTATGTTGGTGTTTAACATATTGTAGGAACTAGATGATGAAAGATATAAAATCCATCTATTCAAATCACTCTCTAGAAATGATTAGTAAATTTCTTATTGAATATGGACACAATGATATTCCTTTTTCATGTTTCCCAATGGAGCATGCAATTTTTGCATATCATATTGGCTTTATTCTTCCATTTTTCCATTGTAAAATTGGTGATAATCATTTTTTCTTTCTAGTTATCTTGTGTAATATTTCAACACATTTATGCTTTCTAGTTAGTCAAAGAAAATAATCCCATAAATAATTAAGTATTTTAGAAGAAAAGATTTTAACATATGACAACCAATAAAATTTATAGTTGCACAACTTTTCTAAAATTCACAATTAAACTCTCAAAAGTTGTTGGAAACATTCTTTGTTTCTGTATTTTTTTAGACCAAATGTGAATCACTTGCAGATTCAGTTTTTATCAGTGCATCCACCTTTAGCTAATAAAAAGTGCAAGTGATGTTTGGCATACACATTATTTTGAAGTCAATGCCACAAGCGAAAGCCATCAGAAAAATTTTCCGATCTAGAACAACTAAGTAGGCTACTTATCCAAAATCAAGAGATTTTTTCCTATTGGCACAAATAGTGAAAGGTTATTCTAGTTTTTTTTTGTACGATTTTTATTTATGGTGAGGGGAAAATAGAATTAAGAAAAAAATTATTGATTTTCAGGCACATGTCCAAAGATTTTTGAGAAGTTGGATGATATAAATAGGAGGGAAAGGAACATATTTGAGATGACAGTGGATGATAAATTCCAGAGTGCTAATGGTATTTTCAGTGTCTTGTGAGTTCAAATAACTTAAATTGATGGAATTCAGATGACAAATGTCGTTGATTTGCCTTCTTTGAGAAGTGTGCTTCAATATCCATACATTTTGAGTTTCTGGAATATGGTGAGAGGGAAGTTTGGTGAGGCACTTATTTTGTGTGTTCTTTTTAGTTTGTATGGATTGCATGAAAGAGAGAAATAGAATATTAATTTTGAGAATTCTGAGGCGTTTTTGAAATTTTAATGTGTCAAATGAATTTTTTGTATTTTTGTATTAGTATCTAGAAAATATTTCATTTTATTTTAGGAGGTTGGTGTTTACTATAATTTAGGAACTACATCATGAAAGATATAAAATACATATATTCAAGTCACTCTTTCGAAATGATTAGTAAATTTCTTATTGCATATGGACACAATGATGTTCTTTTTTCATGTTTCCCATTGGAGAATGGAGTTTTTGCGTTCGTGCTAGAATCATATTGGTTTTATTCTTTCATTTGGCCATTGTAAAAGTGGAGACAATAATTTTTTATTTATAATTATCTTGAGTGTAATATTTCAACACATTTATGCTTTCTAGTTGGTCGAAGAAAAGAATCTCATGAATAATTAATTATTTTAGAAGAGAAGAGTTTAACATATGACAACCAATAAAAATTTATAGTTGCACAAATTTTCTAAAATTAACAATAACATATTTTTCTTTATTTATTTTTTGAGGCCAAATGTAAATCCCTTGCAGATTGATTTTTGATCAGTTCATCCACATTTAGCTAATAAAAAATGCAACTGTTGTTTAGCATACACATTCTTTTGCTTCTTCATCTTATCAAATGATGTAATTATGGTTTAGGATGTAGAAACATTTACTTCTGTAATATGCTGTGTTTGCATAAAATTTTGATTGTTTTACATTCCAATCCATGCTAAGATATAAGTTTCAGAAGTTTCCATGTATTCCAAATATATATTTTTTACATTAGGGTGATGTTGCTATTGTTTAACTTAGTCCATATCTTGTTAATTGGGACACTATTACCTTTATTAATCAAACATTTCTTGATAATTTACTTAGGTAGCCCCAATCTCCCATATCCCTATAGAGTTCTTCTATGCTATTATTTTCTATGCTACCGCCTTATGGCATTTCCTTTGCAACATCTGGTGCAATCTCTAGTTTATTTTTATTTTAAGAGATGAAAGTTTCAACTCTACATTGAGCAAGGATAGAGTCACACATCACCCTCAGAGTAAGTTTTAAAATGTGGTGCAATTTCTAGTTTATTTTTATTTTAAGAGATGCAAGTGTCAACTCTACATTGAGCAAGGATAGAATCACACATCACCCTCAGACTAAGTTGTAAAATGTGCCTCTTAACCAGCTCAATAAAAAATATAACTTTTTAAAAATAATTCTAATTATAAAAAAATATAAAATAGTTAACTTTTTATTTTATAAAAAAAGTTATTGAATACTTAAAACAATAAACATGACTTTGATATTGATCAACAATTTTTTTTCACATTATATAAAAATGTTGTTGTTGAGAACCTAAACATGTGTGTTGTGCATGAAGAGCCCAATATTTTTGGTGAACACTTCACCCATCTTTTGGGGCACCAAGCTCATCAGATAAGCTTTGTTTCGTTCCCCTGGAGATAGGTGAATCGTTCACCCAAAACGTTAGACTCTTCATACACAATACACAAGTTTCAAAAGTTTTCAAAGACAACATTTTGATTCTACCTATAGAAATCTATATTACATAATTAATATATATTTAAAAATAAATATAATTTGTATAAACTAAGCACATTTTGGTAATCAATATATGTTTAAAATAAATACTACTAGTGTACACCAAGAATTTTACTTTTATAATGACTTTGAGGAGTTTTCGAATTTTGGTAACTAAAATAGAGTTGAAATTCTACAATTTAGATAAACACGTATTAGCTACATTTTTACATATTTTGTAAATTAATATATATTTAAAAATAAATATAACTCGTATAACACTAACCATACACATTTTCGTAAAAATGTAATCAGTATAGGTTTAAAAATAAATACTAGCTAATCAATATATGTTTAAAAATAAATACTAGTGATATAGACCAACAATATTACTTTTATATAATGGTTTTAGGGCATTTTCCAAATTTTGGTAACTAAAATAGGCTATAAACATGAATATGAATGTGGTTATGGATTATGAATGTGGTTATGGATTGACAATTTGAATATGAATGTGGTTATGGATTAACAATTTTAATAGAAGATTTTTATATTGTGAAAAGGTTTTTCAAGGTAAATGTGAGCATATTATAGTTCTGAATTAGATAGGTGGCTGGAATGTCTTATCCATAAAATTTTAAATTTTAATTACTTGGATTCCATATTTGTTTTTTGTAAATTTGGCAAGACTACATTTTCAACATGTCCAATATATCACCCAATGGGGGACTGGGAATTGAACCCATAACTTCACATCAAAGAATGTCTTAACAAAAACATCCAAAACCAATTAAAAATCTTCCATATTTTAAATAAACAATTAAATTATTCGATGTTTGAAATTTTTTTTAATTAAAAATGAATTTTCAATTAAAATCAGACACCTAATTAATCATGCTATACCAACCCATAGCTATAACCCTTATAAACCATTTCCCAAAACGAAACACCATTTGACAGAAACCAAATGGAAAATTGGACAAGTTCTTTGGTGAATCTTATTCATCGATATTTAAAAAAGACAACATCAATATATTTAGAAATTAAATATAGTACAACATAGTGGACCCAGTAACTAGGGTAACTCGACAATAATAAATAATAATGAATTAGAACCCTAAAGAAAAATATAAGAAAGACAAACAGATCATGGGAAAGGATCTACATTACAGCTTGATGGATGCACTAATATTCCCACGTTTTCACCAGTAGCAACTCTGCATATTTGTCCTCTGCTTATATATTTCTCCACGCCAGTTTTTTATTTAACATTTAGCTCCACAGTTCATCAAATAAAGTTGCATCAAAAAGATATATAGTCAGATATTTTGAATCGTCAAGGGTACGATTATGATATCGCTCAGCTATGAAGGGAAGTTTGGGGAGAGATTGGTAGAAAGGAGAGGAGGGAGGCAATAGAGGTGGAGGAAAATCAACCATGGCCATCGACAACAGAGTGTTTGCAGTGGCAGTGGGTGCATTCATTAGGGAATTTTGAGGTCTAAAATGGGCCTCCTAAGGAAATAATAAAATAATAGGAAAACCAATAAAATAATATTTATGAATTTGCAATTCACTTTTTGCACCAGAATCCATGTAACCATAGTTAAATTCAATTCAAAATTTGTACCAAAATAAAATTAATAAAAAATTGTATTGATGTGACTATAAATAATAATGAGCTTTTCAAGAAAAATTCATTATCATTGAATAACTAATGCATTTTTCCTTTGTACTTAAATAACTTAAAATAAAATTTAAATTTAAGTTTATAAATTCTTAATTATATTATATGCTATTAATTAAAATTTATATTATTTAAATTGTATAATAACATGAAATTAATATACTATTATAAATAATATAATATAATATAGTATAATATAATATAATATAATAAATGTATAGGGATATGCATTGTTTCTTTCAAGAAATATGAAATGACAATAATATATTTTTATTCAAAAAGTGTGAAATGACATTTATTATGAGTACTTTACTTTGAATTTAAAAGTACTTAGAGCGCTACCATGGTTAACCATGAGTTTTTATCCACCATTGAGAATGTGACAAGTAAGTACATTTAACTCAAGCAATGCCATCTCAACCATTAGGGATGATGTCATCCCCTGAAATGTGATTGGTTCTCATAAAGTGAATTTTTATTGTACATTTTCCTTAGGAGGCCCATTTTAGACCTCAAAATTCCCCTAATGTGAGATTTTTGAGAGGACGGGGTGAGGGAGGGGCTTGCCTGATGAGGGAGAAGTGGTTGAGCTACTAATCCCTAGAAAAGAAGAGGAGACAGATGGAGCTTCAGTGGTGTTATGAAACCAGCTCCAAAAATATAAGAAAAGAGAGATCAACGCCTTAGAAATCAGCCACTTCAAGGGGGAAACATCCAATACATTACATAAATGAACAATTCTTCAATGATACAAATGACCAAACCTCCTTTCTATATATAGGAGTCCCTAGGGCCACAATGTAATCCTAGCTGACCTAACAATAATAATGTAAGGGCAAAATAATAATAATATGGGGGTTATAGGGGTACAACAATAACAATAAGGGGGTTACACTAACAACAACAATGGACTATACTAGTAATATAGGGACCTAACATGCTCCTCTCCTTCAAAAAAATATTCTCCTCAACACTTGAATAGCTCTGGGTGGTTCTGTATAAAATTCTCATCCTCCCATGTAGAATCTTCAGTAGGTAAGTTCTTCCATTTGATGAGATACTCTGAAATTGATCGATTTCGTAGCTGTCTAGTTCTTGTTTCTATGACTGCTTCAGGTTCCAATATGGTTTTTCATTCCTCATCAAGTTATGGAAATATTGTTTGAACTGGAAGTTTATCCCCTATAACCTTCTTTAAGCATGAAACATGCAAAACTGGATGCACTCGCAAAGAAGTCAGAAGCTCCAATTTATATGCCGTAGTACCAATATTTTGCAACACCTTGTAAGGACCATAGTACTTTGGTGATAGTTTATTATCCTTCTTAGCTTGCTTGAGGGACATTTGTTTGTATGGTTGTAGCCGTAAAAATAGCCAGTCTCCTACATCAAAACTTCTATCGTTGTAATGTTGATCTGCCTATCGCTTCATTCGATTTTGTGCCAAATTTAGGTTATCATTTAAGATTTGGAGAAATTATTGTTGATGCTCAATGTGATCTTCCACTGCTTGAACCTTAGAATTTTCCCTTAAAAAAGATGTGATGGACGGTGGATGATATCCATAAAGTGCCATAAATGGGGTCATTTTTTCTATAGTATGGAAGGAAGTGCTATACCACCATTCAGCGACAGGTAACCACTTGACCCATTGTGTTTTCTTATCAGATACAAAACAATGAAGATATCCTTCCAAACATTTATTCACTATCTCAGTTTTACCATCGGATTGAGGATGATAAGATGAGCTATGATCTAGTTAAGTACCTGTTGAAGCCTCGAAAATCGATGCTTCAAACATCGGGGAAAACCACCCGGTCGGGACCTTAAGACAGCTCCTTTTCCATTTGGAATGGTGGCTCCAACTGGATTTAAAGGACTAGTTTCCTTGTAACTAAGTGGATTAGATTGGATGGGTGGAAATGGGACTAAATTAACTGAAATAAAACTATCTAATCTAAGCTAAATACTGATAAAGAAATTCTAATACTAACCCGGGTAGCTATATGTGAATACAACTTAAGATTGTTCCAATTCAACAATAACCATGAAAATGTATTATTAATTAAATTGAAATATGCAGAAACAAATAAATATAACTCTGTTTAAGAAATTAAACAGAGTTATATAAACATATTGCATTCATCATTGTATACCATTTACATGTAACTATGAAAAATAACGTTTCAATTATACTCAGAAATGATATATAAAAGGAAGCGTTGTTAAAGAAAATATACATATAAATGATAGCAATTTTAAAACGAATATCATAAAACAAAAGAGATCAACAGTAAACAGATAGAAATACCTTGCTCATCTTGATGACTTCAAATGTAATTTGATACTCTATCCAGTAATTATAATGCGAAACCAAATTCCAAGGTACAGAAATGCAACACTTCAAAGATAATTCCGCATGAAAATCACCAGATGTGATCCTTTTCAAAAAATATATAAGACAATGGAGTACAAAAATGCAATCTCCAAGTCCAAAAATATTAAGATCCAGGACCCCTCTCTAAATGCATGAGAGGGGTTTAAATACTACTTAACTAACTCTAAAAATAGTTTATTACAAAAATTAAGGATTTGGTTCAATGACCGTCCTTTTCCTAGGCTAAAATACAGTGAAATTAAAACTAAATCTATCTAACTATGAACTTGATCTTTGCTCTTGCAGGCATCTAGCATAGTTTTGAGAAGATGCGGTTGACCGACTTCAGAATTCAGCTGTCCTGAAAAGACAGAGTCGACAAGCGTAGGAGCAATCTTCTCTGTAGCATTGATAATACAATTGAGTGCACTGTGCTGACTGTGTGGCTTTACCAAGTACATCCAGTATGAGTCCCAATTCAATCTTGTTAGCCCTTGGATGGATTTTTCTCTTTCTTCTGCCTTTTGCCTCCATTTTGCTTGCAATTGATTTTCCTGTGGGAGATAACCTGGAACAGTTTCAGAAATCAAGTTAGCTTTGTGTAAATTGTCATTTACACAATCAGTGAGAGTGTTTGCCGCTGTAGATGCCTCCTCTGCTGCCCTTTCTGCTCTTCTGATTTGTGCATCCCAATTACTGAACAGTATTTCTTTGTGGTTTTCATTAATGATGGATGCACCAGCTTTTCTGCCTTCTTCTGTCTTTTGCCATGCTAAATAATCATTAATCTTTTCATTAATAAAATCATAATCATTTCGTAGATCTACGACATGACTTGTGATTTTATCGCTTTCTTGGCACAAAGAATTCCATTGCAATATTTTTTGGCAGAAAACTTCCTCTTCTTGCAGTAGTTGATTGTTCAAAGAGATGGTTTCTGAAATGAATTCTGGAAGCTTAGGATCATCCTTATGTTGTTCTTGGATTTCTTGAAGTTGTTGTTGTAACCCTTCAAGTTTTAATTGTGCTTCCTGATTGGCCTGTACCTGTTGCAATTGCTGTTGCAGAGCCTTTATCTGTTCTTCTTTTTCATCCAACAAAAGTTGTATCTCAACCGCTTTATCAATTGTTGCAGAAGTATAAGCTCTTGTTATTTGAGATAGCTTAGTGAGATTATGAGTAGGCTCTGTGGCAGGATCTTTCCATAAAACATCTACTTGTTCTAGTTCAGTAGCAATTGCACTTTCTATTTTTCTCTTTTTCCTTTGTCTCTTTACTACTGCTTTGTATTTTGGGCTGTAAAATACATCTAGAGGAGGAATGTCCTCTACATTAAGTACAATTTCAGAGGAGGGTGTGATTGGAATGTGCTCTGTTACTGCGGCTGTGCTGCTTGTTCCTGCATTCAAAAATTTGGTTGTTTGGATAGGGGTCTGTACATTCTGTCCCTCTACGTTAATCAATTGATTAAAGGTTTCCCATTCTTTATCTAGCTCCATGGTGACTGGCTGTTGCTGTACATTGGGTGAAGGAGGATTTATTTGTTGAGAAATCAAAATTTTTTGTTGAGTGAGCTCTTTAGGTTGTGCAGAATCTTTGATGGATTCTTCCATTTTATCTTCCATTTCTTTGGATGTATTGGAGTGTTCAGAATCTCTGTCAGATTTTGATTTGGATTTACCTGTGCTTGAACTGCTGTTAAGACTAACACTAGGAGTTTGCTTCTTTGCAGGCTCTATGCGTAGATTATCCGAAGGAATAGGAATTAGTCTCCTTTCTCTGTACAACTTGAATTCTTGAAAATCCCCTGGAGATAGCTGCTCTCTAGCTGAATTCAAAACTTCTTTAAATGAATTTCTTGTCTGGAACATATCATCAAAAAGATCTTGCTCTGCGACAAATTCCTTTACTTTGATTGCGTTGGTAAAATTCTTAACAGTATCATTTTGGTCAAATAACCTTCTGGAGAATTTGAACAGCTATAGGCATGTAATGTTGCCTATCTCATGAAATGCATGACCAATATCCAACAGTGAAAATGTTCCACATTTTATGGGAAATTGTGGCCAAATGCCCTTTTTCTTGTCTTTTAAATCTTTTGTCATACATCCCTGGCCACAGGTCTGATAAGCAATTTCTCGGGCTACAAGTCTATCTGGAACATATAAGGGTAAAACATGGGGAGAAGCATAATTTCCAAAAACCCTAATATAGGTGAACAATTCCTCCCCAAACCATCTTGCGACGGGGAGAATATCAACCTCTGTTTCTGAGGATAACCTCGGGGCATCCTTATTATACAATGTTTTGTACAATGGCAGCATGATTCCATGACAAATTTGGTAAAAATGGGGAACAAATTTAGATTCCCACAGTTCTTTATGGTACACATGAATGGGAAAAGGGTCTTGGATAGTCCATTTCCAGCCCATTACAGGGAATTTAGAGACATAGCAGATGGCGTCCATGACATAAGCAGATAAATAAAAAGGCGGATAAACCCGCTGGGAAACATATCGTTTGGTCCGGTATTGAAAAATAGCAGTGGTCATAGTATCAGATAGGATTTTGGCCCAGTCTACAATTGTAGAATTAACGGCCGCATTCAACAAAGGAAGCCATTCGAGTAAAATCATATTTATGTCAGGCCTTCCAAAAAGCCTGCATAACATGGCAGCAGTAAAACAATAAGGAGAGGTAAGTGAACCCGTGCTGTACATACCTTGTTTGTTTTTCTTCAATGGTTCACTTCTTTTAGTCCATTCCTTTTTGCATTCTGCCAAATTTGCGTGTTCTCTGGCAAAATCTTCCATGAATTTTCTGTTGTAAGTCGCCTGTGGTTCTGGCAGCTTATACATTAATCTCACATCTTCTATGGTAAATGACCCAATTAGCTCCTCAGATGGAGTCTTGAATTGCCTGTCTGAAATATCAGTGTTGTCCAGGGCCCATCTCACCATGTCTGTGTATGGGAGAATCCTTGGCCTTGCTGCTATTCTATGCAGAAATGAGCAAGCCAAGTCTCTAAGATTTGCTTCAGATGAATCTTTGGAACCTGCTGTAGCTACAACTTTTATCACCACAGGGTTTTCATCTTCTAACAGATTGTACATTCCTTCCCAAGTGGATATGCCGGCATCCTTGTTACAGGCGGTGTCCGCGTATAGCGAAGCCATTTCTTTGTTCTCAGAGTTTGAGCTCTTCTCCTTCTTACCCATAGTGTATACCGGAAGCTTTGTATAGTAATTCGCTCCTTCGTGCCTGCGTTTTACGAATAAATGAGAGTAATGATATTAGAAAGGTGATGAGACTGTTTTGAATATGAACGCGGATGAAATATAATATTTTAATTGTGAAACAACTTTCACTCTAAACACAATCTCATTTCACATTAATAATCAATCCAATCATTTAATATAATCATTAAAGCGCATAACGGATTTGACATATGGAAAGATTTCCTTGGGATAGCACGCCTACATGAATCTGCGACATTGCGATCTGCGATTTGCTGCGCAATATCGCAATATCGCAATGTCGCAATATCGCAATATGAAATCATCACAGTCATAAAAAATAGCGCAAAAACGGGAATTGCGCAATAGCGCAAAGCGCCTATCGCAAAATCGCAACAGCGCATATCGCAAAATCGCATGATCGCATATTTGAAAAGAGCGCATAACGCAAAATCGCAAAAGCGCATGTTTGAAAAGAGCGCAAAAGATATTCATTAACCAATTCTGTTTTCTGTGCTATGCGATCTGCGACCAATGCGTTTTATCAAAGGTATATATTATTTATGGATGCACTATCTTGTTCAAAGAGCAGTTTTATTAAAATCTATCATAAACTTAAGATTTTCAAAATATTCTTTCAAAGGGATTTTTATAGGTTTATGATAGAAAGTTTTATTTTCTAAGGCAAACAAATCCTAATTGTTTTTTGGATTTTTAACTAAGGGTCCCCATTTTATTTAGTATTATTACAAAAATAAAAAGGGGGGTCGTTGCTAGCCACAACAATTAGCGATTCACTGGAAGAAACAATTATCTCTGAAAAAATAAAATGAACATTCTATCTTTAGTAAGTAAAGATTTTTAAAGATGATGAAAACTATCTTAGGATAATTCAAATAAAATGTAACTATGAAAGGGAAATAAAAATCATTTCATAATTTCTTTCTAATTCCTCAAGAAAAATAAAAACATTTTGGGTTATCTCAAGCTTTGATTGGTGTTAATAATAAAGTAAGTGGATCTCTCCAAGTTTTGGTTTTATAATATACTCTATTGCCATAGGTATTGCCTCTGCTGCCAGCAAACGTTTATAGTCTCGAAAGGGTTACCTTTAAACCATTAACCATTCATTGTCCCATCCAACTAAAATTATGACCTTTTAAAAGATAAATTCATAAGATCTATTATCTCATGTTTTTGTCTTTTATTTATTTTTATTTTAAGAGTCATTGTTCTGGTTTGGTGGCCAATTGATAACAATGTCATTCACCAGTTATAATTAAACTGAACAAGCTGGCTCGTGATGAGACCCCTTGTCTTATATTTATAAGCCATTACCCTGTTTTGGTATACAGTATTGGTAATGTCAGTTTTATTACTCCTTATGAACATAGTAAGTCGACTCATAATGAGACCTCTTATCTCTTAAAATTTTCGTATAATTTCTTAGAGTTACATTCTAAAAAATCACAACTTAAATGGATGGGGTGAAATAGTTTTATCCTTAAGAATCAATGGATGACAATTTTCAGAGTCTTTTGAGTTCCAAAACTTTGAAAAAATATCTTTACTTTTACAAATAACCTTTCTCTGCTTGATAAACTTATGATGATTTACATTTCCCTCAAGTTTTCAAAAAGATCATGTAAATGATTGAAATAATCTTTTCAAAGTCTTAACATCTTATTTTAAACTATTCAAAAACTGTAATCATTACTTTTAAAAATTCTTATTTACACGAAATAAATATTTATAATATTTTTCCGAAGAAATTTTCTTAAATAGTAAACAATCAATCAGAGACTCATAAACAACCTTTATTTGCGAAAATAAAAACAATCAAAATCTGCAGAAAGAAATATATACAGTTTAAGAAGGGGTTACCTCCTTAGGAAAAGAATTTCTTCAAGATAAGCCCATTTACAGGAAGAGACTCTCTCTTACCTGCTAGATCTTGGAGTATGAATGTATTTGAGCCTATCTTCTCAATGATCTGAAATGGTCCAAGCCACATTTTCTGAAATTTGGTATGTTTACCCTTTTCTTCGTGTGCTTTATCCCATTTCAAAACGAGATCACCGATTGAAAAAAAAATTGAGCCGGTAGAACTTGCATCAAAAGAAGATTTTACAAGCTGTTGATGTTTTTCATGAGTAATTTTTGCTTTATCCCTATCTTCTTCTAGTTTAAGGATTTGATCATATCTCAATTGAATAGATGATGAATGATTTTCTTCAATAAACTGTACTAGGGCTAATGATGGAAGAGTTAAATTTGAAGGTATCACAACTTCTTTTCCATAAACCAGATTGAAAGGCGAAGTCCCTATTGAAGCTTTTTCAGTGATATAATCAGCCCATAACGCAAAGATTAAAGATTTATGCCAATTCTTTTGATTTTGATCAACGATCCTTTTAATGATTTTGATAAGGTTTTTATTAGTGGATTTAGCCAAACCATTACCTTATGGATAATAATTTCCTGAATATTTTAATTTAAAACCTATTTTGACTGCAAATTCAATTAAACTATTTCCAGAAAAGTAATATGCATTATCAAAAACAAGAGCTTGAGGTACACTAAACCTGGTTATGATGAATTGATCTATGAAATCAATAATTGCATCAGAATTGGCTACCTTCAACGAAATTTCCTCTACCCATTTTGTAAAGTAATCAGTTGCAGTAAGGATGTACTTGTGCTGTTTGGAAGAATGAGGTATTATCTCACCAATAATGTCAAGCCCCCATTGTTCAAATGGTTGCTCAATAGTTACTGGTTGCAAAGGAAAAGCTGGTTTCCTTTGTCTTCCACTTTCAGTTTGAAAAATTTGGCACTTCCTTACGTAATTATGCGCATCTTTAAAAAGGGTAGGCCAGTAATAACCAGCATGAATTATTTTGTGAGCCGTGGTATCACCTCCAAAATGACCTCCTGCTGGTCCATCATGTAATTCCTGCAAAACCTTTTCAGCTTCAGTCTTTTCAAGACATCTTAATAAAATTGAATCATAATTTTTTCTAAATAACACATTATCAATGATCTCATATTTATCAGCTTTCAACCTTAAAGCATGTTTTCTCTTATAATTGAGGTTAGAAGGAGCATACCCATTTTTCAAGTAATAAATGAGATCAACGTATTGAGATTCAGCATCTGTAACACTTATCTGATTTACTTGAATATCTTGATTTGAATCTTGACTTTCTGGTATATTATGAGCTCCTGCTAATAATCTGCAAAAACCTTGTCCTCTAACAATCTTAGCTGGTTTAATATCAATATCATATTCTTGCAAGGCTGTTACCCAGTTAGCTCTCTTCTCTCCTACTTCTCTCTGAATTAATAATTGCCTCACTGCAGAGAATGGGACAATAATTTTTGTATGTGTTTTCAAGAGAAAAGGTCTGAAATGTTTAATTGATTTAAACACAGCAAAGGCTTGTTTTTCAACATCGGAATAATTAAGCTCAGCTCCTTGCAGATTTGAGCTAAAGAAAGAAATTGGTGTTTCGATTTCTTGATCGTTGAGTTGTGTTAAAACGGCTGCATAGGATGTTTCAGTGGCCAGAGTATACAAAGTAAAATCTTTAGAAAAATCCGGGGTATTCAGTGCTGGTGCATTAATGATTGCTTGTTTAATTGCCTTAAAGGCTTCTTTCTCTTCATGCCCCCATTTGAATAGTGAATTCTTCTTGATCATATTTTGCATAGGTAAAACAATTAAAGAAAAATCAGGAATGAATCTTTTAACAAAATTGATCTGTCCAAGAAATGATTGCATGGATTTTTTGTTATGTGGCAAAGAAATATCAGAAATTTCTTTTTATCTGGATCAATATATATACCATCTTTTGACACAACAAATCCTAAGAGCTTTCCTTCATCTAAAGCAAAGAAAGATTTCTTCGGATTTAAGGAAATACCAAACCTTCTACATCTTTCAAATATTTGTTTTAAGTCATGTATATGATTGGCTCTCTTCTTTGAAAATACTGTTATGTCATCAAGATAAACAACAACTGATTTATTGATCAGACCTTTGAATGCTATATCCATGGCTCTTTGAAAAGTTGCTCCTGCATTTATTAGACCAAAAGGCATTTTCTGATAAGCGTAAGTTCCCCATTTTGTTCTGAAAGTTGTCTTCAATCTGTCATCCGGGTGAACTA
Organism: Pinus albicaulis; assembly: GCA_034641835.2. Taxonomy (NCBI): domain Eukaryota; kingdom Viridiplantae; phylum Streptophyta; class Pinopsida; order Pinales; family Pinaceae; genus Pinus; species Pinus albicaulis. The sequence continues at coordinate 1,631,088,232 of CM076578.1, forward strand.
AAACTTGATTATAGCCCGAAAACCCATCGAGAAAAGACATAAGTTCAGAACCAGCTACCTTTTGAAGTATCTGTTCCATGGTTGGCAATGGGAAATTATCTTTTAAACATGCCTTGTTTAAATTTCTGAAATCAATACAGATTCTTATATCACCATTCTTCTTCCTTACAGGTACCATATTAGAAACCCAATTAGAGTGCCTGACTGGAAAAATGATTTTGGCTTTCAAAAGTTTATTGAGTTCTGATTTGATTTGACTCTCGAGATTTGGATGGATCTTTCTCAACTTCTGTTGAACAGGTTTAACATCAGGAAACATTAGAATTGTGTGTAGGATAATTGAAGTATCATACGTTTTTAGATCATCATAATTCCAAGCAAGCACACTTTTATACTTGTTCAGCAGTTTAATGAATGCACTCCTTTCCTCTGGTGTTAAATTGAGTCCTAAATTAATGTTTTGAGGTCTAGAATCAGAACCAAGATTTACTAATTCAAACTTCAAAGTGGAACTTTGAAGTTTTGAATTAACAACTTTCTTGAATCTGTCTCTAATGTCATATAAATCCTCTAACTTAACAACAGATTTTGGAATGGGGTTTTCATTACCTTTTGAAGCAATTTGTAAATCATGATCATCTTCGTCAATAATTTGATCATCATATGATTTCTCTGAAGTCATGAAATTTAGAATATCTTGATCATGATAGAAAACTCTCCAATTTGTAATATTATCTGGGACAGATGGACGAAAAATCAATTCTACAGAAAACCTATCAGGACTGCAATCTTCAGCAGGTAGGAGTTTAGATGCAACATTAGCTAACAAGTCAGCTGATGCATTCTGATTCCTAGGAATAGGAGAAATATTGAATGCTAAAAATTGAGTGGTGAGATCTTGCACTAGGGTTTGATAGTGTTTAAGATGTCTTGAAAGGCAATGAATAGTATTCCTAAGTTGTTTAATTACAATTTCGGATTCACCAAAGAGTTTCAAGTATTTAACATCTAACCCTATAGCTTTATAAAGTCCTTGAACCAAGGCTTCATATTCTGCAGTATTGTTAGTACACTCAAATTCTAACCTGCATGACAGCATGGTTTTCTCCCCATTTGGATCAATTAAGATACATCCAGCTCCAGCTCCATCACTAGACTTCGATCCATCGAAATATAACGACCAAAATAAAGATTTAACTATTGGCTTATCTACAATTACATCAGAAATATTTACAATTCTGGAAGAATCAGACTGTAAAAAAATTTCTATCTGAGAAATAAAATTATTTACAGAAAAAGGGGATTGAGGAGCTTTGAAATTTCCAAGAAATGATTCAGCAGAATAACCTCTAAGAATATTGTTGTTGAATGCCACAGGTTCATTAGGCTGTTCAAATTCAGTGACAGTGTGTGTCATATGTTTTTCTCGTTCAATTTTGATTTGATTTGGTTTCCCTTTGTAGGGAAGCCACATGTGTGAATAATCAGTCGAGATATAACCATTAAGTCTCGCAGACCAGTCCCTACTCAATATTAATCCATAAAATTCAGGGATATCAGCAATCAAAATATCAATTCTTTGGACAATTATAGGATCTGAGGCTAATCTGATAGTAACTGAATTGATTTCTCCTACTACTTGAACTTTAGAGCGATCCAACTGAACGATATGAACTTCTGATTTCTGTGGTTCAATATTCAATTTAGCATAGACAGAAGTAGGCATAATATTGGAGGAAGCTCCAGAATCAATCAAACAATTGTGCAGATTTTTATTGTACATCTCATAAGTCAAAAGAAAAGGAGGAGTTTGAGAATTTGAATTTTCCCCAATGAGCACAGTATCAGTAGCATCTACCTTATCTAGTGGCTTACCAGTTCCTCTCGCTGCTTTTGCAACTACACCGCTTGGTACAGGAGCAATTGGTGTAGCGTTAAGTTCTTTTAATAACAATTTTTGCTGGTGTTTTAGTTTGTTGAGTTCATGTAAGGAAATGTTAGCTTTGATCTTTTTCATGTCCTCAACAATGTTGTATTCCATGGGTTCTGACACTACCAAAGTCTTTGTTGTTGATGTGAGAGGATTAGAAGAGGATGGCTGATTTTGAGTAGGCAGTGAAGAAGTTTTCTTCACAATGGGTTTGTCTTTGGTACTTGGAGTTGAAATTTTCTTTTTAGGAACTGCTTGCACTGGTTCTGTTGTAGATTTACTCCTAGTACTTACAGGCATAGCTTCTTCACTATAAGAATTAGGGAGAATAAAATCCCACATGCTATTTAATTCAGCTATTTCTTCATTTTCGTCTTCTTGATCTGATACTACAGATGTATCTTCTTCTTCTTCCTCTTCTTCTGATTCTGCATTTGAAATTGTATTAGGAGGTTTAGATTCAACTTGGTTTCTTCTGAAATTTCGGAATGGTTTCTTAGTAGAGGTTTCAGCTACTTGTTTTTTGATTTCAACCATTTCATTTGACATAGTTTTAAGCACTTTCTGTAAACCTTCCATGTCATATGGATCTTTGGTTTTTTTCTTTGAATCATCTCTGAAGCTGACCTTCTTTGATTTCCTTTCTTCAAGAGCATTTTTCGTTTCCAGAGAAGTGATACGTTTTTCCACTGCAATAGCTTCTTTCATATTCTCAGCTAATGTAGGTTTTGTACCTCTGTCCATGAAAATTGCTATGTTTGAGGGTAAGGTTGTTATGTACCATTCAATTCTGACCTGTTCACTGGGCTGTGAATCTGTATGAATTTTGTTCAAAAGTTTGTTGAATCTAGCATTGAATTCTTTTATAGGTTCTTTGGGTTCTATTTTCAAATTTGAGAGATCATTGAGTAAAGTTGCAATTGATCGGTCATCTCCAAATTTGGTTAAAAAATGATCTGCAAAAATGTCCCAACTTGTTATAGATCCTGATGGTAATGAGAAATACCACGATCCTGTTGTTCCTTGAAGAGTATAGGGGAATAGTCTAACTACAACATCTTCCTGTGTGACTCCATTCAAATTAATAGCCAGCATAAAGTTATTGATATGTTCTTCAGCTTGAATGTTAAGATCTCGGCTAAACTTTGGAAGCCATTTTCCAGGATTGTCTGGTAAATCATGTAAAGGTGCAGCCATGTTGACTGCTCCTGGAGTAGACCATGGTCTCTGTGCCATTGTTGGGATGACTATTGGAGGAATAGTAGAAACTGGTGGTGTTTGAATAGAATTTGTTGGAATGGATGATGTTGAGACTGATGAGGATTGAGGAGAAGATGTTTGTGGAGATGATATGGAAACGACTGTACTTTGTTGAGAAGGGATTTCGGAAATAGGTATTTGGCTATTAGAGGTTGAACTTGCTGATTCCGATTGGGTTTTTCTTGTCTTGACTCTACTAGGTAAAGGGAATTCTTTGGGAGAAATACCAAGTTTTTCACTTTGAAGCCTAGTAAGCGGTTTGGAAGAAACAAATTTTGAAGTTACACTACCTTCAGATATTTCAGACTCTTCAAGAGATAATGAGAATCCTTTCAATTTATGAATTAGATCTTGAACTTTAGGAGACTCAGGATGTCGATCGTCTGAATGTTTTGAGATTTTGGTAGTGGGTGTCTGAATATTTTCTGCAATTTCTTCTCTAGGATTTTGAATTTCAGAATAAATTGAAGAAGTTAATGAGGGTGTTTTTCTCTCAGAATGGCTTGTGGATAAAGATTTACTTGCCATTCATAGCTCAGGCCCTCCTTCTAGCGCCAAAAATGTTGAAGCCTCGAAAATCGATGCTTCAAACATCGGGGAAAACCACCCGGTCGGGACCTTAAGACAGCTCCTTTTCGGTTTGGAATGGTGGCTCCGACTGGATTTAAAGGACCAGTTTCCTTGTAACTAAGTGGATTAGATTGGATGGGTGGAAATGGGAATAAATTAACTGAAATAAAACTATCTAATCTAAGCTAAATACTGATAAAGAAATTCTAATACTAACCCAGGTAGCTATATGTGAATACAACTTAAGATTGTTCCAATTCAACAATAACCATGAAAATGTATTATTAATCAAATTGAAATGTGTAGAAACAAATAAAGATAAATCTGTTTAAGAAATTAAACAGAGTTATATAAACATATTTCATTCATCATTGTATACCATTTACATGTAATTATGAAAAATAACGTTTCAATTATACTCAGAAATGATATATAAAAGGAAGCGTTGTTAAAGCAAATATACATATAAATGATAGCAATTTTAAAATGAATATCATAAAACAAAAGAGATCAATAGTAAACAGATAGAAATACCTTGCTCATCTTGATGACTTCAAATGTAATTTGATACTCTATCTAGTAATTATAATGCAAAACCAAATTCCAAGGTACAGAAATGCAACACTTCAAAGATAATTCCGCATGAAAATCACCAGATGTGATCCTTTTCAAAAAATATATAAGACAATGGAGTACAGAAATGCAATCTCCAAGTCCAAAAATATTAAGATCCAGGACCCTCCTCTAAATGCATGAGAGGGGTTTAAATACTACTTAACTAACTCTAAAAATAGTTTATTACAAAAAATAAGGATTCGGTTCAATGACCGTCCTTTTCCTAGGCTAAAATACAGTAAAATTAAAACTAAATCTATCTAACTATGAACTTGATCTTTGATCTTGCAGGCATCTAGAATACTTTTAAGAAGATGCGGTTGACCGACTTCTGAATTCAACTGTCCTGAGAAGACAGAGTCGGCAAGCGTAGGAGCAATCTTCTCTGTAGCATTGATAATACAATTGAGTGCATTGTGTTGACTGTGTGGCTTTACCAAGTACATCCAGTATGAGTCCCAATTTAATCTTGTCAGCCCTTGGATGAATTTTTCTCTTTCTGCTGCCTTTTGCCTCCATTCTGCTTGCAATTGATTCGCCTGTGGGAGATAACCTGGAAGAGTTTCAGAAATCAAGCTAGCTTTCTGTAAATTGTCATTTACACAATCAGTGAGAGTGTTTGCCGCTGTAGATGCCTCCTCTGCTGCCCTTTCTTCTCTTTTGATTTGTGCATCCCAATTACTGAACAGTATTTCTTTGTGGTTTTCATTAATGATGGGTGCACCAGCTTTTCTGCCTTCTTCTGTCTTTTTCCATGCTAAATAATTATTAATCTTTTCATTAATCAAATCATAATCATTTCGTAGATCTACGACATGACTTGTGATTTTATCGCTTTCTTGGCACAAAGAATTCCATTGCAATATTTTTTGGCAGAAAACTTCCTCTTGTTGCAGTAGTTGATTTTTCAAAGAGATGGTTTCTGAAATGAATTCTGGAAGCTTAGGATCATCCTTATGCTGTTCTTGGATTTCTTGAAGTTGTTGTTGTAACTCTTCAAGTTTTAATTGTGCTTCCTGATTGGCCTATACCTGTTGCAATTGCTGTTGCAGAGCCTTTATCTGTTCTTCTTTTTCATCCAACAAAAGTTGCATCTCAACTGCTTTATCAATTGTTGCAGAAGCATAAGCTCCTGTTATTTGAGATAACTTAGTGAGATTATGAGTAGGCTCTGTGGCAGGATCTTTCCATAAAACATCTACTTGTTCTGGTTCAGTAGCAATTGCACTTTCTATTTTTCTCTTTTTCCTTTGTCTCTTTACTACTGCTTTGTATTTTGGGTTGTAAAATACATCTAGAGGAGGAATGTCCTCTACATTAAGTACAATTTCAGAGGAGGGTGTGATTGGAATGTGCTCTGTTACTGCGGTTGTGCTGCTTGTTCCTGCATTCAAAACTTTGGTTGTTTGGACAGGGGTCTGTACATTCTGTCCCTCTACGTTAATCAATTGATTAAAGGTTTCCCATTCTTTATCTAACTCCATGGTGACTGGCTGTTGCTGTACATTGGGTGAAGGAGGATTTATTTGTTGAGAAATCAAAATTTGTTGTTGAGTGAGCTCTTTAGGTTGTGCAGAATCTTTGATGGATTCTTCCATTTTATCTTCCATTTTTTTGGATGTATTGGAGTGTTCATAATCTCTGTCAGATTTTGATTTGGATTTACCTGTGCTTGAACTGCTGTTAATACTAACACTAGGATTTTTCTCCTTTGCAGGCTCTATGCGTAGATTATCCAAAGGAATAGGAATTAGTCTCCTTTCTCTGTACAACTTGAATTCTTGAAAATCCCCTGGAGATAGTTGCTCTCTAGATGAATTCAAAACTTCTTTAAATGAATTTCTTGTCTGGAACATATCATCAAAAAGATCTTGCTCTGCGACAAATTCCTTTACTTTGATTGCATTGGTAAAATTCTTAACAATATCATTTTGGTCAAATAACCTTCTGGAGAATTTGAACAGCTGTAGGCATGTAATTTTGCCTATCTCATGAAATGCATGACCAATATCCAACAGTGAAAATGTTCCACATTTTATGGGAAATTGTGGCCAAATGCCCTTTTTCTTGTCTTTTAAATCTTTTGTCATACCTCCCTAGCCACAGGTCTGATAAGCAATTTCCCGGGCTACAAGTCTGTCTAGAACATATAAGGGTAAAACATGGGGAGAAGCATAACTTCCAAAAACCCTAATATAGGTGAACAATTCCTCCCCAAACCATCTTGCGATGGGGAGAATATCAACCTCTGTTTCTGAGGATAACCTCGGGGGATCCTTGTTATACAATGTTCTGTACAATGGCAGCATGATTCCATGACAAATTTGGTAAAAATGGGGAACAAATTTAGATTCCCACAGTTCTTTATGGTACACATGAATGGGCAAAGGGTCTTGGATAGTCCATTTCCAGCCCATTACAAGGAATTTAGAGACATAGCAGATGGCGTCCATGACATAAGTAGATAAATAAAAAGGCGGATAAACCCGCTGGGAAACATTTCGTTTGGTCCGGTATTGAAAAATAGCAGTGGTCATAGTATCAGATAGGATTTTGGCCCAGTCTATGATTGTAGAATTAACGGCCACATTCAACAAAGGAAGCCATTCGGGTAAAATCATATTTATGTCAGGCTTTCCAAAAAGCCTGCATAACATGGCAGCAGTAAAACAATAAGGAGAGGTAAGCGAACCCGTGTTGTACATACCTTGTTTGTTTTTCTTCAATGGTTCACTTCTTTTAGTCCACTCCTTTGTGCATTCTGCCAAATTCGCGTGTTCTCTGGAAAAATCTTCCATGAATTTTTTGTTGTAAGTCGCCTGTGGTTCTGGCAGCTTATACATTAATCTCACATCTTCTATGGTAAATGACCCAATTAGCTCCTCAGATGGAGTCTTGAATTGCCTGTCTGAAATATCAGCGCTTTCCAGGACCCATCTCACCATGTCTATGTATGGGAGAATCCTTGGCCTTACTGCTATTCTATGCAGAAATGAGCAAGCCAAGTCTCTAAGATTTTCTTCAGACGAATCTTTGGAACCTGCTGTAGCTACAAATTTTATCACCACAGGGTTTTCATCTTCTAACAGATTGTACATTCCTTCCCAAGTGGATATGCCGGCATCCTTGTTACAGGCAGTGTCTGCGTATAGCGAAGCCATTTCTTTGTTCTCAGAATTTGAGCTCTTCTCCTTCTTACCCATAGTGTATACCGGAAGCTTTGTATAGTAATTCGCTCCTTCGTGCCTGCGTTTTACGAATAAATAAGAGTAATGATATTAGAAAGGTGATGAGACTGTTTTGAATATGAACGCGGATGAAATATAATATTTTAATTGTGAAACGAATTTCACTCTAAACACAATCTCATTTCACATTAATAATCAATCCAATCATTTAATATAATCATTAAAGCGCATAACGGATTTGACATATGGAAAGATTGCCTTGGGATAGCACGCCTACATGAATCTGCGACATTGCGATCTGCGATTTGCTGCGCAATATCGCAATATCGCAATGTCGCAATATCGCAATATGAAATCATCACAGTCATAAAAACTAGCGCAAAAAAGGGAATTGCGCAATAGCGCAAAGCGCTTATCGCAAAATCGCAACAGCGCATATCGCAAAATCGCATTATCGCATATTTGAAAAGAGCGCATAACGCAAAATCGCAAAAGCGCATGTTTGAAAAGAGTGCAAAAGATATTCATTAACCAATTCTAATTTCTGCGCTATGCGATCTGCGACCAATGCGTTTTATCAAAGGTATATATTATTTATGGATGCGCTATCTTGTTCAAAGAGCAGTTTTATTAAAATCTATCATAAACTTAAGATTTTCACAATATTCTTTCAAAGGGATTTTTATAGGTTTATGATGGAAAGTTTTATTTTCTAAGGCAAACAAATCCTAATTGTTTTTTGGATTTTTAACTAAGGGTCCCCATTTTATTTAGTATTATTACAAAAATAAAAAGGGGGGTTGTTGCTAGCCACAACAGTACCCAAACAAGAAAACAATTCCGTCCAAAAATTTCCTATAAAAATGGGATCTTTGTCACTTACAATAATCTTCGAGTTTCCATGTAGCTTTTGAATTGTTTCCATAAATGCACTAGCAATTGTACTTGCTTTAAATGGATGAGATAACGCACAAAAGTGTGCATAATTGGTAAGTATATCAACTACCACCATGATGACACTATTTCCTTCGGACTTAGCTAAACCTATGATAAAATCCATTGAAATCTCCTCCCAACGCTGACTTGGAATGGATAGAGGTTGTAGAAGACTCGGGATCTTAATTGTTTCAACTTTATTTTGCTGGCAAACCAAACATTCCACCACAAACTTTTGAATATTAGATTTTAGGCCATCCCAAAAAATTCTTTCTTCACGCTCTGGTAAGTTTTTAAAAATCTTGAGTGTCCTCCTACAAGAGAAGTGTGCAATTCCAAAATAATATTTTGATTTAGTTGGGAATTCTTGCAAATATATAAGCAATATTTGTACCATAAGGAATCATTTTTCCAACTAAATGTATTATATGTACTAGGATGTTGCTGCAGCTTTTTAATGAGTGTCCACACTTCTTCGTCCTTCTTCCATTCATCCCTTTCTTCGGTTATCCAATATGGTTGGATAATAGAAATGGCACAAAGCAATGCTTCCACCTCTTCATCCTTTCTTGAGAGTGCATCTGCAACAAAATTTAGCTTCCCTTTTTTGTAGATGATTTCAAAGTCATAACTCAACATCTTTGTGACCCTTTTTTGCTGCTCTTATGAAGATAGTATTTGTCTCAAAAAGTGTTTAAGACTATCATGATCAGTTTTTACCTTGAAGTGTCTTCCCATTAGGTAAGGTCGCCATTTCTTTAGTGCATGTAGTATTTCCAACATTTCCTTCTCATAAATAGCCTTTTGTAAATACTTTCCTTTGATTGGACAACTTTCAAAAGCAATGGGTATTCCTTCTTGCATTAAAATGGCACCAATTCCATTTCCTGAGGCATCACATTCCACAATAAATGTTTTTGTGAAGTCTGGCGTAGCTAAGACTAGTACTAGGCACATTGCCTCTTTAATATGTTCAAAGGCATTAGTTGCTTCAGTACTCCATGAAAATGCATATTTCTTCAATAATGTTGTTAGAGGTGTTACTATTCTCCCATAATTATTAACAAACTTGTGATAATACCCTGTTAACACAAGAAATCTGCGCAACTGCTTTATGGTTGTGGGGACTTTCCATTCCTTAATGGCTTCCCTGCAATACTCCGTAATTTGATTTCATTTCCTTCCGATTTTTTTTTAAGAAAAGTTCTTGAAAATTAAAAGCTACCGTCCCCCAAGATTGTAACCATTGTACTCCTAGTACAACATCAACACCTCCCATTGGAATGGAAAGAATTGGACTATTCAATACATATTCTCCCATGGCTAGCTTGATATTATGGCATTTTCCAGAGCAATTTATAGTTCCTCAATTTTCAATCATCACTTGACATTATGGTGTTGGGTATAGGAAACAATTCAATTCCTTGGCTACATTACAATGAACAAAATTATGGGTACTACCTAAATCAATCAACAATATTACCTTTTTCTTCTTGATATGTCCTTCTATCTTGAGAGTTTGAGGAGTGGTAATTCCTGCCAATGCATTACACGATTTGGTCAGACTCATTTCTTCTTCTTCTAGGGTTGGTTCCTGGTGTATATCATCTTCTTTTGAAGTTTCTTGTTCATTTTCTTCCATATATTCACAATCTATGTAAAATAATTTCTTCTCAGCACACTTATGACCTTTAGTGTATTTTCTATCACAACTGTAGCAAAGCCCTTTTGCTCATTTTTCTTCCAATTTTTGTGGTGTCAGCCTTGTAGGCTGTGGAAATCTAGGAGTAGCAACACTTCCATCTTTATAGATGTGAGTGGCATGCTTCCTTGTCGCCATAATTTTACATTCAATTTTTCTTGCCAACTTAAATGGCTTCTCCAATGAATCACATACCCAAACGCGAACTTCATGTTGGATGTTATCCTTTAAAGTCCCTATGAAGACATCAACCCTGTGTTCCTTTGGAATTTCAGTTACCCTTATATTCAATTTTTGGAAGTCCTCAATGTGCTCCCCCACAGAATCATTTTGTTTGAAATTTATGAATTGGCTAAAGAAGGTGTTTCTCTTTGTATCCTCATAATGTGCTATCATTTCCTAGATAAAAATTGACCAAGTGATAATTTTTTTATGGGAGAAAAGTCATCGATACCATACAAATGTATTTTGTTCTAAATGTAAAGTTTCAATGCATACCTTTTGTGTGTTTTTCACATTATTGAGATCAAAATATTGCTCCATCTGTAGTATCCATGTTATAGGATCCTTGCCATCAAACTTTCTCATATCCATTTTTGGAATATGGTGGTTCTTCCCTCCAACATTATATTTTATGAAATCATGATTAACATTTATTTTGTTCTCATCATGGGTTTACTTTACTATCTTTTCACCATTAGGAAACATTTCTTGTATCAAATTTGTCAAACCTTCCATGTCTACTTTTAGATCATTCTTCATGTTTTCCATTTTTTCATCGATCTTAGCTTCCATGTCACCCATCTTAGATTCCATGCCAGCTTCCATGCCAGCTTCCATGCCATCCATCTTAGCTTCCATGCCATTCTTCAAACCATCCATCTTATATTCCATGCTTTTCTTCAAACCATCCATCTTAGTTTCCATGCCTTTATTCAAAACTTCCATGTCATTTTTTTTTTCTCTTTGCAAGAGTGAAATTTGTTGCACTTGCTCTTGTAATTTTGATATGTCATGTTGCCATTCTTCGTCTTCATGAGCCATAGTAGAGCCTTCTAAAGGCTTAATGGGTGTTGAATTCTTTTTAGGGGGCATTTTAGAACCCAATATTGATATCTATTCTACAATACTCCCTTGGAATCAATTCAACTTGATTCTTCAAACAAGACTTATGCAATTCAAAAGAAAAAATACACACATTTTTCTTTCTTTTGAGGAGCTCGATATTGAAATTGAATTATCTCTATAATCGCAGATCTTCAATATCTAAAATTTGGCCCTGTTGTAGCCCTCTAAAGAATCTTTCAAATTCCACAAGTCTGACCTAATTTTCATTCTTCAAGGCCAAGTTATTCCCAATCTCCCACAATTACCTAATTATGGACTAGTTCTGTAGAATAAAATTGTACGGTGTGCCATGTCTCACTGTTTCCTCCTTCGGCTCTGAAATTGATAAAAATGAAACTACAGTCCGTGTACTTGCAGCCACTTTTTACATAATTCCAATTTGATGATCAGAGAGAGATTTATGATGATTTTCCCATGGTCACCTCTTCGAGATAAAATTTGGGAGCCTGAAACAACCCTAACTTCCACAGATCATAGCTTCGAAAATATTATGAACCAAGATCTAAAATTTTTACAGCAGGTTCCTCGGGATTTCGACTTCTCTCTGTAAACATTTCATCTTTTGAAGCTCCGTAGATAGAAATTTATAGTGAAAATTCCACGATGACCTGTTTCAAGTGAAATTCAGGAGCCTAAAAAATCCCTAACTTCCATAGATCATATCTACGAAAATATTGTGAACCAACATCTGAAATGTTTACAGGATTTTCCTTGGGATTTTGGCTTTTCTCTTTGAAAATTTCAGCTTCTGAACCTTCATAGAAAAAAAATTATAGCGAAAACTTGACGATGACCTTTTTGGAGAATCAAAACCCTAGAATCCAAAGCTCTGATACCAAATGTTCTGAAACCAACTCCAAAAATAGAATAAAAGAGAGATCAACGCCTTAGAAATCATCCACTTTGAGGGGGAAACCTACAATATATTACTTAAATGAACAATTCTTCAATGATACAAATGACCAAACCTCCTTTCTAGATATAGGAGTCCATGGGGCCATAATGTAATCCTAGCCGACCTAACAATAATAATGTAAGGGCATAATAATAACAATATGGGGGTTACATGGGTACAACAATAACAATAAGGGGGTTACACTAACAACAATAAGGGACTATACTAGTAATATAGGGACCTAACAAGTGGATTCTTGAGTGATAATTGTAGAGGTGGAGGGGATTCCATTGAAGCGCTGCACCATGGCCTTGAAATTGGTGGTGTCGTGTTGAGAATTTTGAGCAAAATAAATAACAGAGGGATTCTCCCCCATAACACAGAGACTTTAAAATAAAATGCAGAATTAAACAGTCACATATACACATGTAGTGTAAAAACACAGGAAAGGAAAAAAAAATTAGTTTTCTATTCCATTCTCTCTCTAAACAATTGAGATTACATTGCTTATATCTAAAATGTCCGAAGCCTATAAAAAACCTAATTCTAATTAATGTTGCTTCAAGGCTAAACGGACGTTCAACAACATTTTTCCTTAGGCCATCAACAGACCCATTTCTTCATTAATCGGCACGCAGGTCATATTCCTTCTTACACACAAAAACACGCAAAAACGCGTTCAAAAACACAAACTAGCGGACTTCAAATTTTATACAATGTAGTTCTAGTCCACATCGCATCTGCGCAGATCAGCGAATTTAACTTTTAACTCTCACGTTATCCTTTAAACTTTGAAAAATGCGATGAGTGATAGTGACGTGGCACTTATCGCATCGCGCCCAAAATAGATTAGCATGTGGGCTGTTTGGCGATAAAATTAAATCTTTGCGATTGCGATATGCGATAGCAATATCTCATCGCAAAATAAATAGCATAACTTGTGGCTACAGAAAAGGTAAGTGGTAAAACTTGCGATGTGCGAAATGCGCTTCCCTCCAAAGCTTGACATGTGCCCCCTCCTCTTGCAATCACATCGCAAACAAAATAAAATAACTTGCGGGCGGAATAAAAGGTAAAACATAAAACTTGTGACTTGCGCTCTGCGTGCGGCTTAAATGATGGGTCCCGTGGATATCGCATCGGCAGTAATATAACATAACATGCGTTAAGGCTTGAGGTAATACTTAAGATTTGTGAAGTGCACTGAGGATTGTGGGTCTCGCTAATATCACATTGGCAGAGAAATAACATAACAATGGAAAAGGCTATGGGTAAATGCTAAATGTTGCGACATGCGCTTGCGGGAAAAAAAGGGTAAGTCAATGCGGTGGTTGGAAATAAATGCAGAGTTAAAGGCTTGGGTACTCTGTTTGTTGTGTTGCGTGAAAATGCCTCCAGGCTCTTCGATTTGTAGTTGTCCTTCTCTACAATAAAAATTGATGAAGTGTGGGTTGCGCCACTGATCATTCATGGCAGTGGTTGGGAGTAAAATTACAACACTCCCCCTTAATCACAATTACCGCCATCATTCATTCCCACACATTTTTTGAGATACTCAAAACTCTTTTGTGCTAATGGCTTTGCGAGGATATCAGCAAATTGTTCCTCTGTCCTGCAATGCTACAAAACAATCTCACCATTGTTAACGAATTCTCCTATAAAATGATATTTTGCATCAATATTCTTTGTTCTCTTATGAAAAACAGAATTCTTTGATAATTTTATTGCTAAGCTATTACCACAATAAATTGTGCTCCCCTTTTCTTGCTCATGACATAAATCTCTCAGCATCCTTCTCATCCATACTGCTTGGCATGCTGCTATTGTTGCTGCCACATATTTTGCTTATGTTGGTTATAAAGAAATTATTGGTTGCTTCTTGGAAGCCCATGAAATGGCTCCCGATCCCAAATGAAACACATACCCAGATGTTCTCTTCCTATCATCTACACTTCCAACCCAATCATTGTCTGTGTAACCAAACAATTTAAAATTATTAGTTGAGGAGTATAGAACACCATACTCCTTCGTTCCATTCACATACTTAAAAAATCCTTGGCTACTTGCCAATGTGTCTCCTTTGGTGTCTTCATGAATCTGGAAATTAAACTTACAACATACATAATATCAGGTCGAGTGGCAGTCAAATACATGAGGCTGCCAACTATGCTCTTGTACAATGTCAGATCGACATTCTTGCTGCAATATTATTTGCGTAATTTTAACACCATGATAGTTGGAGTTACTGATGCTTTGATGTGCTGCATGTTAAACCTCTTCAAAACTTCTGCAACATATTTTTCTTGGGAAATAAAAATTCCCTTTTCATTTTTTTTTACTTCTATGCCCAAGAAGTATCTCAATAAACCCAAATCAGTCATTTCAAATTCACTCTTCATGACTGCTTCAAAATTAACAATGAGAGAAACTTCATTTCCTGTGAAAATTAAATCATCTACATATAAAAAAACAATAAGTATCTTACCATCATTTTCTTTAATGTAGAGTGTGGGTTCACCATCACATTTTTCGAACCCATTTTCTTTCAGGTAAGCATCAATTATGTTGTACCATGCTCTTGGTTCTTGCTTCAACCCATAAAGAGCTTTCTTCAACTTGCATACTTTTTGTTTTTTCCCTTCAATCTCATAGCCTAAAGGTTTTTCAACATATACCTCCTCTTTCAACACTCCATTCAGAAATGTTGATTTCACATCCGTTTGTTAGACTTTCCACATTTGTTGTGATGCAATGGAAAACACTGTCTGCAGTGTTTTCATCCTTGCAACAGGTGCAAAGGTTTCTTCATAATCTCTTCGTTGAAATTGAAATTCCTTTAGGTTGTGAGTGAGATGATGGTACCTTTTATTTTGGAATGTACTTTGAATGCAACTTTTTTACTAGATGTGATGCAAGTTCAAATTATTTATGTTTCCCTCTTGCATCCTTTATAATCTTCTCTGGGTCAGAAACTAGAATTACAGGAGGTGATCTCTGATTTCTTCTTCTTGGAGGCGGTCTTGAAACCCCTCGTCCTCTTTGTGGAGTTGCAAGGTGAACCAATTACAATCAAAAATAGTGAATAGTCTTTATTCACCTTTAAAAACTAGTACTAGGCATTCATGTAAGAATTTTGGGAGAATACTGAGTTCATAATATTCGTCTCTTGGCAGACGCACCAAAATATTTTAGCGCTGGAATCATCACTTGGATTGTGACAAGTGTCTGACTAGACACATCTTAAGCGTCAAGGCTTTTCTTATAATTTGATTGGGTTTTTGGAAAGTGGTTAAAACTCACACACATTGAAAGGGATTTTGAGCGTATAAGAATCTCTCACACATATGAGGGAACTAGTGCATGATGTGGTAGAAAGGTTTATTTTGTAGCTTGATGGTTAGAAGAATGCAAGATAAACAGTGGATATGTAAAATAGAAGCCTACTGCTAAGAGGAAAGGGTGACACAAATTCCAGATTTGAAATGTATAGTGAAAGAATGCTTGTAAAAGACTTACAAGAATCTCACTCTGCATTTAAGAATCTCATTACAAATAATTCTTCTAACTAACATGACCTCATGAATCAAGATTTTTGATAAATCAAGACTGAAAAAAAAAATATTAATCATGCATGCTAGATCAAAAGACTTATAAGAACATGAAACGAGATTTAATTCAATCTCAAGGAATTCTTATGAACAATCTTCTATTCATATTGAATCAGTAAATCTAGAAACAAGACTTACAAAAACAACCAATATGTCTTGGAGGTTCATAAGACTAATAAAATCACGAGATAGAAATTTTATGATAAATTTCGAAAGAAAGATAAAGTATGTAAAACAGAATGGAAAACAATACACACACCACACCATTTGTGATTCCTCGAGAGTGCATCTGGATATATTATATACTCAATATACCACACATTATGCCATGAAATAGACAACCCAGGAACCCTTTTCTCCTTGCATTACATAGTATATATATGAAAAAGGAATTCATTAAAATGCCTCCATAAAAAGTGCAAGTATGTTTATGAGACTTTATTACAACCCTCTACATATAGTAGAGCTTATCCAAAACACAAAAATAAGAAAAAATATAAATGAAGAAAAATCATGGCAACATGGAGCTCGAAGTAGCTAAGTTGAGGTGGTTGAGTTCATCTCATTGCTTGAAAAAAAAATGCCTCCACAACAAGTGCAATCTAGCAACTGAAAAGAACACGTGTACCCTTATTTGCAAAAGTGTAGGAGCATTGAACTAAAAGGCGTAACCAACTAGAAGATAACGACCTTTCAGGTGAGAAACACCTCTTATTTTAACAGCTCTTCAAGGTTCGAATAACAATAAATACCCTGCCCAAGATAAGATATTTGTCTTCGAGCTTTGAGGAGGTTTTGTTATATTTGCTGATAAATATCAAAATATTTTAAAACAAGTGCTGCTAGAAATTCCTAAAAAACCTATAACTGCCTCTGAAATCCTGCCTATGCTTTCAAAATCATGTTGATAGTGGCCACGTATCTCAATGAGAGTGGAGGGGAGTGAGGTGAAGCACGAGAATGGAAATTAAGTGAAAGCAATGGGAATAGAACAATAAGCGGGAGAAGCTATTAAGTGGAATAATAATAAGCGGGAGGAGTAAGTGCATTAAAATATATCACAATCACAATCACAAAGTGGAGCGGAGTGAATACATTATCAGGGCGGAATTTCAATGTGATATATCGCAATCGCAAGATGAAGAGCTTATCGCATATTGGGGATCGGAGGATTATCGTGTTTTTCAATTAGAGGAGGCAACATGGATGGTTAGCAATAGGATTTCTAATATGTGATAAGCAAAGTGACATGACAGTAAGGTTATCGGATGCGAAGCTACGATGCGATGCTGAGTTGTGATGCAATATAAAGTTGTGATGCGATATATCGCATCGGGGATTTAGGAGAGAAAGTAATTTGTGATATGTGATTTTATAATAGCAATAGCGATAAGTGATTGCGCGATAACAGTAAGGTGGGTCCTAGGAGCAAGTGCAATCAATGTGCGATAGCGATAAGTGATATCGCATCGGGGGTTTAGGAGCGGACCTGAATGCATAGATAATATGTGATTTGTGATGAGGTAGGTCTCATTAATGGTTTTAAAGCGGAAAAGTGATAAATTATAGAAATGTAATAAAGCAGCCCAAAGCGTAACAAAGGAGTTTTAAAGTGTTTAAACGCTACAAGATCGTAACAAAGGAACCCAACAGTGAGATAACATAATTGAATTTGGAGGGCTTAAAGTGTATTTAAATGGAATTTTAGCGTTGGTTGTGTAACCTTGGCAAAAAAATAACCAACCTTTTAATGTATCCTCCAATGAAAAATGACCACCTTTCAGGTGAGAAACACCCTCTTGTTTTAACATGTCTTTGATATTCGAACATCAGTGCTTGTTTCACTTGAATATTGCTTCCTCTGTCTCCTTGTACCAATTTTGTAGGTAATTGCTACCTTTTGAAAAGACAACTATTCCTGTGTTATTTTTAACAAAACTGATGATTCTATCATTATGCCTTCAGCGTTGGATATGGAAATCATGGTGAATCAATAAGACTTTTCAAGTTAAATGAATGACCTTAACCACTGAAAGTAGTTAAAATACTTTTTTAAAAGAGATGTTACCATAATGACTCTATAACCTAAACAAACTATTGAACTGAGAATTATTTTTGGATTTTGTAAAAAAGTGATAAAGACTCATAGTTTCTAGGTAGAGAACATGTGCTCCCATCCCATAGCTCCCATAGTCAATGAATTTTATAGCATGTTGGTTTCTGCGTTATCCGGGTAGGGTTCCGTTCACCTGGGTGGTAAACCGTAGACCAACTAATGCAACTCTGCAATATTCACAAAGTTTTACATCAATGTCACTGCTTTCCCATGTTGGAACCTAGCCAGTCGCTAAGACCAAGTTAAAACGTAGCCCATTAGGAGACAAGGGAGGATCAAAGACATGACTTACAATGATGACTAGACTTCGAAATTTTTTGAAAAATTACAGTGCTAACACCTCGCAAGAGTGAAATTCAGCATGAGATTCAGTTGCAGTAGGAGGTTCCACTTCAAAACATTGGTTGTATCACATGTCAATTATGGAGAGTTTGGAAATCAAGAAGAAAATTCAAGAATTGTTGAACAAAGGTATCATATGCCCATCTCACTACAAGGAAAAGACCCTCTAGCAAAGGTTATAAAGGAGGTTTTTAGCGTTATAAAATTGGCCAAAATTGTCAAAAAAATAGATGCTACCACATCTATTTCTGGTAACGAAGGTTTTGGCAGAGCTTTTAACGGAAATTCAACACAACTAAAAAAAAATGGGCCGCCGGAGGTTATTACGGATGTCTTTTCATCGGTGCTCTTATCAAGTTTTAACGCACAGGTGTGTATTGATAGATAGTGCACTGGGGAAGTCGAAGGAGAATTCACCAGGACATTAAGGAAAACAACAGCACCGGGCCTGGTGTTGGTGATACAATGCATGGGGCCATTCTAATTTGTTTTTGGATTTGAGCAGTGCCCATAGGTTGTATAACCGCACTGGTGCGTGTACCTTTATGAGGCACCGTTGCTTCGTATCACAGAAAGGAACTGAGATTTATAATTGGTATCAGTATTCGTGTGGTGCACATGGAGTCTACAAATGCACCGATGCTTATAGATACATAAACGCCCCGATGCGCAGTATCACACAAACGCACCAATATTTATAACTAGAATCGGTATTAGTGCAGTGCCCATAGAATCATAAACGCAGTAGTGCGTATAGACACATAAACGCACCGGTTTTCATTTTGTTTTTTTAGAAACATCCACCTTTGGCAGTCCAATTATTGTGATTGTTTTAAATTCATTATTCATCAAAAGTCGACACATCTTATAACAATATTCATATTAATTACATTTTTATTAATGCATTTGAATGTGCTGTTTGGATTAATTTGTTATATCATATCAGAATTATTGTGGTTTTTTTAAATTCATTATTCATCAAAAGTCATCACATATATATAATCTTATAACTATTCATATGAATTAAATTTTTATTAGTGCAATTGAGAATGACAATGGAGAATGCAATAGAATAAATTAAAACATATTTTATGATTATATATATATGAATATGACAGTCTTTATCATACAAAATGGGACAATTATTCGTATCCCTTTGTCTTTCAATTGGGACACTACGTCCATTACATTAAACAAAATTTCTGATTTCACAGACATATTTCAAAAAATAAAACGCCTTGCTTTGATATCCAAATTACATAGTGATCATCATTCTTCGCTTGAACTACTGTCACTGCTAGAGCTACTTCCATGAATTGGGTTATTTTCAGGAATGTTGTGTTCACAGCGTTGATTGTTTGCTTCTTCTTCACTTTCCATCTACAAACATAAAAATAAAATGAAATGAGTGTATATACATTGGTGAGAATAATGAAAATTCCAATATTAAATAATATAAATCAATGTAAATCAAAAAGAAAAATGATGTACCATAGCAACAATTGACTCATAAACTATACACATTCTTTCAAAACCATGTACCATGCCATCTTCAAAATTTCATCTGTTGGTGCAGTTCCATACTTTGTTTCCAGCAAGTTTTATACCCCATAACAAATCATATACTTAATATAAAAGATGTTTTTGTTCTATTAATTATAGATGGAGCTAATTAAAACAAGATCGATAGATGCTTACAAATTCCACACTTAAATTCTAATATGCCAACATATACTCACAACCCATATTTAATCCAATTTCAATCAATTCGTTTGATGGTTCTTCTTTGTATGTTAGCACCTGTTTGAAGACATTCAATGATGATTTTTGTAAAACAACTTAAAAAATACAAAAATGAAATCTAGTTAAGTTGTTATAAGGAAGTAACAATTACTCACAAACTTAGAGATCAACCATTTTCTTCCTTGTCATCCTATTTTATGTGCTGAATGGGTTCCATTTTATTTTCTTTTCTGCAAGAAAATTCTTGAAAATTAATATTTAATGCTAAATTGTTTATTTATTGTACCTAATGATCGAAAAATTCAATGATTACATATTACAATTGAAGCACGTTGTTGTATTCGTTCCACTAGATCCCTCAAACTTTTGTAAAAGTTTTTCCCCCTTTCATTAACTTCCAGCACCACTCCAGATGAGCCAAGGAGAAATTCATTTTCATTTGCATGTTCTATTTTTTTTCTTTTCTTAGAACAACATTCCTTTTCTAAGTTGTTGGTCCCTGTAGAACATTAAACAGATGTTAATTAGTAGGCTATTTGACACATGTTATCTAATAATTTTAAGTATATTATTAATGATAATTTAAAAAATAAGCTCATATTGGATCGATAATATTGTTTCATTCACTTGATTCATATTTTTGCAATTTTTCCATTCAACTTTTATGCTCTTCTGGTCGTAGATTAGAAATAATCATATCGAGCTTCATCATTTTGTGGCTCTGCATGATATACAGTAAACAATACATATTAGTTAAAGTTACATATAGTTCAAAAATAATATTTTTTATAAATAATTTACAAAGAACTTGCCCTTTTTTCTTTTCTTGATGTGTTAACAGTATTTTTGTTACTTGATATCTTGTCAGTCATTTATTTATCAATCTGAAACCTATAGCATATCATTCATTAATTTTAAGGTAGAAAATAAATCTCGAGACACCGGTGCGCCTTTCATGAAATTCGCACCTCTGCTGGTGTGTGGATATATTAACAACGCACCGCAAAATAGTATAATACATTGTACGGTGCATTCGGTATTATAAATGCACCGCAAAAATGGTTTAATACACCGTACGATGCTTTCCTAGTTAAAGAGAGCATCGGTGCCATATTTCAGATTCGGCGAATGGATTTAAAAAAATGTTTTCAAATTTTTACGACACAGAACTTGCGCGGTGTGCTGTAATAATATAGAGCACCGGTGCAGTGGTGTACGCAAGGCGCACCGGTAAAGAAAAATCTATTTTTTCAAAAATGCATGCAATGGCCGAATGGATTGGGATCCAACTATGCAAGTCATCCCATGGGTTGGACGTCAATCTAAAATAAAAAATCCTAATTATAAAATCACATAAACAGGGAGAATAAAGGGAAAAAACAAAAAAATGAAGGGTTCAGGGTAAAAATGGATAAAACTGCAAGAAAAAATAAAAAACTGTAGAAAAAAGTAAAAAAAAGAACTAAATTTAATCACGAAATGGTTTGAAATTCTATGATAAAGGGCTTGAATCACCAGAGTTTTGGTTTCTGATTGTCTGAATACTTCCGTTCGAACGTATTTCGCCATCCATAGTTCCCTTGTGCTCTCTTGCTCCAGGTCTGTCTCCTGCAAAAATCTGGCTGAAAATTTTTAGCAAAAATAATGAAATAATGAAGTGTTTAGTATTTAAAGAATTATTTTATCAAATTAGATTTTCGAAAATATTTTGCCGCCCATTTTTCAAATTGCTACTTTTTTTGAACTTAAACAAAAAAGAGTTGCATTTTTTTTATGTGTGTTTATTCGTTTCCGGTGCGCGGAAATGTGATGCATCGGTGCATTGTATTAATACGACGCACCGGGGCCTGTTAGGATGATAAGCACACCGGGCTTTTTAAAGTTTTTTTTTTGTATGTAAAATCATAATAAAATAATGATAATTATAAAGTACATGAATTTATTTTCATTATTTCTAAACTTTATATATGTAAGATCATAATAAAATAATGATAATTATAAAGTACATGAATTTATTTTCATTATTTTCTAAACTTTATGTTACAAAAATTCGTATTATTTTAGATTTTTTATTTTACAATTATTCAAAAATTTAAATATTTTAATAAAATCATTTCACATTAATACAATTAAAATTTTCACATTAATAGAATCAAAATTTTACAAATTAATATTTTACATACAATTACATTAATTAAAATTACAATTACAATTAGAATTAAAATTACTTTATTTTACAATTATTCAAAAATTTAAATATTTTAATAAAATCATTTCACATTAATACAATTAAAATTTTCACATTAATAGAATCAAAATTTTACAAATTAATATTTTACATACAATTACATTAATTAAAATTACAATTACAATTAGAATTAAAATTACAATTACAATTTTACGTTAATTTCACATACATGAATTACGATTAGAATTACAATTACAATTTAAATTTTACATACAACTACATTTACAATTTTACATATAATTACATTTACAATTACAATTATAATTTTACACAAATCAATTAAAATTACAATTACATTTACAATTTTACATAGAATTACATTTACAATTACAATTACAATTTTACAAATATTTTACATACAATTCAATTAAAATTACAATTACAAATACAATTACAATTTGTGAAATTTACATACAATTACAATTACAATTACAATTTTACAATTTTTCATATATGCAATTACAATCATTTCAGAATAAATTAAATATTACAATTAAAATTAAAATTTTACATTAATAAATATTTTACATACAATTACACTTAAAATTACAATTACTACAAATACAAATACAATTTTACATAGAATTAAAATTTAAATTACAATTACATTCACGACATAATATTTAATAAATATCATGGTCATTTAATAATATTAAATTAATTAATAAACATCATCACCATCATGATAACCATCGTACAAACATTATATTCAACTAATAAACACATTCAATTAACATTATATATTAACATCATCACAACACAAACATCAAATATACATCTCAATATAATGTCAAATAACTCATGCGCCTATCACATATACACATATATCTGCAAGCTAAACATTAAATGAACATATCTAACATGACTAACAATATGCGCCACATCATGATGATCATCAACATGAAAATTAAGTACAACTACAACATGAACATAAAATACATGGACCATATATAACATGACTAACAATATGCGCCACATCATGATGATCATCAACATGAAAATTAAGTACAACTGCAACATGAACATAAAATACATGGACCATATATATATATATATAACTAAATAATGTTAAAAATATACAACTGTAATATAAATGTCATGGATCAGGCGCTGGTGGTAGTATAACAACATCAGTAACACTAATACAAGTGGATGCGGCCTGCTCAGTAAAGCTGAGTGTAGCCTCGACAGTCGATGGTCGACTAACTTGCTCATGATCATGATGATCACTAGTAATGATGGATGCATTCGCTGGTGGTAGTACAACATGATCAATATGAGGTGCAGTAGTAGTGGAGGCTTGCTCAGTCAATAGTACTGCAGCCTCGGTGGTCGATGGTCTAGCCTGGTCATGATGATCGTGACTAGTAATCATGATGGATGGTGCAGGCTGCTGACTGGATGTGGCCGATGGTCCAACCTCATCTCCATGATGACTAGTGTCAGACGCTGCCAATGGAGCCTCATGCTGATCATCAGGCGTGCCGCGAGGTGAACAATCATAAGATGCATCTGAGTTGCTGCTGGCATACTATCCATCACATGCCGTAGCTCGACTACGCCTATAGCTACAGAAAATCCTCCTCAATCGCGTAACAGTTGTCGTAGCTCCTACGACATGCCGCATCAGGCCGTACATGTCACGCGGCATGCCTCTCCACATCCGTAACAGTCTATCATCGCCCTGTATCTCTCTGTAATGAGCGGGCTTGATGCCTGCATCTGAAATCAATCCACAGAGTTGTTGAGATTTTATTTCTTATTCTTTAATTAAATCTGGAGGAAAATCTCATGTAGGTGACAACAATAGGATTTGTTGCTACATTGGCTCCATTAGTTTCTGATGAGGAGTTAATGCATCCTATATTTTTTGTGAGAGAATTTATGAGTTTGTTTCCATTTCCAGCTATAAAATGTAAGCCTGTAGAGGCAAGTGTGCATAAGGAGGAATGTGTAGTGAGGAAGGCTGAGCAGATGAGAAACTCTGCAATTGTATTTTCTCCAGTTGGTTAATGAGATTGTCGATGCCCTGTTAGGTGGACGTAGCGCAGATTGGTTGGGTGAACCACGTTAAAAACTGTGTTCTTTATGTGTGTTTTCTGCTGTGTGTGTTCGTAGTTTAATGTTTCTGCTGTGCTAACTCCAACAATTGGTATCGGAGCTTGAAGTTGGAGACAGAGCCGTCGCTGTATTTTGTTGAACTGACAGCGTAAGAAGGTGGATTGTCCGTGTTGCAGAGCCGTCACTGTAAGAACGTTGAAGAAGGTGGACTGTCCGTGGTTTAGCAAGCGTAAGAACTGCTTGGACCGAGCGTTGAGCTGGAACTGCTTGGACCGAGCAGGAACTGCGTTCTGTGCTTATTTGTTTTGCAGAGACGCTGCCGAAAATGCCGTGAGGCCAGTTTTTTTAATGAGCACAGAGACGTCGTGGGCCTGTTGAGAGGGTGTGAGGCCAGCATTGAGCGGCGTTGAAATGCAGAGAGGCGTTGGCAGCGTTGACAGGTAATGGAATGCGTTGAAAGGAAAAAACAAAATGTCGATTTGCAGTTTTATAAAGCCGGTTTGATACGTTTTATAAAGCCAGTTTATAAGGTCGATTTGCAGTTTTATAAAGCCGGTTTATAAAGTCAATTTGCAGTTTTATGAAGATGGTGTGATATGTTTTTGATTTGTTGGAAGTCGATTGATATTTAAAATGGCATTTTAAATATTACAAGTAATGCAAAATCGAATCAATTAGAATATCGATTTGAAGTTGAAGTGGATTTTATTTGAAGTTTTCTTTTAAATTCGATTGGTATATATGAAATGCCATTTTATATTGTAATGCCATTTTATATTGTAATGTTTAAAATCGATATGCCATTTAAAATCGATTTTTTGAAAATCAATATGGCATTATGTTAAGGTTAAGGGCATTTTATAAAGGTGAAGGGTATTTTTTTTTAAGGGCATGCTTTATTAAAAAGGGCATTCTTTATTAAAAAGTTGCAGTTGGAGGTTGTTTTTTGTGACACAATATGGCAAAAACACAAAGTACCCGTTTTTAGATCGAGAAGTTCAATGGCAAAAACAACTTCGAGATCTGGAAGGTAAAGATGTATGATCTACTTGTACAACAATGCGTGGCGAAAGCGCTGTTGGGAAAAGCCAAACAGCCTTACACCATCACAGATGATGAATGGAGTGACTTGGATGAAAGAGCACTGAGCGGAATTCGACTGTGTTTGGCGGATGATGTTTTGTTTAACATCGTGTCAGAGAAAACTGCTGCTGGTTTGTGGTCAAAGCTTGAAAAGTTGTACATGAAAAAATCCTTAACCAATAGGATTCTTTTGAAGCGACAGTTGTACAGCTTGCGCATGAAAGAAGGTACGACGATAACTGATCATCTGAATACCTTTAATACTCTCCTGGTGCAGTTAGAAAGTATAGAAGTAAAATTTGAATCAGAAGATAAAGTTGTAACTTTATTATGCTCGTTTCCCGAGTCATGGGATCATTTTGTTACTTCTATAAGTCTTAGTTCATTAGAAACCCTTGAATTTGATGATGTATTTGGAGATTTGTTATCCGAAGAAACAAGGAAGAGGTCAAATTCAGAAACCTCTACATCAGAAGCAATGATGGTCAGAGGTCGTTCTAAAGAAAGACGCTTCAGTAAGCACAGCAACTCGCGCTCAAAATCGAAAGGGAAGAAGAGTAAGGTAAAGTGCTGGTTTTGTGGCAAATCAGGACATTTGAAGAAGGACTGTTGGAAGAGACAGCAAACATCCAAAAGAGATTCTTCGACAGAGAAGAAAGAAGCAAACACGACAGATACAGGTTCGGCATCGATTTCAGGTATGAGTGATGAAGTGTTATCAGTTAGTTTGTCTAATCATGATCAACATTGGCTGTTAAATTCTGGTGCGTCAAATCACATGTGCATTCATAGAGAATGGTTTAAAACTTATAAATCAATCAATGATGGAGTGGTTTATATGGGAAATGATGCCTCATGTAATATTGTGGGAATTGGAAGCATCCAGATTAAAATGTTTGATGAGACAAATAAAATTCTAACTGATGTAAGACACGTACCTGAACTAAGAAAAAACCTCATTTCACTAGGAGTACTAGACACTAATGGATATAAAACCTTTATTCAAGGTGGAGTAATGAAAGTTTATAAAGGAATTTTACTAGTCATGAAAGCAAAGAAGGTTGGAAATCTTTATCAATTAGAAGGAAGAACAGATTTAGATCATGCTTCTACAGTATCTGAAAACAACAGTAATTCTATTCGTTTATGGCATCAAAGGTTGGGCCATATGAGCGAAAGAGGATTAAAAATTTTGTCTGATCGTAAGTTACTTCCTAGTTTAAAATCTTCTAAGTTAGATTTCTACAAACATTGTCTGTTTGGGAAACAAAGCAAGCAGAAGTTTAAAACTGGAAAACATACTAGTAAGGGAATCCTTGATTATATCCATTCTGATGTTTGGGGTCCATCTCCTACAACCTCATATGGAGGATCTTCATATTTTGTATCTTTTATTGATGATTTCTCTAGAAAAGTGTGGGTCTACATGTTAAAGAAGAAGTTTGATGTGTTCACAGTTTTCAAACAGTTTAGAGCATTAGCTGAAAACATCACTGGAAGAACCATTAAATGTTTAAGAACTGACAATGGTGGTGAGTTCACTTCAAAGGAATTTGATAATTATTGCAAGGATGCTGGGATCGAAAGACATAAAACCACTGTATATACTCCTCAGCAAAATGGAGTTGCTGAACGCATGAACAGGACTCTTTTAGAGAGAGCAAGAAGTATGCTTAGTAATGCCAATTTGCAGAAGGAATTGTGGACAGAAGCGGTTTCTACAGCTTGTTACTTGGTAAATCGATCACCATCAACTGCGATAGGATGCAAAATTCCTCAAGAGGTATGGAAAGGTTATCCATGTGATTATTCTAAACTGAAAGTTTTTGGTTGTGATGCATATGCTCTAGTTCCGAAACATCAGCGTTCTAAGTTAGATCCTAAATCAAAAATATATATCTTTGTTGGATATGGTGATGGAACTAAGGGATATAGGTTGTGGGATCCTACTACTCACAAGATCATCATTAACAGAGATGTTAAATTTAATGAATTCTCACTTGAAAATCCAAATGTAGATGATGAATTGAAACAGGATAATGAACCTAAGCTTCAACACATTCAGTTTGAAACCAGTTCAAATACTGATGATAGTCTAGATGAACAAGTTTCAGATTCAGATCATGAACAAGTTTCAGATACAGATCATGAACGTATTTCAGATGCTGATCATGAAGAAGTTCCTACAGATAATAATCAGCAAATTGTGGAAGTACCAGAAACATCTTTAAGGAGGTCTACAAGAATCAGACGACTTCCTAAAAGGTATGATGATTATGTTACTTCAGTTGCTTTAACTGCTAACGATGATGAACCTTTGTGCTATCAGGAAGCTATAGAAGGTTCAAAAAGTGGTAAGTGGAAAGAGGCTATGAAGGACGAGATGAAGGCGTTAGTGAAGAATGCCACATGGGATCTGGTAGAACTTCATAAAGACAGAAAAACTGTGGTATGTAAGTGGGTTTAAAAATTGAAGAAGGGTGTTGATGATACAGAAGACAGGTACAAAGCGAGGCTGGTCGCAAAAGGTTTTTCTCAGAAAGCAGGCGTTGACTTTCATGAGATTTTTTCACCAGTTGTGAAAATTGTTTCAATTCGGATTGTATTAGCATTAGTTTCTTTACTTGATTTAGAATTACAGCAACTAGATGTTAAAACTACATTTTTACATGGAGATTTAGATGAGGAAATTTACATGGAACAACCGGAAGGGTTTGTTCAAAATTGCAACAGGAAATTTGTTTGCAGGCTCAAGAAATCATTGTATGGTCTGAAGCAGTCGCCTCGACAGTGGTACAAGAAATTTGATTCTTTCATGATGAGTCAAAATTATATAAGAAGTGAATATGATCATTGTGTTTACTTTAAGAAATTAAGTAATGGCATGTTAATTATCTTAGTGTTGTATGTTGACGATATGCTTTTAGCAAGCAAAAGCATAACAGAGATCAACAGGTTAAAGGCTCAGATGGCTAGGACGTTTGATATGAAAGATCTAGGAGCAGCAAGACAAATTTTGGGCATGGAGATTTTCAGAGACAGGAGCAATGGTAAGCTGTGGCTATCACAACAGAAGTATATTGAGAAAATGCTCTTGAGGTTTGGTATGAACAATGTGAAGCCTGTTTCAGTCCCTTTTGCTTCCCATTTTAAGCTTTCTTCAAGTTTATGTCCTAACACTAATGAAGAAAAGGAATATATGTCTTGAATTCCATATGCCAATGTAGTAGGTTGTTTTATGTATGCGATGGTTTGTACTCGACCAGATATTTCACATGCAGTTGGGGTTGTCAGCAGGTATATGGAAAATCCAGGAAAAGAGCATTGGTCAGCAGTGAAATGGGTGCTTCGGTATTTGAGAGGCACCAGTGATTATTGTATCACTTATAACAGAAGCAGTGAAATGGGTGCTTCGGTATTTGAGAGGCACAAGTGATTATTGTATCACTTATAACAGAAGTAGTGAATATGTTTGTGGATATGTTGATTCCGATTTTGCAAGTGATTTGGATAAGATAAGGTCAACTTCAGGGTATGTCTTTACTCTTGCAGGTGGAGCTATTAGCTGGATGTCAAAGCTACAGAACAGTGTTGCTTTATCCACTACAGAAGCAGAATACATAGCTGCTTCGCATGCTTGCAAAGAAGCAGTTTGGTTGAAAGGTTTGTTTGGTGAGTTTGGTAGGTTGCATGACAACATCAAGTTATTTTGTGATAGTCAAAGTGCAATTCACTTGGCTAAAAATCCTACCTATCATTGTAAATCAAAGCATATACCTATCAAGTACCATTTTGTAAGACAGGTTATCACTGAAAGGGGAGTGTCTCTTGAAAAGGTGCATACAAAGGAAAACTGTGCAGACATGTTCACGAAACCAGTTTTGTTAGAGAAGCTACGATGGTGTCTAGCTTCTCTTGGCTTGCAGAAAAGATAAAAATAATAATGAAACAGGGTATCAGGCTAATTGTTGTCAAGGTGGAGATTGTTGAGATTTTATTTCTTATTCTTTAATTAAATCTGGAGGAAAATATCATGTAGGTGACAACAATAGGATTTGTTGCTACATTGGCTCCATCAGTTTCTGATGAGGAGTTAATGCATCCTATATTTGTTGTGAGAGAATTTATGAGTTTGTTGCCATTTCCAGCTATAAAATGTACGCCCGTAGAGGCAAGTGTGCATAAGGAGGAATGTGTAGTGAGGAAGGCTGAGCAGATGAGAAACTCTGCAATTGTATTTTCTCCAGTTGATTAATGAGATTGCCGATGCCCTGTTAGGTGGACGTAGCCCAGATTGGTTGGGTGAACCACGTTAAAAACTGTGTTCTTTATGTGTGTTTTCTGCTGTGTGTGTTCGTAGTTTAATGTTTCTGCTGTGCTAACTCCAACAAGAGTTGGCTTCCCAACTCCATCTGGTAGCTGGTCTTAGGTCGACCATGCCTAGTAAAAGGCAGTGCCAATGCAGGATGAGGTGCAGGATCAACACGTCTCTCTGTTGCACCACCGGCCTCATCCTCCGGCGCATCATCCAACTCCTGATCATAATCATCAGGATTAAAACCTGGATCATGTGGTGGATCTGGCATCTCATCGCCATCAAAAGAGCCAATGTCTGTAAAATATATACAAGTACACAACAATAATTAGACAATAAATCATTACAAAATTTAATAAAAACAAGTTAAAGAACATGTTAGAATAAATATAAATAAAGCAGTAATATTACCTTTATCATCTGGCGGCTCATCAAGAGTGAAGAGAATGTTGGGACACCCTCGCCAATCTAGTCCAGCATAAGGACATGGGACCATAATGAAGGGATGCAGTCCGCCAACACTGGCTAGTAAGTCCAGCGAATCATGTGATATCCTCACTGGAAAAATAGTGTCTCCCCTCTTGGGCATCATCTGCCCCCACATGTGCATCCAAGCCTTGAACATCGGCCTACGAGGCTATAAAAAAAAACTAGGTCTCATCTCTGGAAACCTCTCAAAAAATAAACAAAACAGCTCTGAAGAAAAAGGGAAGTTGACTCTCCCTTGTGCATGAGTACGACATCTATCTAAGGCTATACAAAACTGTCACAAAAAAATAGCAGACCACCTGACAAGTCATGGCTATTGTACTAAAGAATCAAGGTAATATAAAAGTGAGCAACTAATGCGTTGCCCATCACTGGTGTTGTGTGAAATGATCGAAGCGATAATAGAGAGGAATTGCACGTCCTGTCTACCAAAAGTACCTATATGTAATTGAACTCCAAGTACCTGAAACTCTGAAGGAGATAGTACATGTGCTCCAATGTATCTCTGGGAGTAAACTAACTGACTCCCTGCTACACAACTAGCTGGCACGTCTAGGAATGAGGGAAAATCCACCCCTCTCCTTGATAGCCCTGTAATAAAATAAATGTCCTCCTAAGTGGGTGTGTAGCACTGGTTATGGCCAACCTGAAAAGCCTGTCGATGGGCATTCCACCTGCCGATAAGATGTCTCAAAAGCACATTATGGGCCTTTAGGCCGGAAATAGCCTCCTCATAGAACTTGAGGAGGCCTACCTGCATAAGGATCTCCTTGGTATCTGAAGTAATAGGGCAAGGGCATCCATCTCTCTCCCTCTCTCTTGCCTCCCATTGGTGAATCATGTCATATTGTTCAAATTTTTGTTGCTGTTGTTGCTCCTGTTCTCTCTGAATCATTTCCATATTAAATAATTTCTTTTATTAAAACAGAAATGTATTTATAAATATACATATATAATTTTTTTTGAAAAAAAAAACATACAAGTCGGTGCTCCATAAAAATAGTCATGCACCGGTGCCAATGCATCCTAATATTTTAGCGCACTGTCCCTGAGGCCCCTAATGATACAGACCGCACCGGATTCGGTGCAGATGTATATTTTTCAAGCACCGTGGACTATATATAATTCAGAATAGCAGTGCGTTGATTGAAATATATGCCCCGGTGATTATAGTCGTGTTAATGCACCGAATTCATGACAATGACATAGTTTACAGTGTAGTCTTTTACCCGGCCGCACCATTGACCCTCTCAGAATGCAAAATGTGGTGCGCTGACATAAATCGGGGCGACAAATGAAGCCAACGCACCGCACTGTGATTGTCGGGGTCAACGGTGCACTTGGATAAATGAGCGCACTGCCTTTTTTATTTTTTATTTTTAGTTTAAAATTATTCGAGGCACCTTCTGGCACGACCCTGGAAATGGTGTGGTTACCGTTAGCACTGGTAGCGGTGCTGCCTCTAAATTTTACAAGTAGCACTTCTATCTGGTGGAAGCTAAACAGCTCGAGTGCACTGCGCGAAAAAATATTTTTTTCCTTTTTTAATAGTTATTTTTAAGTTTATTTTAATTTCTAATCTGCTAAAAGGCTTAATTATAGAAAAAATATAAAAATACCAGTACATTTCGTCATCGAGGAGGCATATTGGCAGTAAAATTTGGAAAATAAAATTTTCCCACTGTTTTTCAAAATGCACGCTGGAGATTGGTGGCCAATGCAGAGCAGCAGTGCATGCAATAGGTGCAATGAGAGCACCGATGTCAGGGCGGCTCAGAAATAAGGAAATAGCACCGGGGCTTGAGAGCTCTGGAGCACTGAGGAAAGTGAATAATGAAGTTTTTTTACCGTAATTTTTTTTTTAATTAACCCTGTTTCGGTGCGCGAGGTTTTATAAGTGCACCGGTGCTATTAAATAAAACCACACCGGGCAGTATCAATTTTGGCGCGTTGTTTATAACACGTCGGGGCATTTCCCTAACCGCGCACCAGGATGTTTCAGTTTCGGCGCGAAAATTTGATGATGCAGCGGGGTGGCATAATGGTAAAGCACTGGTGCGTAATACTCGCAAAGCACTGGTTTTTTGGCCTTAATTTTTTTATATATAACGTTATTCTAGTGCGTGCAGTTTCTGGCACACCGGTGCTCTTAGAGAAGAATGCACCGGCTCGTTTCTGTTTTGGCGCGGTGTTTTATGATGCACCAGTGCAGAAGAGTATTGATGCCCCAGTGCGTTACAATAATTGGACGCCTCGGTGGTGTGTGTAATTTGCGCACGTTGTCCGGTGTGCCAATGTTCAGTGCGCACCGGTGCGTTCTATGGTATCGTGCGCACGAGTAATTGATAGCTCAGGAGCACTAGAAAACTAAAAAATCCAGGTTTTTTGTCATAAATATTTTTTTAATTTAACCCTTTACATGTGTGTGTTGTTTATAGGTGCATCGGTACTGTTTTCTACAAACGCACCAGTCGGTTTGTGTTTTGGCATGTTTTTTATGATGCACCGATGTTGTTTCTGTCTATCACACCGGGTGGTTTTGGTGTTGGCGTTGTGTTTTATAATGCACCGTCACGGACGAGTTGTGAGGCACCGGTGCTCTATTATATTATGACGCACCGGGTGGGTGTGTACGGAATGCACGGTGTCCGGTGTGCCAATGATTTTTTCTGCATCGGTGCTTTCTTTTTTTTAGAGCACC
The DNA here is from genome assembly GCA_034641835.2 of Pinus albicaulis. Lineage (NCBI taxonomy): Eukaryota > Viridiplantae > Streptophyta > Pinopsida > Pinales > Pinaceae > Pinus > Pinus albicaulis. The sequence goes on from CM076578.1 coordinate 1,631,121,162, forward strand.
AGGGCGATTTTTAACGATAAGAGCACCGATAGGAAAACATCCACAAAACCCTCCGCCTACCAACCTCCTCTATTAACCTCCGCTAGAAACAGATGTATGGGGTATTTTTCTTTTTGGTTCCTCAAAAACATCCACTAGAGGTTCTTTTCTTTGTAGTGTCTACTTCACCATGTGGTTCACTAATTTTTTTGGTACCAAAGAAGGACGAGACTTGGTGCATGTGCATCGATTTCCATGAGATAAATAAAATCACGGTAAAGAATCGCTACCCACTCCCACACATTTATGATTTGCTATATCAGTTGAAGTATGCAAGATATTTCACTAATTTAGACTTGTTAAGTGTTTATAATCAAGTTAGAATAGCTGAAGAGGACATTTGGAAAACTGCGTTCAAAATTAGACAAGGATTGTTTGAGTGGTTAGTTATGCCATTTGGGCTAAAAAATGCTCCAACTACTTTCATGAGAGTCATGAATTATGTACGTATACCATTTCTAGATGACTACATCATTGTTTACCTAGATTACATACTTATATTCAAAGAATGAAGAGAAGAACATGTCATGCATGTCAACAAGGTACTTGATGTGTTGAAAAAAGAGAAATTGTTTTTAAAGATGTAAAAGTGTGAGTTTGGCAAGACTTAAGTTGCTATATTTGGGACACATTGTTGGAGGAGGTGATTTGAAGATAGACCCTTCCAAATTAGAGGTCTTTCTGAATTGGCCCAAGCCCAATATAGTTACAGAGGTAAGAAGGTTTCTTGGGGCAACACAGTATTGGAGGAAATTCATTGCTATTTTTTCTTCCGTTGGAGCTCTGCTACATGAATTTACAAGTTTCAAGAAATTATTCCATTGGGGAGATGTACAAAAAAATCATTTGACGCTTTAAAGCAAAATATAAGTTCAACACTAATATTAGCACTTCTAAATATTAGACAACCATTTGAAATCCAAACAGATGCAAGTGATTATGCTATGGAGCAGTGCTCATGCAGCATGGTAAGCCTATTTCATTTCATTCTGAAATTTTTAATGGAGTTGTGACTAACTATCCCACCTATGATAAAGAGTTATATGTATTGGTGCAAAGTGTAAATAAATGGAAGCACTATTTTATGGGGAAAGAGACCATTATCCATACCGACCATCAACCATTGCAGTACTTACAATCACAACCAAAGTTGTAGCAATCAAGACATTTCAGATGGATGATTTCTACAACAATCTCATCTGGTTATCAGGTACAAAAGGGGAATCTACAATAAGGTAGCTCATATGCTCTCTAGGCCTATTGTAAATTCATCGATAATACTCAAGCACAATTCAATTATGCATGAAAGTTACATTGAACAATATGCACATGATAGTGATGTACAAGATGTGTATGAAAGCTTGACTCAAGGAAACAAAAATGAAGAGTTAGATTATCATGTGCATAATAGTTTGTTGTATCACTTGGGCAAGTTATGTATACTACAAGGAGAAAGAAACAATATCATAAGGGAGGCGTACGCATCATTGATTGCTGGACATTTTGGTGTAGGCAAGACAGCAGCAAATATCCAAAGGTATTGTTATTGGCCACACATCATATATAGTGTATCTCGTTTTATTAGAGGATGTTCTTTATGTGCAACAAGTAAGCCTAGAAATAGGAAAATTCGATTGTACACTCCACTTCTAGTTTCTTCACGTCCTTGGGAGAGTATCTCATTGGATTTTGTAGGTGGTCTTCCTATGTCAAGGAAAGGTCATGATTACATCTATGTTGTGGTAGATAGGTTCAAAAAAATGTGTATTTTGATGCCATGTAAGAAAAAAATTACAACTGAAAAAACCGCTAATATTTTCTTTCAAAATGTATGGGTTCATTTTGGTCTTCCTACTTCTATTGTAAGTGATTGAGATTCTTGGTTTGTTGGGAATCTTTGGTAAAAATTATGGGACATGATGGACACGAAGTTGAAGAAGAGTACAACATTTCATCTGCAAATAGTTGGTCAAACCAAGGTGGTAAACAAGACAGTTTTTCATCTTCTTAGAGGTTATTGCAGCAAGCATCCCAAGTGTGGGATGAACAATTGCATTACATTCAACATGCATACAACAGGGAAATGCATTCTTCCACAATTACATCACCATTTGAGGCATGTTATGGTTACTTGCCAAGATCACCTCTGGACTTCATCTTTGAGAAACATATCGCTATAGATGGTCATAGTGACATAGATAAGGCAAGGAAGTTCATTGAGAAAATTCAATTGATACATTACATAGTGTAGGAGCAACTTGAAAAGAGTCAAAGAAGCTATATGGAAAGGCATGACAAACACCATGTTGATCAAAAATTCAAGGTTGGAGATGAAGTTAGGTTGTATATCAACATTGCAAGGGGAAGGTAAAAAACTCAATACAATTCGTTATGTTCCATTTAAAATTCTGGAAAAGATTGGTACTAATGCATTTAAGCTAGATTTGCCTCCTTATATGCATATATATTATGTTGTTAATGTTGATAATTTGAGATTTTTTGAGCCTCCTTTGATTGATGATTAAGGAGAGCATGTTCAACTTCCATCAATAGATTATTTCTCACCAGAATATCTTAATGAACTTCAGCAAGATCTCATACTTGACAAAATAATCATAACTTCAAGAAGAGGGAATGTCGAATACCTTAGAGTGGGACTCAAGGGAAAAAATCCTTCAAAGGCCAAATGGATGGAGAGTGAAAATGTGAGGGAGATGTACCCTCACCTGTTGAATAATTGACAGTATCTTTTGGGGTCCAAAAGGCTTCTAGTGGGGAGGAATGATCAGGAGCTCAGTATTTAGATAAAAAATTAAAGTGCTTATAAATTCTTAAAACCTAAACTACTGGATAGAGCTCGTCACGATGATTCAAATGAAACTTGTTTCATCAAAATCCAAGTTTGTATGAGTGAGTTATGGTATGTTGTTCGTTTCCCAAATAAGTAAAAATTGTGCAGAACAGTGACATACTGATGACTGGGCAGTCGAGTCAGCACCTCAAGAATATTCAGGGAACATTCTCCAGTTTTTAAGCCAGTGATACTGTGACAAGTGTCATCTCTAGATTCGCCAATGTTGCTTGGGTAAGTTGAAATTTTCTCTTATTTCCTAAGTTTGGAATTATTACGATGGTGGATTATTTTATTGGTGGAATTTATAGGCCAATGGGGAAGGGCCACGTGCTACAGACGAGAGCCAAACTAATTTAGTTGGTAATCTTTAGTTGGTGGTGTGTATATGCATAACCATCTAATCTCTTACTTCAAAACTTTTATACACCATATAATCAGTCATTGCATTCATCCATATCACATCGGAAGTTTAGGAGTGGAGGACATAAAGCAACAAAAAAATGATTTGCGATTGCACGGTAAGTGATGTGACTATAAGGTGGGTCCTACTAATCTTATCAAGGGTTTTTAGGAGCAGGCAATAGAAAGTGTTAACAAGGTGGCAGAATTGTGATGCGTATATTGCATCGAGATATCGCAATCGTAAGACAGAGCAGACAATATAGAATGATTTATATCGGGGTTGCGATCTACAATAAGCGACTGCGCTACGATTTGCGATCTGCGATAACTGACTGCGCTACGATCGACGATCTGCGATAAGTGACCGCGCTATGATTTGCAAAGATTTAAATGTGTTCAGCCATGTATTAATACATTAATTTGTGGTTATGTTATGTTAACCTGACATTAACAGATAAGTGTGAGTTAGCGCTAAACGTGCTTAACCCCACTTAAATACCACTTATCTTAACATTAAATGCATAATTATCTTGGCAACGCCTTTGGAGGACCTGCCAGATTTGGCGGACTTCAACATTTAGTGGAGTTAACTAGCACACATCCAAATTTAGTGGAGAAAAACTAGGAAAATTTTCTTTTGCCATAACTGAGGCAATTTTCAACCAATTTCAGCTTAGGAAGAGTCATTCTTGGTAGATTTTGATGTTTTAGAGCCACTGGAGTAGGTTGCAGAGGCAACAGGAGATTGAAAACAACACTTTTTCATAATTGAATCTAATGCAAAGGCCCACACTATGAATCTGGATCAAGCAGATGTAGCCTAGGAGGGGTGAACTCCTTCATAAAAAACTTGTGTATTTGTCTCTGTTATTTGTGCTTGTTGTGTTTTATTATGTTTTTTTTCAGCATTGAGTTTCCATGCTTCTAAGTTCATGAAATACACTTAATCTCACCAATTTCAATGAATTTCCAATCATAAACACATGTATAGACCCTTTTATGATAAGAAAACCAAAGCACTTTCATGTTAATTCTGAAACTGATATTAGTACAACAATAACTAACAATCAATTTTAGATCAAGGCTAGATGCAGGGGTTTCCCCAGGAGTAACGTTCTAGGTTTCTATCTGTTTCTCTTTGTCCATGTCTATGAACTTGGACCATGGGATAGGAATTTTTAACTTTTTTAGGGCATCCTCCACTAACAGTTTGATAAGGCCATGGTGGGCTAAGTGTTGATGCTCCCCCTCTCTTACTTTATAGCGCATGTCCTTGATGGAATTAAGGAGGAATTATGGTACATTTAATCTTTGTTCAAGAGGAAAATGTGCCTTGAATCTTAACTCATACAATAGTCTAAAGTTGTAGCCATACACTACACACAATCTTCCCTCACGGGAGATGTATTTAAAAATGTCATAAGCTACCCCATCCCATGGATAGGGAAAGCTTTCTCTCCTAATCCCATTCTTATCTATCATAGGTCTCTCCTTAGACCTAAAGAAATTCTTCTGTGCAGTGGCACTATTGGCCTTTTCTTCCCTATTCCATTTGATTCCTGGAGGTAGTGTGGTTACTCTACTGATCACTGCAGAAATTATTTTTATGGCTAACCCCCTCACCACAGTGGTGGCACTAACATCTGAGTGTGAATTCAATGACATGTAAAAGTCAAAATCAATTTCATCATCATATCCCTTTAGCAATTTGATGATCCTAACAATTGATGTCCCCTAAATATATCTACTACGAGAGAGTGCAACTCAATTATTTTGGTGGCTGAAGGTTCTCTCCTGTTAAACCCACCCCCATCTCTTCTTTCTGTTCTTGACTAAGTGATGGAAAGGTTTTATGGCCTTAATGTTCAATTTAGTGGTCGTAGAGGGTCACAAATCTCTTATCACTCCAATTCTATGTTCTAACCCCTATTTTCTTCAAGAGAACCTCTCAATTTGACAATTTGATGACTACTGACTGCAAAAATTTTAGGAGAAATCGTGTGAAATTATGATGGAGATATGGGGGTGGTGGAAATTTCTTATATTGATTCTTTGAGATGAAAAATGGAATTTTTCTGAACCAATTGGACCCTTTGTTGCTTTCATATACCTCCTCGTCCTTCTTTTAGCACTCCTAGGCCTTCTTGTAGAAATTATAGTCTTCCTGTAGCAATTACACTCTTCCTGTAGGCAGTAGCAGGTCAATATTCGAAGCTCCTCGGTGGCTTAACAAAATTTTACTCATCCTAAGTGTTCTTGGAATGGGAAAATATGCAAAGGAAAATTCTCTTGAGTACGTTATATGATCTTTTGAGTTGGCTTGGAGCGTGTTGTTGATTTGTCCTTCACACGAGGTTTCCTCATTTGGACCTTTGGTCCCACTTAAAGTGATCATCCTCCTCTCCTCGTAATCAACACCCACTCCTGGTGATATGACTGTGATTGATGTGACAACTCCACATTGCATGAGGACTCTACTAATTACTTTTTTTTCACAGACCAAGGGTGACCAAGTTAACTAGCCGCCTTCAACTTTTTAAACATTCCCCTCTCAACATTCATTCATTTAGTCAATTACACATAGGAACAGGGTGAGAGAGTGTCATAGCTTAGCCTACTTAATTGTCAAATTGGTGTAGGGCCTTGCATGCTGGAACTAGATCATTGGAGTGACATCAAAAGTGTTTTTTTTTATTTCCTTAGTTTTTCCTGTATGTCTTCATTCTTCTTGAGGTGCTTACTATATTGTTTGTTGTGTGTGCAAGTACATTGCTGAGGCTCAAGTTGCTATTGTTGGTGGAGAATCATGCTTGGAGTGCCATGATTTTCTTCAGAGTCACCTCACAAGTATTCCCTACCTCCTTGGATGATAAAACACACCATATAGAGTTTTTCTCGTGCTTTCACACATTTGCTATGAATTTATTGCATCCTTTGAACTAATTCCTGAACTGAATGGTCTCATTTATTGTCTTCAATAGGTTGAATGGTTAAATGCACATGTAGACATGGTTGGAACACATTTCCCCTATTCTTGTACAGATATTACCCAATAATGGGATGTGTTCTTGTACAGGTATTACCAAATAATGGGATGTGTTGCTCTAGTGGAAATCAGTGGGTGATTGTTTCATGGGATAGGTGTTCCCCTAGATAGAATTCAATGGAATGTTTTGTAGTGCATTTTGACTTAATTGGTAATTAATATATGCATGTAGTTGGGACAATATGTGTTGTCAACTTGTGATGTTAAGGGTTGGTGTTTGAGGGTTATTGGTCGAATCAATATATGGGCTCATTTTGGACATAATTTAATAACTTATATAACTTTATATAAACTATTAATGTGCATATTTTTTATTGTTTATGATGATTTTTTGATGGATGTGTGGGATGAGTAACTAGTACTAGCTCCTCTACAACAATAGAAGCCTCTCCTCTAATGCACAAATCATCTAGTGACAATCAAATTTCCAAGCCTCTCCCCTAATGCACAAATCACCTTGTAACAAGCAAATTGTAAAATTGCATCCCTCTTAATAATGGGTGTTGTCTACGGAGACCACAAATTTGTGAGGAGGGCAGATTTCTTGCCCGTAAAAAAATACAAAAAATCAGATTGCTGGAATGTTTGAATGTTTTTTTTTATAGTGGAAATGGATTTGGCACTATCAAGAATCCTTGAAACAACCAAAATCCTGAAGTTTGACAGTTTAAACCTAGAATCTCAAAAATTTCTACCAAATTTTATCATAATCTTGTCAAAATTTTCTATTACTTTCTTGGCTAATTTGCAAATTCTTTGGACCAGGCTTGGAAATTGACGTCCTACCAGACGTATTTTAATTTTGAGGACGTATTTTACGGTCACGCAAAAATTGTGCACGTCAAACCTGACGTGTAAAATACATTGAGTCCCGTCATTTTGACGTTCACTTAAAAATAGAAGCCGTAATATTTTATTGTATTAAAAAATATAAATTCTCAAAATTATTTATTATATATTATAGTTCACATACTACAATAATTCACTGGGAATTTCTAAATTTACTTTGGAGATTTTAGATTTCATATGATCTGATAACTTAGCAATAATAATAATTATCTACAATGTACACATTGCACAGTACACGCCGCGGCCACTGTAACAACTTTCCAATTAGTTCCATGATTTTTCTATTTACTATTTTCCAAATAAATTTACCTGCTTTGTCATCTCGTTCCATAAATTTGCTGAAGAATTTGTCATCTAGTTCCATACTTTTCTTTACCCTACCCGACTGCACTGTTAAGAATTTGTAGAAGACTGCAATGTTGAAGAATTTGTGGTTGAAGTGTGCATTCTTTCTCGATCCAAAGTGTTACTTCTATCAGCCTAATCTCCGAAGTGTTGCTAGGATAAGCCTAATCTAACCAGCGTGGGGAGCATCTTAAACTAAGGTATGGTTGGTAGCTTGAGCTTTGATGCATTTTCAAATTCAAGAGAAAAATGTGTGAATTTTATTTTTTTTGTATTTCATTTCATTTCATTTGTATTTATTCTATTTTGTTAATATTTTGTGGGTTATAATACATTAATAATTTATAATAATAAAATTTGCATATGATTCTGCACATGTTATATTAGTCCATAAAACAAAATTATGAGTTTTTTGGGTCAATAATTAAATTAATTTATTATGTAACTTGCTCAAGTGTTTTTGAAAACTCTGTATTGCTAATATTTTTGTAATAAGAATTGTAATAATAGACCAATAAGCTGTATACTGGAACATTCTTGTAGAGGCTCAAAAAAATTTCACCTTGAAGGCACACATTTAGAAAACTTAGACTTCTGATAGGGACAATTTCAAGAAGATTTTAAACTATGGTAGATTTTAAATTTCAGTGTAAAATGAACTCGGTCAATATGAAAATCAATAGTGGAAGCTAATGCTCAAATTTGTGTCATTTACTTGAAATTTATTAACTATGATAAGGCTCCTTCAAGATCGGTCTTATTGCAGTTGACAAACCCATGAACTATTGCAGACTCATCTGTTGAGACCACTACTGGAACATTCTTGTAGAGGCTCATAAAATTTTCACCTTGAAGGCATACATTTGGACAACACGGATTTCTGATAGAGACAATTTCAAGTAGATTTCCAACTATGCTAGATTTTAAATTTCAGTGTAAAATGAACTCGGTCTATATAAAAATTAACCGTGAAAACTATGGAATATCCAATGCTACTAGTTTAGTTTATGAAAGGTAAATAATTGAGATAAAACGTAAAATGAAGGGCACGTAAAATTTAAAAACGTCATAAAATTTTCATTTGATAGGCAAAGGGGATTTGAAATTCCAGACCTGCTTTGGACTACACTGTAATAATGCAATGGACAAAATCATATATGAAGTAAACTGAAAAGTGCATTTCAACAGATCCACCGTACCCAACGATTGCGGACAGTCTTGTTTTCCTGTTTTCTGGGCGTTGGAACTTGGGAGACTTCAATTAACAAAAAATGCACAGCAAAATCACTCAGAAACGTGAGACAAAGCTCACACAAATCAATGAATTCAATTGCTCAATTACATCACACTTATATAGGAAACTCACTCACCTAATCTTCCTGAAGAAGAGAAAACAAACCTGAATAGATGGAACTGATTTCTAAATGCACACTCTCGTTCAACAAACCAAAACTAAATCTATTTCTAGATTATTCTCACATCCTCCCTTAATGGAGAAATGGATTTTCTACAATACCTAACTGACTTCTAAAAACTTCAAATTTGATTTTACCAAGGGGCTTAGTAAATATATCAGCCACATTATCCTTGGTGTTACAAAATATCAATTCAATTTCATTCGACTCAATTTTCTCATGTACAAAGTGGTACTGTAACTCAACGTGTTTTGTTCTAGCATGGTAAACTGGATTATGTGCTAATTTGATAGCACTCTGATTATCACAATTGATACATGTTGAACCACTTTGCGCCTCTTCAAGATCTGCAAGAATTCTCCGCAACCAAATAGCTTCACAGGTGGCATTGGTCAAAGCTTTCTACTCTGATTCTGTTGATGATAAAGAAACAGTTGGCTGTTTCTTACTACTCCAAGATACGACCCCTGATCCAATATGAAATGCATAGCCAGAGGTAGATCGTCTGTCATCTAGATTTCCTGCCCAATCTGAATCAGAAAAACCTGTCAGTACAACATCAGATTCATCAGTATACATAATACCAAGATTCACTGTTCCCTTTAAGTATCGGAGAACTTTCTTTGCAGCATTCCAGTGATTTCCTGAAGGCTTAGCCATGAATTGACTAAGGATACTGACTGAGTATGCAATGTCTGGTCTAGTAGTGGTGAGATAGTTCAAACTTCCCACTAACTGACGATATAATGTTCCATCTGCCTCTTTCGTTCCATCTTCTTTGTACAACTTTGCATTCTGTTCTAAGGGAGTTGACATAGCTTTGAAATTAGTCATATTGAACTTTTTAAGAATTTCCTTTGTATATTTGCTTTGAGTGATCAAAGTTTTACCAGGCTCTCTCCATACCTCAATTCCTAAACAGTAATGCAATTCACCCAAATCTTTCATTTCAAATTCCTGTGACAACTGAACTTTAATTTCTTCAATTAACTTGTGAGCACTCCCTGTGATTATGAGATCATCCACATACAAAGATATTAAAGAAACATTTCCTTTTTCATCTTTCTTAACATACAAGTTAGGATCATTTTTGCTTTTCACAAATCCATTCTGAAGAAAGAAGGTATCAATCTTTACATACCATGATCTCGGTGCCTGTTTCAAACCATACAATGCCTTTCTTAACCTGCAAACCAGATGCTCCTGTCCCTGTTTGACAAACCCTTCAGGTTGAACCAAATAAACTTCTTCCTTTAAATCACCATTTAGAAAAGCAGATTTGACATCCAATTGATGTATATTCCAATTATATTTTGTGGCTAAGGCAATCAGTAATCTAATTGTATTCAACTTAGCTACTGGTGCAAAAGTGTCTTCATAATCAATTCCCTCCTTTTGAGCATATCCTTTTGCTACTAATCTTGCCTTAAATTTATCAATTGTACCATCTGCTTTAAATTTTGATTTGTACAACCATTTGCTTCCAATTGGAACTTTATTTTCAGGAAGTTCCACTAATTCCCATGTTTGATTTTTCATAAGAGAAGCATACTCATAATTCATAGCATTAATCCATGGTTCATGTTGTTTAGCCTACTCATAGTCAATTGGTTCTTCAACATTCATTATATTAGACATTAAGGCATAGTCTCTATACCTTGCAGGAAGATGAGTTTGTCGGGATGACCTTCTTGGTGCTTCAATGCCTGTGGGTGTTCCATCCATGATTCGTCGACTTTGAGGTGAATCACCCCCTTGTGATGACTCACTGCTGCTGGATGTGCTCATACTGCTCTCATCCTGATCCTGTACCTGTACCTGTACCTGTTCCTGTTCCTGTTCCTGCTTAATCAAAGTATCAAGTTTGACATGTGCATCATTAGATATATGCCATGCATCATTCTTTGTATTACTTTTATCAGCCTGCTCATGAAACAACACATCACGACTTGCAAATAGTTTATGGGAACTTGGATCAAACAATTTATAGGCTTTCTGATCCGCACAATACCCAATGAAAACACACTTGATTGACTTGGCATCAAGTTTTCTTCTGTTAGCCTTAGGAATATGAGCAAAAGCAATACATCCAAAGACTCTGAAATGACTCACATCAGGTTTATAACCATGAAGAACCTCAAAAGGAGTTTGAAAAACTAATTGCTTAGTGGGACATCGATTCTTCAGATAAACAGCAGTGTTAATGGCTTCTGCCCAGAAACCATTAGAGATGTTCTTACCTTGCAACATACTACGAGCAGATTCCACCAAGGTTCTATTCCATCGCTCAGCAACACCATTTTGCTGAGGGGTATGTGGCACTGTGAACTGTTGTTGAATTCCATTAGATTTACAATAGGTGTTAAATGCTTTTGACTTATATTCACCTCCTTGATCAGATCTGAGTATTTTAATGCACTTTCCTATTTGTTTTTCAACCATAGTTCGAAACTCTTTAAAATACTCAAATATATCACTCTTCCTTCGAATGAAATAGACCCAGGTATACCTAGATCTATCATCAATAAAAATAACAAAGTATGAAGCACCACCAAGAGACCTAGTTTGCATAGGTCCACATACATCAGTGTGAATTAATTCAAGTATATCATGCTGTCGTTTCTCAGTATGAACAGGAAAATCTTCTCTATGCTGCTTACCAAGTGCACAAGCTTCACATGGTAAATGTTCACACTTCATAACAGGAAGACCTTCTACCATTGATTTCCTCTGTAACAACGATAAATCATTGTAATTTAGATGCCCATACCTGTGATGCCATAATTCTGCTGTCGACGTCTCTTTGGATGTCAATGCAACATGGTGCTTCACTGTCACATCCAATCTGTATAATCCTCCAACTCTGGTACCTGTAGAAACAACCCTGTAGTGGTCCTGAACATCTTTCACTATACACCCCAATTTACCAAATTCAACTTTTAAATGATTATCAGTTATAGTGGAAACAGATATCAAATTCTTTCTGAGAGCAGGTACATACATCACATTATGAATCTGCCGCATTTGTCCATTAGGTAAGTACACATTTATTATGCCATAGCCTTGAACTTTAAGTGACCTGTCATCTCCTAGGTAAATGTGTGTACCATCAGATTTCTCATAATATTTATCATACCATTCTTTATTACAAGTCATGTGTGCTGATGCACCAGAATCGATGAACCATGCATTCTCATCATCAGTTTCAGCAGACAATGCAGCATCAAAAAGAAATAACTTAAGATTTTTAAATCCATCATTCACTGAGGTGTCTCTGTTTATATAATTTCCATTATGCCTTCTATGTCTTTGATTTGATTCATTATTCTTTCTCCTATAGCAATCTTTAGCCAGATGTCCAGGTTTTCCACAATAATCACATTCAATGTTCCTCTTAACATAAGAATCAGGAGGTGTCATACCTTTCTGTTTTTCTTGAAAACGGCCTCGGTTCCTGTCCCATGGTCTCCCTCGGAATGGTCTTTTGCCTCTTGCAGTCAAAGCCAAATCAGAACCATTTGACTCCAATTCAAAATTTTTCATTCGCTCTTCTTCTTGAAGAAGAATTCCAGCCAATTCTTCAAATGTAGGAGGTGTCGGTCTAGCTGAGAGAGCTGAAATAAATACTTTATAGTCCGGGACTAACCCCTTTAAAGCAACAGTTACCAAGTCTGTACTAGACACCTTTTCACCAATATCACCTAGTTTATCACTCAAGTCTTTAATTCGGGAAACAAAGTTGCTAATGCTTTCATTGGCCTCCATTTTGATAGATAGCAGCTTTGTTTTTAAAAATAAAATACGGTTTGCATTAGTAGTTTCATACAAACCTTTGAGAGTGTCCCATGTCGCCTTTGAAGTTTCACAGTCCCGAATGTGAGGAATAATATTGTCCTTCACTGACATGCGTAGCAGCACCCTTGCTTTCATTTCACGCTTTTCCCAATCTTGAGTGGCAGCAGGAGGTTGAGGCTTGGGCTCGTCACCTTTGACAATCGTCCAGAGATTGTATGCCTCCAGTACTGTTATGAGCTTAAATTTCCAGTTTACATAATTTTCTCCATCAAGTTTTGAAGACTCATTTAAGTATGAATCAGCGAGAGGATTAGCCATTGTTGTGCAGATGATTTTTTAATAAAAAACTTCAAACAAAACTTGCTCCCTTTTTTTTAAAATGCCAAGAACAAATATAAATTTGTTCAACTCACATAAAACTGCACAGCCTTTCACTTCTGAATTTGTTCAACTCAAAAAAAACCGTTTTTAAAAAAAAACACCGGCAGAAGCCACGACCATTGAACATAGGGGGTCGGTCTCTGCGCTTTTCACATGAAACGAAGTCTTTTTATATACAGCAAATGGCACCCAACAACAAAATAAGGCAGCATCCAAGAACAACAAAGTCGGTCTCTGCGCTTTTCACATGAAACGAAGTCTTTTATATGCAGCAAATGGCACTCAACAACAAAAATAAGGCAGCATCCAAAAACAACAAACGCAGAAATGTTCACCTCTGTTCTTCAAATTCCACCCACGTACCAAAATAAAAGCAGCAGATCCGCTCAATACCGTGAGCGACCACGTGCAGATCCGCTCAAGATACGACCCCTGGTCGATTTCCAACGCACAGCAAAAAAATACCAGACACGCACGGCAAACTCTGCGTTTCTTTTGTTTAAGTTCTGTGGCTTACCTCCGTGGGCGAGCAACCTCCGTGGGCCTGAACTGCAACCCCTGACCTGCAACCTTCGTGGGCCAGAAAGCTGAAAGCACCAACGCCTGAAATCCAAGTGCCCCACCGTGGGCCTTCGTCTAGTTTTATGAGCGCACGAATGACTGGATGCGTACCACGGCAAAGCTCTCACTTCAACTGGGCGAACAAGATTTGATGGGCTTCAAAAGCGGAGCTCTCTCACTCCAATACCCAAACATTAGCTTTGATACCAAATTAACAAAAAATGCACAGCAGAATCACTCAGAAACGTGAGACAAAGCTCACACAAATCAATGAATTCAATTGCTCAATTACATCACACTTATATAGGAAACTCACTCACCTAATCTAGAGGAAACAAACCTGAATAGATGGAACTGATTTCTAAATGCACACTCTCGTTCAACAAACCAAAACTAAATCTATTTCTAGATTAAATTTCAGTGTAAAATGAACTCGGTCTATATAAAAATCAACCGTGAAAACTATGGAATATCCAATGCTACTAGTTTAGTTTATGAAAGGTAAATAATTAAGATAAAACGTAAAATAAAGGGCACGTAAAATTTAAAAACGTCATAAAATTTTCATTTGATAGGCAAAGGGGATTTGAAATTCCAACCTGCTTTGGACTACACTGTAATAATGCAATGGACGAAATCATATATGAAGTAAACTGAAAAGTGCATTTCAACAGATCCACCGTACCCAACGATTGCGGACAGTCTTGTTTTCCTGTTTTCTGGGCGTTGGAACTTGGGAGACTTCCACGAGACACGGCTCCTGCATACAGAAGGCACGATCTCAATCCACGCCGAGTAGTCGACGACCTGAAACAAAGAATATTCCTGCACATGCATCGTCATACCTCTGTTACTGGCCGTGATTTAAGGGAAAGCGACAGGGCGTTGAATTGCTGAGTTAATTTTTCACGTGGCAAACAGTAATAGACTCCACAGAATTTCATGGACGCGCCATTGGTCGTACTGAGCGGGATCGGACGACACGTAAACTAAATTCCAAATTCCAGTCTGATTACACCCTGGCGTCACTGATATGAACCCTGCTTCATCTGACTGTAACTGAGCAGGGCGTCCTATGGCGTGTAGTATATCCGTTATATAAAATTGCCCGGAAAATTTTGGAACGTATATTTAACTAGCTTTTTATAATTCTAATGAGTCGTTTAAAGCAGGCAGGTGCGATAATATGTTTAGTTGCGGTATTGATTTCTAGTTATTATTTTTGGAGTTGTTTATTTACACAATAGAATAATTTGGATCGTTATTAGTTGCAATTTAGTAAAAATAATTTCAAAAAATCAATTATAATGGAAATGGATTTAGCACCATCAAAAAATTTTAGGACACCCAAAATACTGAAGATTAACTACTATAGATTTTCAAAAATCTTTGCCAAAAATTTTCAAAATTTTATCGAAATTTTTAGATTATTTTATGGATTTTTTTAGACTAAAACATTTAGTAGAAATGAGATTTTTATAGAAATAATAGAAATTATGAGAAATGATTGAAATAGTGAGATTTTCTAATGAATCCTTATTCTTTGGTTGATTGTTGAAAATGATATTTTATAAACTTAGAAGAAAATATGGAGAAGGATTAAAGTAGTGTCATTCTTTAATTAGTACCTGTTAACATACATTTCATTAAAAAAATGATTAGTCACAGTTAGCATACATTTCATGAAAAAAATAATTGATGTTATAAAACTATAGTAATGAGTTGGCTCGATAAAAATAACTATCTTCAAACCTACCTTTGAATTGTTATAAAATTGATACTCACAAATCTACATAAAGTAAACCTTTCAATTGTTATAAAACTGATACTCACAAATCTACATAGAGTAACAAGCATAAAAAAAATAAATGATACTCATCAAATTTCCCCTCCATGAACAAGATAAATTTAAAATTCCAACGTGTTTTTCGGTTTATGAAAAGCTATTCGAGTCTCAAAAATCCTTTGAACATCTCAGTTATTAATCTGACCTTGACTTCTTTTTTAGGTCAATTCATTTTTTAAAATATTTTAAAATGTATCCCAATGATATAAATATTTAACTATACACATAAAAAAATTCCAATAACCAGCAGAAAAATCAATTCATCCTTCTGACATAGATACCCGCCTCTTCATAACACGATCCTAGTATTCAACTTCCACATTCCTACTGACTTTAATATCTAAATTTCGTTCAAAATGAGAAATTTAGGTATACACTTCCCAAGGATACCACGGTACAATTATATCAAGTTAACCATGAAGCCACACTCCAGTTATATTAGTTATATTATGTAGAAAGGTCAAATTTAATTGTATTATGTTTTTGTTTTTGTTTTATTTTGCCACCATATATATATTTGTTGTGTTTTAAACCCATTGAATATTAAAAATTTTGTTTTATAATGACTTCTAAACAAGGCTATTACCAATTAAGAACTTTACTAATTAAACTACATTACAAACCAATTAAGCTATATCTCACTAAATATAATTATACCTTAATTATATAAATATATTATATTTTTTTAATCATAATATATAATAAATTTTGAAAATATTAATATAATTTTAATAATTCAAATTTAATATTTAATATTTTTTAATTGAATTCAAAAAATATATGTTTCTCACTAAATATAATTATACCTTAATTATATAAATATATTGTATTTTTTTAATCATAATATATAATAAATATTTTGAAATTATTAATATAATTTTAATAGTTCAAATTTAATATTTAATATTTTTTAATTGAATTCAAAAAAATATTACATATAACATGTAAAATGTATTAATGCAAAAATAATATTCTACAAATTGTCAAATGATTGCAATTACAGTCTAGGTAGTTTAATTGATGAAGTGTTATTTAATGCAAAAATAATATTCTACAAATTGTCAAATGATTGCCATTACAATATAGGTAGTTTAATTGATGTTCAAATCACCTTAAATCAAATTAATAAAAAAAATACAATTACACAATTACTTTAATTTATTCACTATCTCCTTTGTACAATATAATGAAAATTATAGTTTAAGGAAGTTAAATTTTTGTTTGGGAAATAGTGAAAATTTGGGAAAGATTTTGATAAAATTTAGCAGAAATTTTGGAAAAATCATATTGCAACTTTCATCACGATTTTGAAAGCACAAAATTTTTTATGGTGTTGAATTCATTTTTGGTATTAAAAAAATGTTGCTAAAAACAACTAAAGTAAAAATTTCTCTCCCAAAAAGCAACAGATTTTCACCCAGAGATGCATAAATTACTATAGTTAATTTAATTTTACTTGTCTTAGCATTTGTTTTTATTTTCTTTGCATAATTGGACTTGGAACTTGCTGAAAGTCTAGTAAAACTTTATAATAAACATGGTTTTTGGAAAAAAAATGTGTGTTAGTAAACACATAAGAAAATGCCAAGAGTAACAAATTTTGAACCTCCACATAGTTGGAATCACTTGAAAACAGTTATTATTTTCTCTTTCCTTGGAGAAGGGTAAAGGGGGAAAACCCTATCTTGGTGGGAGGATCCAAAGATAACTAGAAGTTGGATGGAGGATTGAAGGAAGAGAAGTGAGAGCTTAAGGAATGGAGTTCCTACGGAAGTCTCTGCTAGGAGGTAGAACACTGCGAGGTTTGAGGAGTTCTTGAGGTAGACACCACGCCAATGGAACCTTGGAACAATAAACCTTGAGGGAAAAGGGAATCCTGAACTGTACTAGTGAAGTCTTGAGGTTCATAAGGGTTAACTCAATGGTTGAACACTGAAAAACTGTCTGGAGCGAAGGAGCTCGGGGTAGAACCTCGACGTCATTATCAGACTCGTGGTTGGGTGGGTGGTATTCTTGTGTGGCAAAAAAAAAAGCACATATAATTTTCTTTTTACAATTCATGTGCAAATTCTGCTTATTGGTGTTACATTAGTGTTTAATCATATTCACGATATACAAGTTAAGGGAACAAGAAATTTCTTTTAATATAGCCAGAACCAATAATTATTAGGTACTTTGCAATGTAGTGTTGTGCAATTGGAACAATTATTATGTATTTTTGTGCTGTGAAATAGTGACTTTGTGCAATGTAAATTATGTATGAAGAAGTAATTATCGTGCAACACAATCCCGTGTAAATGAGTAATTCTGTGTATAATGTAATTCTGTGTAATGGAATAACGAATAACGAAATAATCGTTGCAGGAAATTATCATACATGAATAAACAAAAGGCATCATGTAATTCTTAAGTTTTGAGAAGACATTTAATAAAAGAACATGAGAGGTATCTGGTTGAAGGTGATGAGCTTGAGCTCCACCTAAGGAAATCTAGGTTCAAAGGAAACATAGTTGCAAACCCTGAAGGCAGAAGAGTTGATCCCGTACCCAAGTCTTCCTCTCAGCTGGACATCGATAATTGTTAATAATATGTGAAAGAAAACAAGAAACAAACACAGATGGGAACCAAACATTTTCTACTTCATCCTTTGTTTAGGCACATAAGAGAAACAGGCCCAAACAGAATTATGGCCTAATAATAAATCATATACCAAATTAAATCATTCATGTATGTATACAAAGCAACATGAACACAAATATTAACCATGTAGAGAATGTAACGATGATATATTCTCAAACGAAATACGAGGGGTCGAAGCCCCTTCTACCGTAAACACATAACCTTGTAATCAAAACAGAGGCTTATGAAATATCAGAATATATCTATATAAAATAATCTCTATTAAGATTCACAGTTAGCCAAATTCACATACACACAAGAGAAGGAGAGAAGAAGGAAATATTCAATTATATATATTCCATGCAATGTAATCTACCAAAGTTTGACTTCTTTGCCCAGTGTGGTTACAAAAGAGATTACAGATAATTATGTTTCCGTGCCTAAAACAGGTCGGACAATAAACACAGAAATAACAACTGGAATTACCCTTGCAACCAAGTTGGTCGGGGTCTGGTAGGGTTTCTACTCATTGCGAAATTTAAACTTCACCACAGACAAGGCTAATTCAAATAGAAATAGTACGAGGGTTTTTCATAGAGCCCTGGTTTGAGAAGGAGTTTGCAGAGTAAAAACCTGGAAAGTGTATGACCAAGAAAAACCCAGTAAGAATGTGCATACTCGGTTGGTAAACACCTATAGGTAGACATAAATCTGGTTACTTCTGAGAAATTTCAAATATATAAGATGAAAAATTTCAGTATAATGATAATACCTGGTTGGAAATGGTGAGATTTTCCGATTAATCCCAAATCCAGAGGGCTGAGAGCAGAGAAAACCATAAACGTCAAATGCAGAATGATGAGTGGGGCGCGCACCGGGAGAACGGCTCAGTTACAGAAACAAACCTTTGCATGACTGTTGTTGAATATTTCTCCAGCCAGATATATGGTTGGGATGAGATGAGGTTTTTGTCTACGGAAAAGGGAACTTGAATAATACATATCCACATATCCACTCGCCCTGGTATCTGTGCTCTTTAGGTGGGTGCAATTAGCCTCAAAATGTTTTATCCATATGGCCAATACTATGAATTAATACAATGGGAATAAATAATTTTTTAACTGTACATTTCGGATGGAGGTGAAGTCACCTTAATCTCTAAAACTGTATAATATATAAATACGCAAATTTTCAATCAAGGTTTCCACCTCACTTCATTTGTTGTTGCAAAGTAAGGGTTAAATTATTTATTTTGTCTTAATATATTTATGTGTGTAAGTGGTACATGTGGCATGTGGTGTCAGAGCGAATGTTTCCACATTGTTATCAACATGGGAAACTAAGAAAATTATTATTGTGTTAATGTACATAGAGAAAAAATAAGAATAACATGCAGAGAATAAGTGTACCACCAACCAGGCCAAAGGAATCATATGTCGAAGACAACCTGGAGATGTGGGTGCAGATAGGGGAAGAGTCCAGCCAAGCTAATGCAACACTGCTGGAAGTTGTTCAGCAGTTGCGAACTAGGATGATTAATTTTAGGGTTGATAATGAAAAAATAAGGAAAGAACAGGAAAGAATTTTGAAGATCTTATATGATAAGCAAAATCAATGGGAGCCAAATGTGAGTTTTGGCAATGGGAATAAGACCGACGCATTTCGACAAAAGTAAGCTCATGCAAAAACTTAAGGAGGTTGAAATGAAGAAGAAGGGAGATACGATAATTCTTCCGGAGATAGAGGAACTAAGAGAAAGAAAATTGAACTTCAAGGGGACTTCAAAAGAATAAAACCCCAGACCTTTGATGGTGAGGTGAAAGAAGCAATTAAAACTTAGTTAATTAATATGAACAAGTACTTCTAGATCTATGAGTATGGTGAAAACCTTAAAGTTATATAGGAAATAAACCAAATACAGGGTAAATCCACCTTGTGTTGGGAAGAAATCAAAACTGTACGAAAATTGAGGTGAAGGAAGTAACTTGGACGAACTTCCAAAATCATTTTAAGGATAAATATCTAATGGGATGGTTCTATGATGATGTAACAACTCTACTTATCAAAAAAAAAAATCTATTTATAACATTGATGCTACTTTGTCGTCATTGAATTTATTTAATTTCGTCTTGTTGCGACGTTTCAACACGTGTACGTTCTGTCGTTACAATTTCTCTAGCAACATCATTGTTTGTGAACTGAATAAAACTCTGTTGTTAATGATCCTTAGACCAACCTTCAATGATTCCACAATTTCTCTTTCAGTCTTGACTATCCTTTGTGACAATTATTCACTATACATACTTCTATTATAATAGTAACTTATTTTACTATTCATTTACATCTTAATAATATCATCCCTCTACTAGCATTTTTATTAAGATAATAACTTTAATAATTATCATACTAAATTTATTTATTAGAATATATATATATATATATATATATAATACTCCCCTCTCTTAATCATACATTCCACTTCTCAAAGTTCTTTTTAACATTATTTTAATTTAACTTTGAAGATGAATAATGTAGGTTATATATCCACATATGGACCTATCCTTTTGTCCAACTTCTAATCTATGTAATATAATTTTTCTAACATTATTTTAATTTAACTTTGAAGATTAATAACCTAGGTTATATATCCACATATGGACCTATCCTTTTGTCCAACTTCTAATCTATGTAATATAATTATTCTAACGGTGTAGGGGTATCATTGATAATGACTATGCTATGTCATTCCACTTGATTTCCATTACATAATCCTTAGAGCACTATTCGAATTACATGTAAATTTCAGAAAATTACCATTAATTCGAATACTATACCAAAATGTTATAATTGTGCATATATTACTTATGTTATTGCTTTGATTTATTGTATTCAAGTTTCGATTAATTTCACACATATATAATATACTAGGATAAGGTTTCAATGTTTGGATATTTGAAAATCCATATTGGGATTTCGTTGTATCCCTACCATAAATGTTGACAGCTCTTGGAGGTCATTCCTCTGTTTGAGGTTATCACATTTTAATTCAAGGTACTTCGTTAATTAACTCATCACATGGCATGTTGGTATTTTTTATTTCCTTGCACCGTGGATAGATGCCATGTTTACGGTGAGGATGAGGTCGTATTCTCCCCCTCTATTTTCTACGTTAGGGTTTTGATGGATTTTCATTCTTCAGATTTTCATTTGCATTTGTCAATGCCAGCAACGCTTTGGCTCTAGGTCTCCACCCAAACCCGTATGAAAATTCTGCAGCCCTCTTTTCTTTGCTCACGACGACATTTCACCTCAGGTAATTGATTTCTCTGCGTTGAATTTACTCATGCGATTTGTGAATTTTTCGTTTATCTCCATTCTAGTTTTATTTTTATGAAATAATTTTCTTTTATTGTTGTGATTGCAAGTCATTTTTATGAAAGAGAATATGACCCTCCTCGTATTCTCTGTTTCTTAAAATACCGAGGTATAGTCGATTTTCAAATTATAGGTAATTAATCATTTTTATATGGCAAAGCCTATCTCTAAATTTTATGTATATGGTTGTGGATTTGTTAATCAAACCATTACTCAATTCATCACAAGACTTAGGTAACTCGGTTATGTAATTACCAAGTATGTAAATCATTTCTTTAACCATTTTATGAATATAGTCTTTCAATGGTAATTATGTCAATGGGAGTGACTAAATTCGTTGAGCGTACTGCTACTAAATTCATTGTTATCGTTTCTTTATTCCGTTGAAGAAGTTATTTGATTTACGAATTCTGTTATGAGAGAAATTCTCTGTGGTTTGAGATAGTTTCCTTCATTGAACGTGTTGTGGCTCATTTTCATTTACCTTTGAAATATGTTTCAAAAAACCAAAAAAGCATATGTAATAGAAAATATAAAATTTTGTGTGTCATAGAAGAATTTTGATTTATATAGTGGTACATTAACATTACGTAATGAGATGTGAAGGAGGGCCAAGTCAGGCTCATTCATGTGCAGAATAGTTTAAGAGCCGGATCGATGGACACGTCTAGAACATTGCACGCTGAACATGATCGACTCGGGCGCATTCGCAAGCTGAGGGACCAGCGCGACAAAACACTAGATAAGCTCAAGAGGGTTACACCGTGGAGTAAACAAACTAATTTCTCAAAGACAGAGAAAAGGCACATTTCCCTTAAACACTTAAGAGTTTTGGAGGAGGCGTAAAGGGAAAAATGGATGGTCGGGATCAAAGCGCAGAAGTGGAGCGGAGAGATAGACGGCAGAGATTAAATTGCAAACCACAAACCACAAGTTTCAAAGGATAGGCGCGGGAGGTAAGTGATAAATTTGTCAAAGTGCGATGTGTGATGCCAGGTGGGACCTGATTGCATAGCACACATCGCAAGTTTTAAAAGATAAGTGTTAATGAAAATTTAAAGTCAGTGAAATGCGAAGTGCGATATGGAAGATGACGTGGTCCCGGCCCCATAGATCGTAGTTGGTTTATGATGACGTGGCAAGCTGACATGGCAGATGATGTGGCGGTGACGTGGCATATGATGTGGCCCTGGCTCGCAAACCGCACACCACAAGTTTTAAAAGTTAAGGGCAAAGGGTAAGTGTTATAATCGCTAAAGTGTGATGTGCGATGCGATGGGACGGGATTGCAAATCGCGAATCGCAAGTTTTAAAGGATCACCATGGGAGGTAAGTGATAAAGTCGCTGAAATGTGACGTGCGATGCCAGGTGGGACCCAATCGCATAACGCACATTGCAAGTTTTAAAAGATAAATGCTAATGAAAATTTAAAAACGGTGAAATGTGAAGTGCGATGTTGGCATAGACGTGATGTGGTTCCAAGATGAAATATAAAGGATTTCAAGTCTAGGCTTAAGCGCCATTTTATGAAGAAATAGGTAGAACACTGAAGGAAAACTCAGGTAAGTGACCTGATGCAGATCAAAGGAGAAGAGGCAAAGTCGAGTAGTAGGTGATATGATTGACAATGTTTGAAGCACAGGGGAATAGGCAAAGTCGAGCAAAAGATCGTATATCGGCCCTATTAGGAGCATGATAGCTAGGTCAAGTCGGACACTAAGGCATCATTACAGAGCTGTGCAGCCACTGCATCATAACCAGCAAGGACACCTCGGCACTTCGGGAGGACGCATCAGCAACATCAAATTCAGAAAAAAAAAAAAAAAAAAAAAACAATATTTCCAGTTTTAATTTGTTTTCTCAAGTATTATTACATAAGTAATCTCAACAGTTTAGGTATTCGAATAGTTTCAAGAAGTTCAGGAGTTACGGACCACTGCGATGAGTCTTAATTTAGACTTGAAACGTAGACTAAAAATGACTACTGTGGATATTCCGAGTCTTACATCTGAAAAATTTCACCACAGAAACCTCCAATCTAGCACTGTGATGTATTTAAGTAGATAGAAACAAAGAAAAGGGGTTATGAGTTTTGGAACTCTGGAGGATTGTTAATTTGGTACTGAATTTTCTGAGAAATAAATGAAAGAAGATCAAGTTTCCTGCAGCTCTTGATGTTGATATGTCTTTCCAGTTTCTCTCTGTGTTTATTCCTCTTTGAATGAAGTGAACTAATGTAGCAGTTGGTCTCTTAATTACATCTGTGAGTAATAGTTAAACAACCTTAATTTGCGCTCCTTCACCTCATCTCTTCTTTCTTAACAAAATCCTAAAGAAACTTTAAAGTAATAGATTCTGTGTTTGCGGCATATTATTTTGAGTTTCCTCTCTCTCCATGAATTTCCTCTTAAACTTAAAAGTGATAGATTCTATTTCTCAGCATATCACTTCAAGTTTCCTTTACAATTCTTCTTTTTATTTCATTTGGATATCAGCAGTTGATGGCATTGTGAAGGCTTTCATTATATCAAATTATTGAGTGTATTAAATAATTAGATTCCAAAGGTGTTACATAGAGGCCATTTGATAGTATAATTGTGACATACATTTAGAAAATGTCTTAAGCATTGATTCCTTAGCACAACCAAGGGATTATTTTTTGAGATACAACATTTTCTGGCTCTATTGCCACGGACGAAGAAACGAAGTTTATTTTCCTTGGGTTTTTCATATTATTTCCTTTGGTTGTTCAGTGAGGAGGAAATATTCGGTTGTGTTTCTTATTTTCAAAAATTTTCCTTTCAAAAGGCCTCACATGAGGTCAGATACCTCATAGCAGGTAGTCTCTGCTTTGCCAGATCCAGAAATATAAGTTTCTAAAAAGGATTAGAAACCCAAAATTCCTTCAATACCTGATCCTGCATTTCCTACTCCTGGCAGCAATTCTCATAACCATTTTTTTTAACATATTTCTAGGGAACTCCATTTCTTGGAACAACATACCCCTTCCACACCCATTTTTTTTCAAGAACCTCAGTTAGAGGAACATTCTTTCGAGTTTGTTTCTTTTACCTCCACTCAAGCTCAACCAATATATTTGTTCGTCCCTCTGCTATTGTCCATCAGCATACCCCCATATCAGTTTTTCCTCCACCTTCATTCACTTTCACGACATGTTCATCAACCTCAACCACCCAAGGAGTAGTTAACCAATTTTTTAATATGGCAGCACCAACTTTATTAATGGATAGATATGCACCATTAAATTTTCCACAACCAATGAATGCCATGCCTCAAGAATACCTCAAATTACTTCATCGTTTCAATGGAGAAGATGAATCAACTGCATAACAACATTTACCCTTGTTTTTCACTTTTGCTGAGAATTTAAATGTAGAACATCTTGATGTTGTGATCATACTATTGTTAGGACCCCATAATGTACTATTTTGACCATACATTTTGTTATCATTCCACTCTTTTCTAGTCCATATTTAAAGCTTATACTATCATTTCCACCTCACTTCATTTGTTGTTGCAAAGTAAGGGTTAAATTATTTATTTTGTCTTAATATATTTATGTGTAAGTGGTACAAGTGGCATGTGGTGTCAGAGCGAATGTTTCCACATTGTTATCAACATGGGAAACTAAGAAAATTATTATTGTGTTAATGTACATAGAGAAAAAATAAGAATAACATGCAGAGAATAAGTGTACCACCAACCAGGCCAAAGGAATCATATGTCGATGACAAGCTGGAGATGTGGGTGTAGATAGGGGAAGAGTCCAGCCAAGCTAATGCAACACTGTTGGAAGTTGTTTAGAAGTTGCGAACTACGGTGATTAATTTTAGGGTTGATAATGAAAAAATAAGGAAAGAACAGGAAAGAATTTTGAAGATCTTATATGATAAGAAAAATCAATGGGAGCCAAATGTGAGTTTTGGCAATGGGAATAAGACCGACGCATTTCGACAAAATAAGCTCAGGCAAAAACTTAAGGAGGTTGAAATGAAGAAGAAGGGAGATATGATCATTCTTCCAGAGATAGAGGAACTAAGAGAAAGAAAATTGAACTTCAACAAGACTTCAAAAGAATAAAACGCCAGACCTTTGATGGTGAGGTGAAAGAAGCAACTAAAGTTTAGTTAATTAATATGAACAAGTATTTCTAGATCTATGAGTATGGTGAAAACCTTAAAGCTATATAGGAAATAAACCAAATACAGGGTAAATCTACCTTGTGTTGGGAAGAAATCAAAACTATACGAAAATTGAGGTGAAGGAAGTACCTTGGACGAACTTCCAAAATCATTTTAAGGATAAATATCTAATGGGATGGTTCTATGATGATGTAACAACTCTACTTATCAAAAAAAAATCTATTTATAGCATTGATGCTACTTTGTCGTCATTGAATTTATTTAATTTCGTCTTGTTGCGACGTTTCAACACATGTGTACTTTCCGTCGTTACAATTTCTCTAGCAACATCATTGTTTGTGAACTGAATAAAACTCTGTTGTTAATGATCCTTAGACCACCCTTCAATGATTCCACAATTTCTCTTTCAGTCTTGACTATCCTTTGTGACAATTATTCACTGTACATACTTCTATTATAATAGTAACTTATTTTACTATTCATTTACATCTTAATAATATCATCCCTCTACTAGCATTTTTATTAAGATAATAACTTTAATAATTATTATACTAAAGTTATTTATTAGAATATATATATATATATATATATATATATATATATATATATATATATATATATATATATATATATATATATATATATATATATATATATATTATACTCCCCTCTCTTAATCATACATTCCACTTCTCCAAGTTCTTTTTAACATTATTTTAATTTAACTTTGAAGATGAATAATGTAGGTTATATATCCACATATGGACCTATCCTTTTTTCCAACTTCTAATCTATGTAATATAGTTTTTCTAACATTATTTTAGTTTAACTTTGAAGATTAATAACCTAGGTTATATATCCACATATGGACTTATCCTTTTGTCTAACTTCTAATCTATGTAATATAATTATTCTAACGATGTAGGGGTATCATTGATAATGACTATGCTACGTCATTCCACTTGATTTCCATTACATACTTCTTAGAGCACTATTCGAATTACACGTAAATTTTAGAAAATTACCATTAATTCGAATACTATACCAAAATGCTATAACTGTGCATATATTACTTATGTTATTGCTTTGATTTATTGTATTCGAGTTTCGATTAATTTCACACATATATAATATACTAGGATAAGGTTTCAATGTTTGGATATTTGAAAATCCATATTGGGATTTCGTTGTATCCCTACCATAAATGTTGACAGTTGTTGGAGGTCATTCCTCTATTTGAGGTTATCACATTTTAATTCAAGGTACTTCGTTAATTAACTCTTCACATGGCATGTTGGTATTTTTTATTTCCTTGCACCGTGGATAGATGCCACATTTATGGTGAGGATGAGATCGTATCCTCACCCTCTATTTTATACGTTAGGTTTTCGATGGATTTTCATTCTTCGGATTTTAATTTGCATTTGTCAATGCCAGCAAGGCTTTGGCTCTAGTTCTCCACCCAAGCACGTATGAAAATTATGCAGTCCCTCTTTGCTTTGCTCACGATGACATTTCACCTCAGTAATTGATTTCTCTGCGTTGAATTTACTCATGCAATTTGTGAATTTTTTGTTTATCTCCATTCTGGTTTTATTCTTCTGAACTAATTTTGTTTTATTGTTGTGATTGCAAGTCATTTTTATGAAAGAGAATATGACCCTCTTCGTATTCTCTGTTTCTTAAAATACTGAGGTATAGTCGATTTTCAAATTATAGGTAATTAATCATTTTTATATGGCAGAGCCTATCTCTAAATTTTATGTATATGGTTGTGGATTTGTTAATCAAACCATTAACCCTCAATTCGTCACAAGACTTCTAGGTAACTCGGTTATGTAATTACCAAGTATGTAAATCATTTTTTCCACCGTTTTATGAATATAGTCTTTCAATGGTAATTATGTCAATGGGAGTGACTAAATTCGTTGAGCGTACTGCTACTCAATTCATTGTTATCGTTTCTTTATTCCGTTGAGGAAGTTATTTGATTTACGAATTCTATTATGAGAGAACTTCTCTGTGGTTTGAGACAGTTTCCTTCGTTGAACGTGTTGTGGCTCATTTTCATTTACCTTTGAAATATGATTCAAAACACCAAAAAAGCATATGTAACAGAAAATATAAAATTTTGTGTTTCATAGAAGAATTTTGATTTATATATTGGTACATTAACATTACGTAATGAGATGTGAAGGAGGGTCAAGTCAGGCTCATTCACGTGCAGAATAGTTTAAGAGCCGGACCGATGGACACATCTAGAACATTGCACGCTAAACAGGATTGACTCGGGCGCATTCGCAAGCTGAAGGACCAGCGCGACAGAACACCAGATAAGCTCAAGAGAGTTACACCGTGGAGTAAACAAACTAATTTCCCAAATATGGAGAAAAGGCACATTTCCCTTAAACACTTAAGAGTTTTGGAGGAGGCGCAAAGGGAAAAACAGATGGTCAGGATCAAAGCGCAGAAGTGGAGCGGAGAGATAGACGGCAGAGATTAAATTTCAAACCACAAACCACAATTTTCAAAGGATAGGCGTGAGAGGTAAGTGATAAATTTTCCGAAGTGCAATGTGCGTTGCCAGGTGGGACCCGATTGCATAGCACACATCGCAAGTTTTAAAAGATAAGTGTTAATGAAAATTTAAAGTCAGTGAAATGCGAAGTGCGATATGGAAGATGACGTGGTTCCGGCCCCATAGATCACAGTTGGTTTATGATGACGTGGCAAGATGACGTGGAAGATGATGTGGTGGTGAAGTGGCATATGATATGGCCCTGGCTCGTAAACCGCACACCACAAGTTTTAAAGTTAAGGGCGAAGGGTAAGTGTTATAATCACCGAAGTGCGATGTGCGATGCGATGGGACGAGATTGCAAATCGCGAATCGCAACTTTTAAACGATCACCATGGGAGGTGAGTGATAAAGTCGCTGAAATGCGACATGCAATGCTAGGTGGGACCCGATCGCATAACGCACATCGCAAGTTTTAAAAGATAAACGCTAAGGAAAATTTAAAAATAGTGAAATGTGAAGTGAGATGTTGACATGGACATGATGTGGTTCCAAGATGAAATCTTAAGGATTTCAAGTCTGGGCTTATGCGCCATTTTATGAAGAAATAGGTAGAACACAGCATAAAAACTCAGGTAAGTGACCCGATGCAGATCAAAGGAGAAGAGGCAGAGTCGGGTAGTAGGTGATATGATTGACAATGTTTGAAGCACAGGGGAATAGGCAGAGTCGAGCAAAAGAGCGTATATCGGCCCTATTAGGAGCATGATAGCTGGGTCAAGTCGGACACTGAGGCATCATTATAGAGCTGTGCAACCACTACATCATAACCAGCAGGGACACCTCGTCACTTTGAGAGGACGCATCAACAACATCCGATTTAGAAAAACAAACAATATTTCCAGTTTTAATTTGTTTTCTCAAGTATTATTACATAAGTAATATTAAAAGCTTAGGTATTCAAATAGTTTCAAGAGGTTCAGGAGTTATGGACCACTGTGATGAGTCTTGATTTAGACTCGAAACGTAGACTAAAAATGACTACTGTGGATATTCCAAGTCTTACATCTGAAAAATTGCACCACAGAAACCTCCAATATAGCACTGTGATGTATTTAAGTAGATAGAAATAAAGAAAAGGGGTTCTGAGTTTTGGAACTCTAGAGGATTGTTAATTTGGTATTGAATTTTCTGAGAAATAAATGAAAGAAGATCAAGTTTCCTACAACTCTTGATGTTGATATGTCTTTCCAGTTTCGCTTTGTGTTTATTCCTCTTTGAATGAAGTGAACTAATGTAGCAGTCGATCTCTTAATTACATCTATGAGTAATAGTTAAACAACCTTAATTTGCGCTCCTTCACCTCATCTCTTCTTTCTTAACAAAATACTGAAGAAACTTTAAAGTAATAGATTCTGTGTTTGCGGCATATTATTTTTGAGTTTACTCTCTCTCCATGAATTTCCTCTTAAACTTAAAAGTGATAGATTTTGTTTCTCAGCATATCGCTTCAAGTTTCCATTACAGTTCTTCTTTTTATTTCATTTTGATATTAATAGTTGATGGCATTGTGAAGGCTTTCATTATATCAAATTATTGAGTGTATTAAATAATTAGATTCCAAAGGTGTTACATAGAGGCCATTTGATATTATAATTGTGACATACATTTAGAAAATGTCTTAAGCATTGATTCCTTAGCACAACCAAGGGATTTTTTTTTGAGATACAACATTTTCTAGCTCTGTTGTCATGGACGAAGAAACGAAGTTTATTTTCCCTGGGTTTTTCATATTATTTCCTCTCGTTTTTCAGTGAGGAGGAAATATTCGGTTTTGTTTCTTATTTTCAAAATTTTTCCTTTCAAAAGGCCTCACACGAGGTCAAATACCTCACAGCAGGCAATCTCTGCTTTGCCAGATCCAGAAATATAAGTTTCTAAAAAGGATCAGAAACCCGAAACTCCTTCAATACCTGATATTGCATTTCCTGCTCCTGGCAGCAATTCTCATAACCCGTTTTTTTAACATATTTCCAAGAAAATCCATTTCTTGGAACAACATACCCCTTCCACACCCATTTTTTTTTCAAGAACCTTAGTTAGAGGAACATTCTTTCGAGTTTGTTTATTTTACCTCCACTCAAGCTCAACCAAATATAGTTGTTTGTCCCTATGCTATTGTCCATCATCATACCCCCATATCAGTTTTTCCTCCACCTTCATTCACTTTCACGGTATGTTCATCAACCTTAACCACCCAAGGAGTAGTTAACCAAGTTGTTAATATGGCAGCACCAAATTTCTTAATGGATAGATATGCACCATTAAATCTTCTGCAACCAATGAATGCCATGCCTCAAGAATAACTCAAATTACTTCATCGTTTCAATGGAGAAGATGAATCAACTGCACAACAATATTTACCCTTGTTTTTCACTTTTGCTGAGAATTTAAATGTAGAACATCTTGATGTTGTGATGAGACTATTGTTAGTACCCCATAATGTACCATTTTGACCATACATTTTGTTATCATTCCACTCTTTTCCAGTCCATATTTAAATCTTATACTATCATTTTCATCCATTCTTCCAAAGGTATATAATATTCTTCTCTTTACTATATTTTTAACTTGTTTTACATATAATTTCACATTACTTTCATATTTAATCATTAATCGAAGATATATATTTGTTGAGACAGTTTGAAGACCACAGATAATCTATCATGGCTGTCTGAAGACCGTGTTGCTGAAACAGTCAACATGGTATGCAAATCCCATTGCTGAAACAACCCGTGACTTGCGATTTTGAAGCAGTATTTCAAGCATTATGGCAACAAGAAAAGACAAGTAAATAATTTGTTACACGAGCCACTCTGAAGCCAGTACCATCGTAATCATTGTAACATCATTTTTCTATGGAAAAAAAGAAATGTCCTATTTCAGTATAGAAGATCAAATTAGGTTAAAAATAGGATTTCTATAATGAAAATAAATTGTAATAGATGTCTCCTCTTTAAAAAGAGGAGACATCAGCATTAGAGGGGATGAATTAGAGACTACGAGGGGGTTTATTTCAGAAACAAAGAAGGAACATGAATCCTTTGTAATATGTACTTTCGACAGATGAATACAAGTTTGTTCTGAGCATTTCATTTTAATTCCTTCTTCTGGGGAATCTTGTGAGAAGGAAAGGGCCTATCTTCTTCACAAGATTCACCCATTTTTTCCTGTAATTTGATAACTGTTCTTTCCATCTATGCCTTTTTAAACTCTGTTTGCTGAATTCATTTATGCAGTATTGGAATTCTGTTATCTATTGTTGAAGCTCTGTTTCCATTACTTGTTCCGTTTATTTCATACAATTCATTCTTAATCAATTGTGGATTATTTTGGTTGGCAATCTTGTTTATAGAATGAGTTTGTGAAAGCTTGGTAATCAGAAATAGGTGCTGAATATTCCTACTTGGGGAATAGGGTCATGTTCTCTATTATAGCATCATTGGTCTTTTCCTTTACAGATTGGTTTCCTTTCCTAGATGTT
The DNA here is from genome assembly GCA_034641835.2 of Pinus albicaulis. Classification (NCBI taxonomy): domain Eukaryota; kingdom Viridiplantae; phylum Streptophyta; class Pinopsida; order Pinales; family Pinaceae; genus Pinus; species Pinus albicaulis. Next base: position 1,631,152,915 of record CM076578.1, read on the forward strand.
GTCTTTTTAATGTAATCCAGGATTCTTTTGGTAATTATCTGCAATAGAAAGATTGTCTTTGCTGTAACTCAAGTAGACTTCAGTTTGTTGAAGCAAGGTGTGATTAGTGTAATTTTTACTGCAAAATTTCATTGCTTTTGAGATTGAGAATATACAGTGTGTGATTGCCTTTGAAATAAACAGACTTCGTTGGGTTGACAATTTATGTAGCACTTGAATTGTTTAATTCAATAAACAATTAAAGTGACCAACATTTTGGTGTCGTTGCCAGGGAAGGCAATTATAGATTTCAAAAGCATTGATGTTTTTCTTTCAGATGTGCAGATTGCATGAGAGGACGCGGAACCCATAAGAAAACTAACCCTACATGTGGCAAGGGCAAAGGAAGGGAGGAAGGAAGACCTTTATTGAATAGATCATATCAAAAGCTGAATCTTCTCAGAGACTAAGCTCTCGAAGGCCAAAGCCTCAACACTCCCCTCAATCGAATTATGAAACAGAATAAGTTGTGAGCCCTGAGAACATTGAGGAACCAGCAGCAAGTGTTGAAGAACCAGTAGAAAGCATTGAAGAGCCATTATAAAGCGTTGAAGAACCAACAAAAAATGTTGGGGAATCAGCAGGCAACGTTGACAAACCAACAGAAAACATTGAGGATTGAGCAAGTGCAGTAGGAGATCAAAAAATGGAAAGAAACAATGAAGGATTCTTTGGCAGAGGACAAGTAGATCCTTAAGGAGAGGGAAAAGATGAGAATTCTCTCTCTACCTTGGGATTTCCTATTAGTGATCTCCCTAGAGGTGAAACTCCCATGAAGAATATCCCAATTTCAGCCTTACCTAACTTCCATGGTTTATCTTCTGAAGATCCTGATGAATTTCTTTTTGAATTTGATATATTATGCATAAGTTATGATTATGTTACTAATGCCCAGAAGTTGAAGCTATTTCCAGCAATAATAAAAGGAAATGCACTAAGGTGGTTCATGAGTCTTGGAGGCCATGTAATCACAACATGGGAACAGATGAAATAGAAATTTTTGCTTAAATATCAAGACTACTGCCGGATAAGAGAAAAAAGAGAGGAAATATTTGAGATGGTACAAAAGGAGGACGAGAATTTGGAGGACTTTGTGGAAAGACTACAGTACAACCTGCAGAGATCCAATCATCCTGATGTAAGTAAGGATATTCTTAAAACAATATTACTGAAAGGGGTGAGGGATGACTGTTTAGATATGCTAAATATTCTTGGTAAAGGGGATATATCTAAAGATTCATATGATGAAATTGTTAACCTCTGTAAAAGATGTTCAAGAGGAGCTGCAAGGAACAGGTCAAACAGCAGAGATACCACATATTCAAGAGTTCAAAAATCAGCCAGTGGAGGAGCAACAAGAGCCAAAATAGGTAATTTACTTGAAGAATTTAAAACTAAAATGTCAAGTTCTTTTGCTTCACATATTGACACCTTGCAGGTTAAAAAGAAACAAACCGAAGCAGAAGCAGCTTTGGCTATCTTCTGCCCCAAATGCAAAGATAAACATCCACTAAGGGAATGCCCATTGGACAAGATACCAATTTGCACCCTTTGTGAGAAAGATCATGAAACACAACAATGCCCTTCTTTACCAAGAATAAAAGCAGCATTGCAACCAACCAAAGAAGAAGCTGAAGAAGTCTATCTGATGACACAGAGAAGGCAATGGAAACCTTGAGGACAAGGTATGAACTCTAATATTCCATTTACATCTTATAATCGTTGGAAAAATTACCCTTCTTTTAGTCAAACAAATTACCCTCCCTTTAACCAAATGCAATACCCACCCTTCAATCAAATGAATTACCCACCCATGCAACAAACAAGCCCTCCCTTTGTAGATCCTGCAATGTGGAATCCTTGGCCTCCACAACAACAATCTTACTTTAATCAATGGAATTCAAATTGGAGGGGTCAACAACTCCCATTTCCAAATCAATTTCCTCAATTTTAGCAGCCACTTCCTCTACCATCTGGTTCTCAACCAAATAATCAAATGATGAGACCCCAGCTACTTGTACAACCAAATCCTAACCCCAATAATAAAGCTGTGCAAGTTATTGATATTCAGAACTAGCCTATATTTCCTATTTTCCCTGCACAATGTAATGACATTCATTTACGATCTAGGAAAATAGTTGAACCCATTATCGATGATGTTATCTCTTCCAATTCTGATAAAGAAGAAGCTGAAAAACGTGATTCACATAGAGAGGTACAACCAACCTCTAACAAGGGTGCTGAAATAGAAAAACCACCATTCCCTGAGCGCTTAGTTTTAACTAAAATGCTTGAGCCACCTGCTTTTAATCTTCTATGGGAATTACAGAATCTGTATGTTAAAATTCCACTTTTACAGACACTAAGAGATGTACCAATTTATGCCAGAATGATGAGAGATATTTGTGGTAAGAAACCTAGTAGGAAAGCTAAAGATCCCCTTATAGTTCATGTGGTGGGTGATCTATCTGCATTAATGTCTGGTAAAGCTCCTCCAGTTAAATATGGTGATCCCGGCCATCCTACTGTGACAGTCCAAATTGGTAAAACAATAATCCCTCAAGTTCTGGTAGATTTAGGTGCTGCTATAAACATTATGACTCTTGAAACTTCACAATTGCTACAGCTAAAGAACATAATCAGAGATAGACCAGCCATTCTAGAGTTAGCTGGTCATTCTACAATCAAACCAGAAGGAGTTATTGAAGATTTCGTCATCTTAGTTGAGTCCTGGAATTACCCAACTGACTTTGTGGTGTTACAGACTAAAACAAAGTTGGGGGGACATCCTCTAATTCTGGGAAGGCCTTGGTTAGCCACAACCGATGCCTTTATCAGCCGCAGATCTGGTTCAATGACAATTTCCAATGGATATGAAACTAAATAGCTTACTCTCTACCCTCACGCTACACCCATGATTAATAATGAGAATTCTGTATGGATGGACTATGATGGTCATGCTATTCAACCTATTTTGACTATCAGACAATCTTTAAACCTTAAATATACCATTGAGGATGAGGTAATTAATAATTTCATTTATGAACCCTCCTCTGTGACTTCTGAAACACATAATCAACTGGTTGCACTTTTCGAATCAGATACCTAGGAAAATCTTAAATCTGAAGATCTACCTCAAACATCAACCACCATCTCTTCTAAAAGTGTAATAGTGGAAATCGAACCTGGCAAAACACTGAACATAAATCCTGACCTGACAGTTGCTAAAACACAACAGTTAATGAAGTTATCGCTTGAAAATAAGGAAGCATTCGCATGGGAATATACATATATGAAGGGAATCTCCCCTGAATTATGTACTCACCGGATCTATATTAAGGAAGGTTTTCAACCAGTCTGTCAACCCCAAAGATGAATGAACCCTAATTTAAGAGAAATTGTTAAAGAGGAACTTCAGAAATTGCTTAATGCAGGATTTATATACCCTATATCTGACAGTGAATGGGTTTCCCCATTGGTAATAGTTCCTTAGAAAAACAGGAAATGGAGAGTGTGTGTAGATTATAGAGCCTTAAATAAAGCCACTCAAAAGGATCACTCTCCTTTATCGTTCATTGATCAGGTGTTGGATAGTTTGTCAGGGAAGAAATTATTCTCCTTTTTAGATGGATTTAGTGGGTATAACCAAATCAGAATTGCACCCCAAGACCAAGATAAGACCACTTTTACTAGCCCTTGGGGAACTTTTGCCTATAGATTTCTTCCATTTGGACTATGTAATGCACCAGCAACCTTTCAAAGGGAAATTATAGGAATATTTTCTGATATGCTGAATGACTCCATGGAAATATTTATGGATGACTTTACCCCTTATGGTGTGTCTTTCGAAGATGCATTATAGAATCTTGAGAAAGTACTTAAATGTTGTATACAAGCTCACCTCTCCTTAAGCACTGAAAAATTCCATATGATGATGAGTGAAGGAGTAGTGCTTGGACATTTTATCTCATCTCAAGGAATACAGGTAGATCCATCCAAAATACAAGTCATTCAGAACCTTCCTATTCCTAAAACACAAATTGATGTGAGAATTTTCCTAGGACATGTTGGATATTATAGGAGATTTATTAAAAAAAATTCCAAAATAGCTTCTCCTTTATTTGTGTTACTTATGAAAAATGTTGAATTTATGTGGAATAATCTTTGTCAGGAAGCATTTGTTGAACTGAAGAATCAATTATCCACAACTCCTATTTTAAGGGGACCTGATTGGGCACTTCCCTTTCATATATCTTTTGATGCTTCAGATACTGCAATTGGAGCTGTCTTGGGACAAGATGAAAACCATATTCCTTATGCTATCTACTTTATCAGCAAGAATATGACCCCTGCTGAGCTCAATTATACAGTTACCGAAAAGGAATTTTTAGCAGTAATTTATGTTATTAATAAGTTTCGACATTACATTATTGGTTACTTTACTTTTTTCCATACTGACCACTCGGCTATCAAGTATTTAATGAAAAAGTCTGTCACAAATGCTCGAGTCACCAGATGGTTATTGTTATTACAAGAGTTTGATATTACAATTGTAGATCGACCAGGTAAAGAAAATGTTGTTGCTGATTTCCTTTCTCGGTTAAAAACTGATGATAATATTCCAGTAGATGATTCCTTTCCTGATGAGTATTTATTTGCAATATCTGTTCACTCACCATGGTATGCAGACATTGCCAATTATTTGGTTGCAGGGAAGTTACCATCACACCTGTCACATCGAGGGAAAAGAAAATTCATTCAACAAAGTGCTCGATATAGCTAGATAAGTGGGTGTCTTTTCTATACAGGACTTGATCATGAAATCCGGAGATGCATTAGAGAGGATGAGGTATATGATATACTAAAAGCTTTTCATGATGGCCCTTGTGGAGGGCATTTTACTGATAAAAGAAGGGCACACAAAATTCTTAGGATGGGTTATTATTGGCCCTCACTCTTTAGGGATGAAAATAAATATGTTCGGGCTTGTGATATCTGTTAGAGAATGGGTCAACCTAATCAGAGAGATGAAATGCCATTAAACCCCCAAGTAATACTTGAACCATTTGAAAGATGGGCCTTAGATTTTATAGGACCCATTAATCCTCCATCCAACCAAAGAGTTTATATATTAGTCTGCACAGATTATATGACTAAATGGGTGGAGGCCAAAGCATTCCTTAGAGCTAATGAAGAAGTTGTCCTAGCTTTCCTATTTGAAGAAATATTTGTTAGATTTGGAGTTCCTAGAGAGCTAGTTACAGATGGTGGACCTCCTTTCAATTCTCATGGTTTCAAAGCCACCCTTTAGAAATATCACATTCAACATAGAATGACTACACCATACCACCCCTAAGCCAATGGGCAGGTGGAGAGTACAAATAAATTAATAGAATCCATTTTAACCAAAACAATGAAGGATAACCAGAAGGATTGGTCTCGAAGACTCCTTGAAGCACTATGGGCTTACAAAACTACCTAGAGAAATTATACAGGATTTTCTCCCTATGAATTGGTTTATGGTAAAAGTGTTGTTTTTCTTGTGGAATTTGAAATTAAAACCTTAAGGACTGCTTTAGTTGTTAACCTTGATTTGACTGATGTACAGACAGCTAGGTTGCATCAGCTTCATGAACTGGATGAAAAAATATTAGATGCCATTCATCAAACAACTATGATCCAACAACAAAGAACAAATTGGCATGATAAAATCATCAAGCACAAGCAGTTCCAAAAAGGTAATTAGGCTTTATTGTATGATTCTCGGTTTGGAAACTTTCAAGGGAAGCTATGTACAAGCTGGTTGGGACCCTATGAAGTAGATGTTGTTTTTCGCAATGGAATAGTAAGGCTCTTAGAAATTGATGACTCTAAAACACCACTATTAGTAAATGGTCATCGGCTTCATCTGTTCCAGCACCTTATTTCTAAAGAAGATTTTAAGGCCACTTGCATGGCAAATGCACATTATCTCTTTCTAGGGGAGTCTTCAGCTCCTCACTGCATTTCATTGCTTTCTGCACTGTATTTTTAGTATCAGATTATATTTCTTAAACTAATAATCCTTGTCAAGGGCTGGCATGTTACAATTGATTATTTTGTAGATTCTTGATTAAGGAAAGTCTTACCAAGGAAGGAGAATTTCACCATAAGAAGATCCAAGCTTCATTTTGAGAAGCATTGGTTCCCTCACTTAAACTCATTTCCCCATCTCCCAGTAACATTTCATCATTCATTCCCTTCATTCCTTTTTCCCTTTTCATATCATTTTCCCTATTTTTCCCATTGCTGAAACACCATTCTTCAGCAAATATTTTCCCTATTTTTCATTGCTGAAATACCATTCCTCAACAAATATTTTCCCCATTTTCCCACTGCTAAAAAATCACTCCTTAAAAACACTTTCCCTATTTTTTCATTGTTGCAACACAACTTTTCAGCAGCATTTCATCCATTTTCCCGTTGTTGAAACACCATTTCTTTCTCCAAAAACATGACTATGAAATATTTTCTGTCATGAAATCATCTTCTTCAATCTTTCATTTTCACTTCTCTTATTCCTTGTGTTAATCATGTCCGTTCACTTCCTTTTCCTATGATCAAGCAGACCTATAATATGATGTCCCTCATGTTTCAAAAAGCTTCTAAAGTTCTTCCATGACTATTGAGCCATTATAAACAAGCACTATATTTTTTGAACTACAAATCAAAGGTAAACATGAGGTATGTAAATTTTATGTAAATACAATTAAACTATGGTTTAAAGAGAAGATTTTGTTTATTATGACCACAATATCCGCACACTTAAAGACATCATTTCACCGTAGTTGTGGGGGAATATCGAAATTATATGCCATCATTTCACATCATGCCAATTACCATCATTTTTCCTATCCATTACTTCTCCTCTTCACCATTACTCCATGTTCTCATTCGTAAGGTTTACTCTGTTCGAAGTTTGGTAACTTCGTTCTTTGACTCTGCACTTTACCAAAGATGGTTAACTATGGGAGGACCTGCTATTCGACATAAGCCCGGCTCAATAGCTCTACTTGAATTATTCCCAGACGCGTATCAAATTTTTCAGCAGGAAAGCTGGGTAGGATATTTTGAGAGACTTCAAGAGTTTGATCTACAACAAGTCCTGGAATTTGCACAAAATCTTCAGGAAGATCATTCTACTGTCCAGGGAGTCCAAATTTTGGTTTCAGAGGGCGACATAGCACAGGTTTTAGGTCTGTCGGTCACTGATACTCGATGGTTTAGTTGAAAGCACATCATTCTAAATGCACAACAGGAATTTCTTCTGTTGGGATAACACGTCGAGCTTAAAGGCCGGGGTGTTGGACTTCACTCATTGCCCCCTCATTGGCCGAAAGTTGCTGAATTCATCAAACATTATCTCACTTGTGAAGGTTGTTATCAGGTACTCTATCAACATGATTTTGTCTTAATGAGTCATTTACGAAACAGTAGACTAGTGAACATTCCTTACTATTTACTTGGATGCATTAGAAATATGTCATATTATTGTAGACGGGTAAAATTCCCACTCCTTTACCTCACCCGTCACTGCCTTGTTTAGCTACTGATTCAGAGGGGTTTTTCTTAACAAAACCATCCTCTAAACAACCTACCCCTACCCCCTAATAAAGCTGCTGAAATTCCTCAAGAAGCTGCTGAAAATCCTCAAGAAATTCCTGAAATTCCCCATGAGCAGCAACCAGAGAATATCCTTGACCCTCCATAAATTCCATCCACATAACTAACCAATCCAATTAAATTTTCTTCAAGTCAATCTCACCACTTAGCAGAATCATCTGATCCTACCGTCCATATTCCCAGTGATGACTCTCAAGACAATACACCACCATCTTCCTCTATTCGTAAAAGGAAAAGGCAAATCATAACCACCCCCCTATCAAAAAGACAAACAAGGGTCGTAACTAAAGCAACTACCTCTTCTGATAGCCCTTCTCCTAGGGAAAAACCCTCTTATAAAAGGAAAAATAAAAATATTTCTTTTTCTGCTTTCTTACCTAGGAGACGAATGAGGACATCTATTGAAGCAGAAACCATTCCTATTACCCCTGATCCCGCAGCCATTTTGTTAAAAATCCACACATCACCACCCTTCCAAACCCCATAATTATTACCTGTCTCACCCTGTTGCACTGACACACAAGAACCAGATGCCCAGGGTAATATGACATCATTTTCTACAAAACAATTAGTTGTCCCACAAGAACCAGCTAATCATTCAGTAGTTGTCCCACAAGAACCAACTACTCAGTCAGCAGCTGAAACACAAGAACCAGCTGCCGATGTGAAAAAACTAGACATCCAAGATGCTACTTATTCAGTAGCTTCCACAAAGGAACCAGCTCTAGCTATCACACAAGAACCAGCTATAGCTGAAACACATCAATCAATTCTGGAGAATGCAACTGATATACAAGGCCCAGTCACCATGGCTTCCCTTTTACAAGAAAAAAAGTTTTTAGGATCAGAATTAGAAGCTTATAAGCGAGAATTGGTAATGGAAAGGGAAGCCTATGACAAGGAGCTAAATTTTTATACCCTGACCCATACAACATCCATGGCAGAAAAACATACAGAAAATGATCCATATAAAGAATACATGTGCAACCAATGTGGAAACATCTATCAACAAGCAGGATATAAGATAGTTCAAGTTCCAATGTCGGGAGCATCTACATCTTCTGCAGTCAAAGAAGAATGTCCTACTATTAGAAAAGAACTAGTAGGGCCTTCAAAAATTTCAGAAAAAGAAATTGAGGTGCAAGAATCCTGCCCTACTGTAACTGATTCTGCTACTCAGACTATACGTCAGCCTACCACTTGCAATGCTGGAACACAAACTGAACCATGGAATGAGATGGAAATAATGAACAAGTGGAGGAAACAATATGCTAATTCGCAAGATAAAACCTTACAGCAGCACAAATTGGTTTGGCAGAATCATATATATTCTAACTAGGAGATCTTGGAGCAGACACCCCAGCAATTTAGAGTTTATAAGAAGGATAATAAAGTGCTAAAAGGAAAACTTCTCTTAATGTTTCAACTGGTACAAAAATTATTGGCTACTAGGAAACCATCTCTAAATTATTCTGTATTTCTCTCAGAATGCCTTGTTTACTTTCAGTTGAAAGCAGTCAAAGACAGAAGACCCCATGGGGTGCTTACATCTGAACAGTTTGTAAAAACATTTGTAGAAGCTTCCACCAGTGATCAACACCTACTATGTGAGTTGTACCTTCACAATGAAGCTATCCCTAAAAACAGAAATATTAATCTCAACCCTCTTGTTGGTGACATTTAGATCAGGGCATTTTCTTCCTTCCTTGCTAATCATATTACATGGCAGACTGATTTTCTTGCAACTAGGCATAATGAAGACAACTGCCTTCTTTGGATAAGGCAAAAACCTCAGAACCCTACCATATTTGTGGTAGAATATCATCAATTTTTGCAGAAGCCTGGGATGACTGAACATATACAGCAATTACAGGCTTCAGTACTCCAATATTGTCACCATTTTATCAGGGCCAAAGAAACTGCTGCTTTAAGAGAAAAAAATATTTTTTGGCAACAATCCTCTAAGGAGAGGTAGGAGTATAATCCTTTTAGCCCTACTAACCTTGAAACTGCATTGTCTAGAGTACCCAATTACATCAGGTGTGTTCAGCAATGTGCTGAAAAGTGGATAGGGTACCACTTTCATTTTCCTATTTTATGGATGCCAGCAGAGGAATATCATGCTCATTATAGGTTGGCTAACAAGGATGAAGCAGCAGCTTGGCAGAAATTGCAAAATGTGCAATGATTCAGAGCTTTAACAGATAGCACCTTCCATAGCTACTGCCTAAGTAATTTACATGCCAAAAGCAGGTATCCGGACTCTAACTGAGACTAAATTTGCCTGAGGACATGCAACCCTGTCAGTTGGGGGGGATGTTAGGACCCCATAATGTACCATTTTGACCATACATTTTGTTATCATTCCACTCTTTTATAGTCCATATTTAAATCTTATACTATCATTTTCATCCATTCTTCCAAAGGTATAAAATATTATTCTCTTTAGTATATGTTTAACTTGTTTTACATATAATTTCACATTAATTTCATATTTAATCATTAATCGAAGATATATAGTTGTTGAGATAGTTTGAAAACCATAGATAATCTATCATGGCTGTCTGAAGACTGCGTTGCTGAAACAGTCAACATGGTATGCAAATCCAGTTGCTGAAACAACCCATGATTTGTGATTTTGAAGCAGTATTTCAAGCATGACGACAAAAATAAAAGACAAGTAAAGAAGCTGTTACATGAGCCACTCTAAAGCCAGTACCATCGTAACCATTGTAACAACATTTTGCTATGGAAGAACAGAAAGGTCCCATTTCAGTATACAAGATCAGATTGGGTTAAAATTAGGATTTCTATAATGAAAATCAATTGTAATAGATGTATCCTCTTTAAAAAGAGGAGACATCAACATTAGAGGGGATGAATCAGAGACTACGGGGGGGGTTTATTTCAGAAAAAAAGAAGGAATGTGAATCCTTTGTAATACTTACTTTCGACAGATGAATAAAATTTTGTTCTGAGCATTTCATTTTCATTCCTTCTTCTGGGGTATCTTGTGAAAAGGAAAGGGCTCGCCTTCTTCATAAGATTCACCCATTTGTTCCTGTAGTTTGATAACTGTTCTTTCCATTTATGCCTTGTTAAACTCTGTTTGCTGAATTCATTTATGCAGTATTGGAATTATGTTGTCTATTGCTGAAGCTCTGTTTCCATTACTTGTTGCATTGATTTCATACAATTCATTCTTAAGAAATTGTGGATTATTTTAATTGGCAATCTTGTTTATAGAATGAGTTTGTGAAAGCTTGGTAATCAGAAACAGGTGTTGAAGATTCCTAGTTGGGGAATAGGGTCATGTTCTCTGTTATAGCATCATTGGTCTTTTCCTTTGCAGATTGGTTTCCTTTCCTAGATGTTGTCTTTTTAATGTAATCCAGGATTCTTTTGGTAATTTTCTGCAATATAAAGTTATCTTTTCTGTAACTCAAGTAGACTTCAGTTTGTTGAAGCAAGGTGTGATTAGTGTAATTTTTACTACAAAATTTCATTTATTTTGAGATTGAGCATATACAGTGTGTGATTTCCTTTGAAATAAGCATACTTCCCTGGGTTGACAATTTATGTAGCACTTGAATTGTTTAATTCAATAAACAATTAAAGTGACCAACAACTATTTGTGCAGTCTCTAAGTGGAGAGGCTAGGAAATGGTTCAAAGTTTTACCAAATGATTGCATAAATGACTGGGAATATTTAGAAACTCAATTCACTCAGAGATGGGGAGAGAAGAGAGATCATGGTTACTCATTGACAAAGTTTAATGAAATTAAAAGAAAGCCTAATGAAAACATTTCTGATTTTGTAAAAATATTCAACAAATTGTACAATAGTTTACCTATAGATATGAAGCCCCCCTCTATAGGAGAAAAGGTATTTTTGCTGGGGATTTTGAAGCTAATTTTAGCTTTACATTGGGAGAGAGAAGAGCCCCTACTCTTGAGCAGATATAGACATATGATTTAGAGATTGAAGCTAATATGACTGCAACTAGAAAGGAGAAAGGGAAACAACCAGTCCAAGAGAAGGGGAAGGCAAAAGAAGAATCATCACAAGATATAAGAATTGAAGATATGAAAAAGGTGATAAAAAATCTGAAAAATAAGCTAGCTAAGATGGAATTGGAAAATAAAAACTCCCAAAGACAATTACAACAAAACCGAGGGGGTTTAACCCTCAATTCATAAGACATCCCCTGCAAATATTGCAACGGGAAAGAAGAGATCAAGAGCAGGTTCAAGCTCCATTGTATATAGAAACAACACCATAGAGCCAGCATAAGATGACCAAAGGGAGGTCGAGGATCAAGTATCTATTATGTATGAAATAAAAGAGGATGAAGAGGAAGATTGCAAGGGAGAATATGCTGAAGTTGAAGTTTCTTTTGATCAATATGAAATGGATGAATAATGTAGGCAATTCACAGATTTCATGCAAGTTGAGTTACATAAAAAGTATGATTTGAGGTATAGGAAGAGATCTAGAGTGCAGGATAATGAAGGTGAACAAAAAGGTTCCATTCCTCCTCCAATGGTGACTCCACTACAAAGGACCCTATGAAACAAGTTAGTAATAAGAAACAACCTGTAAATTCACTTAATAGAACAAATGTGTAGCAAGGTGAATCTTCCAAGAACAAATTAGTTGACACTAATATCTTGGAGAGAGTTGTTTCTGTACCCGAACAAGCAACAAATTCTAGAAAGAGTGAAGAAGAACCTGAAAAGAACGTTAAGAAAACTCATGCTTTCAATTTGAAAAAAGAGTTGGAGAAGGTTAAAATTCAGGTGCATCTTCTGGAATTAGCCAAAATATCAGCCTACAAGAAAGAAATTTTAGAATTTATTAATCTCACACAGGTGGAAGTTATAAGTGACACAGTGAACTTACAGGAAGAAAAGCCAGTGGGCCCCTTTGGTCCTCATGTAGAAGGAATAGATCCCTATGTTCCACCCTTCTATATTTCTCTGTTGCTTCATGATTATACTCTACGTAATTGTATGTTGGACTGAGGAGCGTCCCATGATCTCATGTCATTGTATGTTATGAAGGAACTTAACTTGCATATTGCCAAATCTTATAGGGATCTGTATTCATTTGATTCCAAAAGGGTGAAATTTGTTTGGTCAATTAAAGATGTAGCAGTTTTGTTGGCACAAATCCCAGCAAAGAGTATAGTCATGGATGTAGTGGTTGCTGACATCCTAGCAGGGTTTGGAATGCTCCTGTCAAGATCTTGGGGAGAAAAGTTGGGAGGTGTACTAAAATTATATTTCACTTATGCTATCATTCTGGTTTTTAATGGGGAAGAAAGGAGGTTGTATAGGGAAACAAGGTTTTTGAAGACTACCTCCAAGAAAGATGCAGGAAATTCCCCCATTTATAGTCAAGAAAAAGAAGACCTTTCTTGTTTCATGCTGCATGAAGATGAAGAGCTTGTTGAGGACACGGGGATGCAACTCCCTTCAGAAGTTTTAAATAATGAGTTGCACTCAAGGAATATTTGGAAGTGCTACTTTGATGGTGCCTACTCCAAGGAGGGTGCAAGTGATTGATTCTTGCTGATATCACCAGAAGGTAACCTCATGCCTTTCTCTTTTAAACTATAATTTGATTTAAAAAATAATTTGGCTAAGTATGAGGCCTTAATCTCAAGCCTTCATGTTGCTAAACATATGGGAGTTCAATGTATTTCAATTTTTTGTGACTCCTAATTGATAATAAGGTAGATTAAAAATCATTGTCAAACCAAGTATCCGAGATTGAGATCATATAGGAATGAAGTGTGGGATCTGGTAGAAAAATATTTTAGGAGGAGAATAGATTGCCCTATTCTTTAGCAGTTGCAGCCAACACCTTCAAACCTCCAATAAATCCAAGGTTAAGGTATGAGATTGAAATTAGGCATAGACCTTCTATACCTGATAATGTGAAACATTGGCAGGTGTTTGACGATAATGAACAGATAAGTCAGTTGCTGACCATGATTGGAAAATTTGAAGATGCTGAGATGACCAAGAGGAAGAACAAACAGATCAGAGAGCAGAAATAAGAAACCTTAAGCAGTCAATAGGTGAACAGAAGATTGTCCAATTGAAAGATAATGTGCTCCCCAAAGGGTTGGTTCCCCTTCAAAGATTATTCGATGCTAATGATGTTGTTTTTGATTCAAATAAAACACATCAAGAAGAAGAGATGAAATATTGTAATTTGGGAACTCTGCAAGAACCCAAAATAGCGAAATTGTTCGAAGGTGTTCCCAAAAACTACAAAGAAAGATACATTGATCTTTTTAAGAAATATATGGATTTTTTTCCAGGTTGTGTGAAGATCTAAGGACATATGACAAAATAATTATTTAGCATAAGATTCCATTTAAATAAGGACTCAAACCACATAGACAGAATCTCAAACAAATCAATCCACTGTTGTTTGCTCCAATCGAAAAATAAGTGAAAAAAATGTTGCAGGCGAAAATTATAGTCCCTCTCAGATATTTAGACTGGGTTTCTAATCTGATCCCTATAAGAAAGAAGAATGTAGAGATAAGACTATGTGTAGACTTCAGGAACTTGAATCGAGCATATCTAAAAGATAATTATCCTTTTCCGAAAATGGATTATGTCTTACAGAAGGTGAGAGGAGCTCACAGGTTGTCTATGGTTGACAGATTTTCTAGGTATAACCAAGTAGCAGTAGAAAAATAATATCCGAAGAAGACTACTTTCACTATGCCCTTAGGCACCTTCATTTATGCAAGGATGTCATTTTGCCTTATGAACATAGGTGCAACATTTCAGAGGGCCATGGACAAAGCCTTCATTGGTGACAGGTTTGTAGTTATATATCTGGATGATGTAACTTTTTTCTCAGGGTCATATGATGAACACTTGGAGCATTTGCAAAGAACTTTTCAAAAGCGCAGAAAGTTTTTTCTGTCATTAAATCCCAAGAAATCTTTATTTTCCTTAGAAGAAGGTAAATTATTTGGTCACATAGTTTCTAAACAAGGAGTAAAGATTGACCCAGCAAGGGTGGAAGCCATTCAGAATATTCCTTTACCCAAAAGCAAGAAGGATATCAATAGATTCTTGGGAAAAATAAATTTTTTGAGGAGGTTTGTGCCTAATCATGCTGAGATCATGAGAAGTATAAAAAATATGTTGAAGAAAAATGCAGAAGTGAAATGGGATAAGGAAGAAAGAGAAGAATTTGTTAGAATAAAGGAAGCACCACAGGAAACCCCATTTTTTATTAGCCCAAACTATCAAAAAGCCATTTAGGTATTCTCATTTTCATCCCCCACTACTATCGTTGTTGTGTTGTTGCATAAAAATGAAGACAATAAGGAGCAACCAATTGCATTTTTCCGTAAAGTTCTCAGAGATGCTGAGCTCAATAAAATATTTTGGAGAAACAAGTATATGCTTTGGTCAAATCACTGAAATCCTTAAGGACTTATGTGTTGCAATCCAAAATAACTACTTATGTTCCTAATTCTGTTGTGAAATATGTGTTGGTCCAAAGTGATGTTGAAGGAAAAAGGGGGAAGTGGATAGTAAAAATCCAAGAGTATGATTTGGACATCAAACCCACCAAGGTGGTCAAGGGACAGGGGTTAGTGAGGTTTTTGACAGAGATAAATTTTCAAGCCTTAGGAATTAAACTTTTGGCACCAGTGGATGGAGTTGTAAATGAAGATGGTCAAAGCAAGTTCAAAACAGGTATTCAATACAATTTTTTGTGCTATGATTGGTATAAAGATATTGTGCATTACTTGTGTTTCTTTTTTTGTCCAACTTCACTAAATAGAACAAAATATAGAGCTCTCAAGCTCAATTCTAAGCCATATGTTATCGTAGAAGAAAAGCTATACTGGAAAGACCCTGCTAGTATTTTAATGTTATGTTTGACTGAATTAGAATCTATTGAAGTCACCAAAAAATATCATGAAAGTTTGTGTGGAGGACATTATAGTTGGAAGGCCACTGCTCATAAAATTCTTAAGTCAGGCTTCTATTGGCCAACCCTGTTTGCAAATTTTTATAGGCTAGTTAGAAGTTGTCAGAAGTGTCAGATGTTTGTTGAAAAGAAAAAACTTGCTCCATTACCTCTCATCCCAGTATTTATTGAAGAACCTTTCAAGCAATGGGGATTGGATTTTTTTGGAGAGATCAATCCGCCATCAAGCAGACAGTTCAAGTGGATTCTAACTGCCACTCACTATTTTACAAAATGGGTTGAAGAAATACCCACTAAGAAGGCGAATGAAAAAGTGGTGATGAAGTCTCTAGAGGAAAAAAATTTCAACAGATTCGGATTTCCAGTCAAAATTGTGATTGATAATGCTCAGGTATTCAACTCTACCCATTTCATTAATTTCTGTCAAACATATAATGTATTTTTATCACATTACACAATGTATCATCCCCAAGGGAATGGATTGGCAGAGTCTTCAAATCAGACATTGTTCAAAATCTTGAAGAAAACAATCACTGAGAATCAGAAGGATTGGGATATGAAGTTGAAGTTTTCCCTCTAGGAAGTTCAAGTCACTACCAAGAGATATACTTGGAAGTCTCTCTATGAACTGGTTTATGGAACTCAAGCACTATTTCCTACTCAGCTGGCCAAACTAGTGTTTTCTTTCCTTCAAGAAGCTTAGGAAGAACCAAATGCTCTAGTAAGAAGATTGAACAAATAATTGAATCAAGTGAAACAAAAAACAAAGTCAAGGATATCTTTATTATTTATCAGGAAAATATGAAGTCTATATTTGACAGAAAATAAAAATAAGTTCTCCTTCAAGCAGGAGATTTGGTACTAAGATGGAACACCAGGCGAGAATAAAAGAGGAAGCATGGTAAATTTGACCCTCTCTAGTATGGTCCATACAATATCTATGAGGAAAGGTCAAATAACACATTTATTTTGGAAGATCTAGATGGAGAGACAGTCACTACAAGAAAAAAGTACATTGGTGAGGGGCGAAAAATGTCACCATAAGCTCATTAGTGATGGTCAAAAGAGTCTTCGTCACCAAAAACTTAACGTCACCAAAGGTGGCGTCCCTAAAAGTATAGGTGTTGTGGTGACATTCAAATTTCGTCACCAATAATGATTTATAATGACGGATAGTGACCGTCACCATTTCATATGAGCAATGGTGATGGACCATAGCCTCGGTCACCAAAAAACTGAATGTCACCAAAGGTGGGGTCGCTGAAAGTATAGGTGTTGTGGTGACACTCAAGGTCCATCACGAATATTGTTTATAATGACGGATAGTGACCTTCACCATTTCATATGAACAAAAATGATTTATTGTGATGGACCTTTCATGGCCATCACTATTGGCGCATATATATGGTAACGTTCGTTGACCGTCACCATTTCATATTTGGTGAGGGTCAAAAAATGTCATGATAAACTCATTAGCGACTTCAAGGTCTGTCACGAATAATGACTATAATGATAAACAGTGAACCTCACCATTTCATATCAATAACAACAATTTATGGTGACAGACCTTCCATGGTCGTCATTATTGATGTGTATATATGGTGGCGTTCATTGACCGTCACCATTTCATATTTTTGTGAGGGTCGAAAAATGTCACCATAATCTCATTGGTGATGGTCAAAAGATCCTTCGTCACCAAAAACTAATCGCTATCATTCCATATGAATATCAGGGCACGATGGAATCGAACCACCAACCTCCTTCTTGTAAAGCAGGTGCTCTTCCATTGAGCTAGCACCCTTTAAAGAATTAGACTTTTAAAAATTATATCTTGAAACTTTATAGATTGTAAATTATACAACTTTCAATAGATTAAAATCTCGACAATGAAACCAAGCTCCAAGCTAGAACAAAAAAAAGGGACTCTAGAGTTGGGCTTTTTGGTGCTTGCAACTACAGATACAAAGGCAAAAATCAAATGAATCCAAGCTCCTAAAAAGAACAAAAAGAAGTGACCCTCGAGCTAGGCCTTTTAGTGCTTTTTTAGTTCTTTCACTTATCAATACAAAGGCATTCACCAGTACATATATTCATACATAGAATAATGAATGGTAAATTAGATTTATTCAAAGAAACACTAGGATTTCACCACTTATGCTTTGAGTTAGCCACATAGTAATATGCTTAATAAGCCATGGTTAAGCTAATATTTTCAAGCAGTCTTCACACACTAGTTGTAACCTTGGATGAGTTAGTGAATTTCATAAGTTTGTAATCCTTAATACTGACCTGAACATAGGCTAAGTTGTATTTACTGGTCGTACATGTAAAAAGAAGGAGATAAAAAAAAAGGGAATAATTAGCATACCCAGTACTAGGCCTGCAACTAAGCTTGTTATCCAAGAACTGTTTGCACAATGCAAAGGATTTTTGTCTATAAAACTTCATTTAACTCTCTCTTAGCTGACTTTAGTTCCTATATGAGAGAAACATCAATAAAATTGAAGCCAAGACAGATGGAAATTGAAGAGAAGAACATGTGCCCAATCTGGACAATTGGGTAGCCACGTGTAGCAAAGTGCTCAAGAGATCATGGCTAGACTCGTTAGCAATACATTTAGACTCTTACGAGCAAATAATTGATGCTAACCTAAGTAATTCTAGATTAATGCTAGCATTACTTGATTAAGAAAAAAAATTCCTTACCATATTCTTTTTACTTCGATGTTTTTCTCCTCTCCACCTCAAGAAGAGGCCAATTAAGATCAATTTTTTCATTAGCTAACAAAAAGCAATGTCAACATTTGATAGGTGGAGAAAAAATTTATTATAATATTTTCCTTAAAACATTAGGTTTTATGTTGTTTGATGTTTTAATTCTCATGCAAAGACTAATAATAAAAAACTGGGTGATTACTATAGTCCATGTTTCCTTATGGTAGGGACTAATAAGAGTTCCCAAATTTGTTTCTAAATATGACTGATTTGTTTGAGTTTGGACCAAACCTAGTCAAATCTTTTCAAGTTCGTCCAAGATGCAATGAGCTTAATTATGTTTGACTAAGCTAGTCAACAATCTTGACCCAGGATTTTGAAAAGGGAGTTTGATAGAGATCACTACTCTGACATATTTTAACAAATTTTCCATTTTTGTATGTCTCGAAGAGAGAATCTGAACTAGCATCCTCTTACCACAATGTGGCTAGATAAGCGAGACAAATCAAAACCAATATTATCCACTAAGAGATTTCGAGTGAGGGACATTTATTCTGCCAAAAGATGCTCAAAACAAGGCATCATAGTTGATCACCCAATGTGTTGCAAAGTACTACTATAAGAATCCTATCTTCCTCATTGGTAAGGTCTATTGTACTTCTACAGTATAACTGGGCACTTGTGGCAACCATTAGGGGGATTATTTAATGGTTCCTTATTTCATATCATTTATGGGGACTTTTTCACTTTTATGTTGTGTTTTTGTCAGTTGTTTTGGGTTTGAGTTGATTCTCATTGCTCTTAACTCTTCAATATCGAGGATAAAGGGATTCACAAGCTTCATAGTCTTTCACATTTGAACCTATGCATTTGTGACTATGGCAAATATTTGGGCCTGTGGACTTGTAATACTCCTGTTATCTATTTCTAAACACTTGAATTAGCATCTCAGACTTTTGATATAGACCTTAGGCTTACATTCTGCAGCAAATCAGGCCTGTGAGAGACTTGTGCACCAACAGTCTCAGGATCTGTCATATTTATTAAAGCTGAGATCTGTGTTGTAACATCTAAAGAAAATTTTGGACTTGATTACTCTGATGTGTGGAAAACTCTTGGACCTATGACTGTGGCAAAGGATCTTGGCATAGATTCAAACCTGAGACATCAGTTAGAAGACCTTGAATATGTGGACAAAGAAATATTGGACATGTGACATACCTTGGATAGGAAGAAGTCTTGAACTAGTGACATACCTTGGATTGAGGGGCTGCAAAACAAACTTCTGGATCCAAAGTATTTTGAAGACATCATTGAATACTTGTAGCCAAAGGACATTTCAGATTTGTGGCTTGCGTGACAAGGTTAAAAACAGTAAGCATATCTGAGGTTTTTTTGGAAGCAATATTTGAAAAGGCTTGGAGTTGATGCAGAGCTTAGTGCAGAGCTTAGATCTCGTAGGCATCTTGACTCTCAACCCCAGAGCTTAAAGATTGGTGCAGAGCTTAGAGCTCAGTGCAGAGCTTAAAGCTCGTAAGGATATTGAATCGCAACCCCATCCCAAATATATCTTTCTACAGAAGAAGAAGTACAACATAGGTACTCCCAATAGTGGATTTCTTCCTAACACTGGGGCAGTATTCACACCTCCTAAAGATCGATCCAGAATTTATGTGGAACATAAAACTCAAACATGGATATAGGAAGAAATAGAAGCGCAGTGGACAACAAAGAGTAAGTTCAGAAGTCGAATTCTGGGAAACGTTTCTATAGAATAATACTTCGCATCCGAGGAACATGTACTCACACATCTTGGCACATTTCTTACAAACATACTCGTGCCTGAAAGATATTGTGGACTTGTGAAAGCACTGAAGCTCAAACGTACTGTGAGATTCTTTTTACCTATGGAGATTGGCACTTCCTCTCTCAGTTCTATAAAGATTTTTGAAGACACATTAATAAGGGTTAAATGGATCTATAATAGAGCTATTTTGAAGACCTATGGAAAACCTCAATTTTAGACCATGTAGAAACTTGGAAACATCTGCAATTCAACCTGAGGGACTATAATTTTTGGATCTAAAGCACTGTAGTTTTTACTTGAGACACTACAATTCAATTTGAACCTATGCATCTGTGGTTGTGGCAAATATTTGGGCCTATGGAATTAGCTATTTCAGAACACTTGAATTAGCCTCTCATACTTGTCATACATACCTTAGGCTTACACTCTACAACAAATCAGACTTGTGAGGGACTTGTGCACTAGAAATCTCAAGATCTGTCATATTTATTAAATCTTGGATCTATGTTGTAACATCTGAAGAGAATTTTGTACTTGAGGACTCTGATATGTGGAAAAATATTGGACCTGTGACTGTGGCAAAGGATCTTGGCATAGATTCAGACCTGAGACATCAGTTAAAAAACCATGAATCCATGGACAAAGAAATTTTGGACTTGCGACACAATTCCTCTAACCTTGTGGATAGGAAGAAGTCTTGAACTAGTGACATACCTTGGATTGAGGGGTTGCCAAACAAACTTCTGGAGCAATAGTATTTCGAAGACATAATTAAAGACCTGTGGCCAAAGGATAGTTCAAATTTGTGGCTTGTGTGACAAGGTTAAAAACAATAAACATATCTCAAGTGTTTTTGGAAGCAATATTTGAAAAGGCTTAGAGCCGGTGCAGAGCTTAGAGATCATAGGGATCTTGACTGTCAACCCCAGAGCTTAGAGCTTGGTGCAGAGCCTTGAGCTTAGTGTAGAGCTTAGAGCTCATAGGGATATTTACTCTCAACTCCATCCCAGATCTATCTTTCTATGGAACCATAAGTACAGCAGAGGTGCTCCAAATAGTGGAATTCTTCTTGACACTGGGACAATGTTCACACCTCCTGAAGATCGATCAAGAATTTTTGTGGAACAAAAAAATCGAAGAGAGATATAGGAAGAAATTGAAGCATAGTGGAGAAAAAAGAGTAAGTTTAGAATCAAATTCTGGGCAAAGTTTCTATAGAATAATACTTCACATTCAAGGAACATGTACTTTCACATCTTGGCACATCTCTGGAAAACATACTCGCACCTCAAAGATATTGCGGACTTGTGAAAGCACTGAAGCTCAAACATACTATGACATTCTTTTGACCTGTGGATATTGATACTTCCTCTCTCGATTCTATAAATATTTTTTAAGACACGTTATTAAGGTTTAAATGGATCTATAATAGAGCTATTTTGTTGACCTATGAAAAACCTCAATTGCAGACCTTGTAGCAGCTTGGACACATCTAGAATTCGACCTGAGGGACGATAATTTTTGGATCTAAAGAACTGTAAGTTTTACTTGAGACACTGTAATTAACATTTGAACCTATACATCTATGATTGTGGCAAATATTCGAGCCTATGGAATTGTAAAACTCTTATAACCTATTGCAGAAGACTTGAATTAGCCTCTTGGACTTGTGATACAGACCTTAGGCTTACACTCTGCAAAAAATCAGACCTGTGAGGGACTTGTGCACTAGTAGTCTCAGGATCTGTCATATTTATTAAAGCTCGAATCTGTGTTGTAATATCCGAAGAAAATTTTGGACTTGAGTACTCTGATATGTGGACAATTCTTGGACCTATGACTATGGAAAAGCATCTTGGCATAGATTCGGACCTAAGACATCAGTTAAAAAACCTTGAATTTGTGGACAAAGAAATATTGGACTTGTGGCACAATTCCTCTAACCTTGTGGATAGGAAGAAGTGTTGAAATAGTGACATACCTTGGATTGAGGGGCTGCAAAACAAACTTCTAGAGCAACAGTATTTCGAAGACATCATTGAAGACCTGTGGCCAAAGGATAGTTCAAATTTGTGGCTTGTGTGACAAGGTTACAAACATTAAGCATATCCTGAAGGGTTTCTGGAAGTAATATTTGAAAAGGCTTAGAGCCAGTGCAGAGCTTAGAGCTCGTAGGCATATTGACTCTCAACCCCAGAACTTAGAGCTTTGTGCAATGCTCAGAGCTTAGTGAAGAGCTTAGAGATCGTAGGGGTATTGACTCTCAGCCCCATCCTAGAACTATCTTTCTACAAAAGCAGAAGTACATCAGAGGTGCTCCCAATAGAGGAGTTCTTGCTGACACTGGGGCAGTGTTCACACCTCTTGAAGATCGATCCATAATTTCTATGGAACGAAAAACTCAAAAAAATATATAGCAAGAAATAGAAGCGTAGTGGAGAACAAAGAGTAAGTTCAGAAGTTGAATTCTAGGCAAAGTTTCTATATAATAATACTCCACATCTGAGGAACCTGTACTCGCACATCTTGGCACATTTCTCGCAAACATACTTGCACCTCAAAGATATTGCAGACTTGTGAAAGCACTGAAGCTCAAACCTAATGTGACATTCTTTTGACCTGTGAAGATTGACACTTCCTCTCTCGGTTATATAAATATTTTTGAAGACACATTACTAAGAGTTAAATGGATCTATAATAGAGCTATTTTTTGGACCTATGGAAAACCTCAATTGTAAACCCTGTAGCAGCTTGGACACATCTGCAATTTGAACTGAGGGACTATAATTTTTGGATCTAAAGCACTGTAGTTTTTACTTGAGACACTGCAATTCACATTTGAACCTGTGAATCTGTGATTGTGGTAAATTTTTGGGCCTGTGGAATTGTAATACTCCTGTTACCTTTTGAAAAACACTCGAATTAGCCTCTCATACTTTTGATATAGACCTTATGCTCTGCAAAAAATTATACCTGCGAGGGACTTGTGCACCAACAGTCTCAGGATCTATCATATTTATTAAAGATCAGATCTATGTTGTAACATCTGAAGAAAATTTTTGACTTGAGTACTCTGATATGTGGACAAATATTGGACCTGCGATTGTGGCAAAGGATCTTGGAATAGATTTAGACCTAAGACATCAGTTAAAAAACCTTGAATCTGTGGACAAAGAAATATTGGACTTGTGACACAATTTCTCTAACCTTGTGGATAGGAAGAAGTCTTGAACTAGTGACATACCTTGGATTGAGGGGATGCAAAACAAACTTCTGGAGCAACAATATTTCTAAGACATCATTGAAGACCTGTGGCCAAAGGACAGTTTAGATTTGTGGCTTGTGTGAAAAGATTAACAACACTACTCATATCTGAAGTGTTTTTGGAAGTAATATTTGAAAAGGCTTAGAGCCAGTGCAGAGCTTAGAGCTCATAGGGATCTTGAATCTCAACCACATAGCTTAGAGCTTGGTGCAGAGCTTAAAGCTTAGTGTAGAGCTTAGAGCTCGTAGGCATATGAATCTCAACCCTATCCCATATCTATCTTTCTACAAAAGCAGAAGTACAACAAAGGTTCTCCCAATAATGGACTTCTTTCTGAGACTGGGGCAGTCACAGGATCTGACGATGGATCAAATTTTAGGGAGTGTGCTCCCCAGAGCACTTGAAAATTAGTTATGGCTACCTAATGTTCTATCGATTATTCCATGGTACACTCAATCAAGGAAGTATACTTTGCAGAGTAGGAAATGGGTACATAATTCATGGAATGGATCTCATAGCTATGAAACAGATGCCAAGAATTTCAACACTATTTTGACACATGTATCCCCAATCAAAGAGACATTTTGAGTAAAAATTCCCCAAAACCTTAAACATATAAAGGATAAAACCCTACACCCCATTCCTACTCTATAAGAAGACCAATTTCTCCATTGGGAAATAGAAAATATACAGCTACAGACTAGCACCATCATTCTACAGACTACACACAAGTGCTTGGAAGACTGAAGTTGGAAGTTGGGTCAATATTGAAGCTTGGAGCTTAGCTAAGAATCAAGCTGGAGAAATCAATTCAAACTTCAAGCATCATATTTTGACATTTTAGTTGTAAGAGCTACAGTTAAGCCATGCTCCAGAGAAACAATATTTTAACCACTGGTATATATATAATATGTGCAGTAGAAGAAGATTTGTAGTCAGAGAGAAGATTTATGAAGACATATTTTTAGCCCATATCCCTCGAAAAAGGAGGTAGAATACTTACAACTGCAGTTACATTTCAAACATATGAAATAGCCTTGTGAGAATTATGCCTGGAAATTTTTTGTGACTTTGATAAATTTGCAATGAAGGAATTAACAGTATATATTCAATTAAAGTGGTTTTCTCACTCAAGCCTCAAGGTCATTGTTAAATTTTCCATCAACACTCATTTCTCATTTATTGAACCTCAAGTAGTTTATAGGTTTCTAATTTCCATATTTGAGTGCCAGCAGTCCTTGAGCAACAAGGCTACTCTCCTGTATTTGATGTGTGCCGTGGATCTTTACCTATAGGTTGTCTCTGTTAGATCATGGATTTGGAACCCAATGCAAAACAAGATAAAAGTAACTTTTAGATATTAACATGGCATGCTTGAGCATAGATTATGTAATAGGGCATTTTTCTTGGCCTTCAATTCAAAAAATCAGGATCTTGAGCACATTATATCCACTTCCATTTATATAGGTCGAAGGTGTTCACATGACAAGCTTGAAACATGCTTTTCGGTTTAATGTTTATGAATGATATTTGTGCTCAAGTCTCTAATTTGTAAAATTTTCATATATAAATGTGTTGTATGTGCTATACATATGTAAATACAGGACACACATCATTAACTTGTTTTTAAAGCTTTTGAAAATGTATATTTCTAAAACCTTTTGCACATCCCTGTTTCGTTATGTTGAACCATGTTGAGCAACACTGTTGAAATTTTGAACATCCCTTTATTCATTATGTTGAAATGGACTACAGGTTGCTATTCAAATTTTCTAATTACAGTGATCACTTTTGTAGTATCTCAGCTGTAGGTTTATATTCAAATTTTTTAATTATAGTGATCACTTTTGTAGTATCTCCAACTTCTGTAGCTCTGGATTGATGTAGCACTGAATCATCATGACTGAACCTTCATCATGGAATTGAATATCAAGATAGAAATAGCATCATCATGGCACCAAATATATCATCATCATATGACTAATCATAGTACCAAGTTTCATAATGTCATAGCACTGAGAATGGAGACAGCATCATGTCATACATCACCAAGTATCAAAACAGAGAACAACACCATATCCAAGCTGTAGTGATGTTGCCTTCTTGAAAAAAATACAAACTGCACTATCTGTAATATGTCTGAAACTTCTTTCAGCAATATTATAATATCACTATAAATCCATATTAAGCTACATGATGAAACTACAGCGAAAGTGTCTCTGAGATAATAGAGCTTCATTTGAAACAATAACCCTATAACCCTGTAATCTGTGGTTTTGTGATAACTACAGAAGATGATCTGAATTGTATACAGTGATCCAAAATTTCAGAGATGTCTGAATTCCTGAGGTTGAAATGAAAAACAATACCCCTATATTTATATTTTATATCTGCATGTTGTCTCTTTCTAAGATTAATATAAAGTTATAAACAAGTGACTGAAGAAGAACATCGAAACAAGACTGTAAATATTCAAGATAGTGCATGAAATCGCAGATTTGTAAATCCATGGCTTCAAATGACATCATCAACATGAGATCCAAGTTTGATGAAGTGAATCTTGAGGTCAAGGCTCAAATTCTGGAAAATATTGGTTTTGATTACACTGAGGAAACATATCAATGGGTCAAGAAGTCATTTTCATCATGCCTACAATAACAAACCCTAGACAAATGAACATGATAGCAAAAGGGGTCACATCAATGGGTCAAGAAGTAATTTTCATCATTCCTACAATAAAAAAACCCTGGATAAATGAACATGATAGCAAAAGGGGCCAATGACCAAGCTAGGGCCACATTAGGGCTAGTAGTTACAATTGTAACCACAGAGAGAATATCGTTAGTGGCTATATCTTTCATCTCATTCCAAATGAGGTGCCATCATATCTTTTGAAGAGTCTTCACTTGCCAAACACTAGGGCAAGCAAGCCTCTCAGCTCTAGTATGGTCTTTGTCTAACTACTATAATTGCGATACTATCTAACATGAATCTTCAAACAAGGGGGAGCCATAGCAGATATTCACGTATTTATGAGATCGCTTTCAGAGAAACCCCTCCAAGCAATCAAACACTATTCTACACAAGGTTTATGATAACATTTTTTTTTCCAACTAATTAACTAGTTTAGATTTGCATGTTGTCTCTTTTTTGGGATTAATATAAGAAACTAGGGAGTCAAGCAAATATTCAAGAGTCAAGATAGTTCATGAAATAAAGGGTTTGTAAATCCATTGCTTCAAATACCAGTGTCAACATGAGATTCAAGTTTCAAAAATTCTATCTTGAGCTCATCGCTCAAATTATGGTTGATCCTGCATTTGATACATTAAAAACACTCATCAATGGGTCAATAATACATTGAATGAGTGCTCTATCATCATGCTTACAATATTTAACCCTAATCAAATGAACACGACAATAAAAGGGGTTAATGGATGAGCTAGGACAACATTAGGATTGGCAGTTAAAACTATAACTAGAGAGAGCATGTGGTCACTGGCTATATCCATGGCATTTTAAGCCAAATGAGGTGCCACCATCGCATTTTAAGAGTCTCAACTTACAAAAACACTAGGTAAGACTTTTAGCTCTAATATGGTCTTCATTCGACTAATACCATTGCACTCCTATCTAACACAAATCTTAAAAAACAAGGTGAAGTCACTACAGATCTTCAAGTATTTATGAGGTCCCATTCAAGGGAATCCTTCTATTTTCATATGAAATACATGGGTTCAATCTCTATATTGAATTGATGGATACAACAAAGAGAGGGTTCCTCCAAGCCATTAGAAACGACTCTATGCAAGAAGGAAACTCCTTGATAGTTTATTTCCCGTGGATTTTGGCATAAGCAAGGATGCTATTGTGATTTTGGTTTCAAGCCTTCCTGGAGGATCCCTATGCAGAAATATTCCCTCCTCCTCCCAATCCCATCAATTCAAGGATGAGGTGAAGCCTAAGCTTTCTATTCCTCCAAAGAAAAAGGCGCCCCTCAATCCTGCCTTCATAGTGGAGAAATCAAAGGACATTCCAGTGTTGGAACTTGCAGGTATATGCCCACAACTTTTTGTATTGAAGGGATGGCACTCTTTATCATTTTAATGGGCTTTTTCCATCTACAACAATGATTCATGGGTGGAAAAATCAAACCTAGATTACCAACAATGAGCTCTTCCTCCACTCCAAGTGTTACTTCATTGTAATTTTTAGGCCATGGTGGATAGAAAAAAAAAATCAACCTAGGACCCTATTTCTAGGGGAAAATTCACCTCTTTTCATCCCTAGTTCTCAAATTTTGATCCAAACACCACGATTATTACAGCTACTGTAGTCTAGGTAAGAGTTCCAAACCTCCTCTTCACTTATGGTATCCTAATTTTCTTGTAACTATTAGGAACTCCCTGGGTCAATTTATTAAAGTTAATGGAGCTATATTGTCATGGGCTTGAAATCTTTAGACATATCTGTGTAGTGCTTGAAACCTAAGTTGTGAGTTTCCCAGCTAGTTGCTCATATAATGGGTTGATCTCACTTTTATCGAAATGTAAGACATTGAAAGTTCAAAATTTAGATGTATATCATGCCAACAAACTGTACACCTCCTAGAGACCTATTCATCTTCACCAACATCTTCTACATCCAATGGACATAGGAAAAATCCCGAAGGATGGTAATTAATACAGGGAAACATATGTGCTCCAAAAAAGTAATTGGCTCAACCAAAAACAAAGAAACCTATGCAAGTTCCCCTTGGTAGTGGTGGGGAGACACACTTAAATTTGGTCCCATCAAATCTC
Organism: Pinus albicaulis; assembly: GCA_034641835.2. Classification (NCBI taxonomy): domain Eukaryota; kingdom Viridiplantae; phylum Streptophyta; class Pinopsida; order Pinales; family Pinaceae; genus Pinus; species Pinus albicaulis. The sequence goes on from CM076578.1 coordinate 1,631,181,180, forward strand.
TTTTGAGGTTTAAATCATCTTCGTGAATCGAAAAATGCAAAGCTTAGTCCTAACCACCTTGTGTTCATGACTCCCTTTCAAAAATCAATATATCACAATGTACCCATGTGAACAGAACTGAGTGGATCAATATTAGAAAGAAAAATTGATCCTCATAAGACAAATCACAACACCTAATGACCATGTAACTTCTTCAACTCTCTATAAACGAGTCAAGTTGTGTTTCTCTATGTTCTCTGCATTTGTATCTATTTCATAGTTATGTTTCAATATTATGTTCATAGTTATGGGATATGAAAGCATGACATAGGAAGAAGAAAACCATGTAGCATCCACATATGGCTAGTGCGAGTACCCTTTTATTTGTATTCACTTATCATCCAGAGAACAAAAGAGCAAAGCATAGGCCTCTCCTTCTAGTTTGGTTTGTCTTGTATTGAGTTTTCCTAGGGTATATCTTGTATTCAATGTATGGATGGTGTATAATTGTTTGTCTCCATTTCATTTTTAGCTGATTCTCAGTAATTTCTATGTTAAATCTAATGATATGAAGTCTAAAATCTTGAGTAGAATATTGATAGCAAAATATTTTCCTCCAAGGAAAGTCTGAAATTCAGTTGGAGACTGGGGTTTCTGAGCCAAGAGGGTTGAAACTAGACTCTAGGAGAATTTGATTAGTGCAGAGCAAAGGTGACGCAGTACCTTAGTCAGGACCATGCAGTGGCAATGTAGCGGCTGCGCAGAGCTTGTAGGGGTTTCATTTAGTGGCTCATTTGGATCAACCGGGACTTGAGAGAGTGAGGTAAAAGTCACATTTTCTCTGTAGATGAGGTTTTATCTATTGGGTGATCCAGATTATGACACCCTAGATGTACTCAGAATAATGCTACTTAATAATAATAAACCCTCAGATCTGTTGCACTTGTTTTCCTACATTGGGTTTTTCCAAGGACATTTATCCAAAAAATCTGTGTCCTTTGTCATATGTGAGTGATGTTTAGTAAATTATATGTATTTGTGTAGGCTTCTAGTTGTGTTTACTTCAGATTTTTTCTAAATATTTTTAGTTAAATAACTTGTGCATAATAAAACAAGTAGGAGAATTAAATCAATATTTAGCAGTAGGATTTTTGTGCTCAAAATTTTTCTCATGGCATCAGAGCATTGCAGATCAAGTTGAACCATTAGCAAAGGGGCTAAAGATATTTGTTGCAGGGAGGGCAGTTGAATCAGCACAGATCCGGAAGAAGGTAGTGCAGCACTAGAGGGACAACATAGACCCTGCAAGGGTGATGCAAAGTCAGTCTGCTCACGTAGAGGCTGACGCAGCTCTAGAAAGGCGACGCAGAGGCTGAAGTAGCACCAGGAGAGGGACGCTAAGCCAAGTTGCTCATGCAGAGGTTGACGCAGCACCAAGAAGGTGATGCAGTCCAAAAGGGAGTGACATTATGCATTTTGTCGAGGCTTGGAGCACAACTTCTGATCTTCAAATTTTTTTGGTGAGGCATCGCTTCTATCGGTGTAGAACAATGCCTATAAAAGGTGACAAAGTGAGGAGAAAAAATTCCTCAGCAGACTTTTGCCAAGAATTCTAAGATTTGATCAATAGGATGATAGTATAGGCTTGATTCAATAGAATTGGCGGAGGATTTCCGAGAGGGAAATCAGTTGTCAGAGGGAGCAGTATCTCTAAAGGGTTCCTAACAGCAAGAAACCTAGATCTGGTCTTTTGTTGAGTGCAGCAGTAATAGAAGGGAGAAGAGTACCTGTTTTGAAATTTTGAGCAGAGATGGCCCTGTACGAACTGAGAGATTAGGATAGGTTGGACGGTGTGTCCAATTTTGTGATTTCGAAGGCATGTTGGGCAGAGCACAACTCCCAAATTGGGGTGACATGTGGGCTATTCTTTGACAAGAGGAGATCTGGAGGATGACCAAGAAGGAATTCAGCAACAGAAGTGTCAAGGTGAAGAAGGAGGAGGAGGGAGATGCGGCCCTAGCATCAAAGGGACATCGGTAGCAAGGGAAGATGAAGGACCTATCCAAGGTCCGATGCTTCAGATGTGGTGAAATTGGACACTTCGCCAGCACTTGTCCTAAAAGGAAGGACAAGGAAGCTTCAGATTCGAAGGTAGGAACTGTAGCTAGAGGGGACAGTGGTAGTGAGGATGATGTGGCCATGAGTGCTCATGTGCCTTGAGAGAAGTGGTGGGATGATATAGATCTGTTGAGCAGCTACAGATGGGCAGGAAGGATCCTTGAGGTGCCCAAACTCTTGGATCACATACGAGCTACAGGAGCCTTAATACAATAGTAGGATGACTGGATCAGTGGGTGCATAAGATCATGGAGAAGCAGAGGCAGTGTTGGGATGCTGAAGTCTAGAGGAGTGCAAAGGAGAGGCAGCAGCACAAAGGTAGTGCTTACGTAGTACAGTGCAACAGAAATCGCAGAGCTTCAGAGGGATAGCGCAACGTAGCAATAGAAGGTGCTTCAATGATGAGATGTAGCCCATGATTGGGTGGTGGTCCTTCAACTGCTTACTTCTCAGCAACTAAGTTGCAGTGCAACAGTTAGCAGTGGTGATGCTATGGGCAGCATGATGCAAAAATTTGAGAGGGAGATACAATACAGATGTGGCAGTGTCAGTGGTAGTGACATGGGCAGCAATACAAAGAGTAGTAGTGTAGTGGATGGAGGGCAGCAATACAAGCATCAACACAAATAATGATGCCAGAGATCAGGGTGACACTTCAATGGGGAACTATTGCTAGAGCACACTCCTCACTAAGAGGGAGTGTTGATATTTTGGGGTAGCATCAGATGTGCTCTAGATCCGAAACTTTGTGGAGGGGCTACAACATATGAGATCTCCAAGACCCAAAAAGTGTTTGGATAAATTCCATCTGGTGTAAAATTTATTCAAATAATTAAATTTTTTAACGGGGACCCTAAGTCTAACTTACGAAAATTAAAAAATTTAAAGTGAATTAATTTACACATGTGATGAGAACATTCTAAGTGACATGGATCAAGCTTATTTTAATCTGAGCCATCGATTAGTGATTAGATCACAACCATTTATTTTTCAACGAGAAAAGTATAAAGGAAGGGCTTGGGGTCAGTTGGAGAACACACACACATAATCTAAGAGATTGAATTCTTATGACGGAGCAGTGCTCGGGCAAATATCATATCTGAGTGATTTAGAGAAGTAGTGAGGGGTGGACGCAGTGATTGGTCAAGAGGACCAAGAGTACAACGCAGATCAAGGGCAACAGAGACGCAGTGGAGGCAGCGCAGCCATCAAAGGGTGTGACGTAGTCCCTAAAGAGGGTGACGCAGGCCCACGCAGGGGCAACGTAGAGCCTCCAAGGAAAGTCCGAAATTCAACTAGAGACTAGGGTTTCTGAGCCGACAAGGATGAAACCAGACTCCAGTAGAAGTTGATCAGCGTAGAGCAAGGGTGACGTAGTCCCTCGGTCAGGGCCATGAAACCTTACACTGTGGCAATGTAAAGATTGTGCAAAGCTAGCTGGGGTTTCACCAGTGGCTCATCTGGATCAGCCGGGACTTGCAGGAGTGAGGTAAAACTCACATATTCTTTGTAGCCAAGATTTTCTCTATTGGGTGAGCCGGATTATGGCACCCTAGATGTACTCAGAATATTGTTGCTTAATAATAATAAACCCTCATATTTGTTTCACCGGTTTTCCTGCATTGGGTTTTCCGGGGACATTTGTCCAAAAACTCCGGGTCCTTTGTCATATGTGCGTGATGTTAAATAAATGATCTATATTTTTTTAGGCTGCTAATTGTGTTTACTTCATAGTTTTTCTGAATATTTTCAGTTAAATAACTTGTGCATAATAAAACAAGTAGGAGAAGTAAATCAATATTTAGCAGGAATTTTGTGCTCGGAAATTTTCACAATATACAAATCAGAAATGGACTAAGAACCCAATGGCATGCATTGACTCCATTAATTCTCTATGCTTCCCACAAATAAATAACATCAAAGAGTAACAAATATACAAATCAAGACGGAACTGCATATCAAAATGCACACCTGCATTTCTGACCCAAATGACAAAAATCTGCAAAGCCTCCAAACTAAATAGAGTCAGCTCCACAACAAATGAGATTACTCGCACTAATATCAAATGGAAATCAATATACACTAGCACAAACACATCTAAAATTATGTTTGATATGCACATCAATGTTTCAAAGCTCAAGGTTGAATATCTCAAATTTCAATATTTAATATATCAGTCATTTCTCTGAACTCAAGACATGCAATATTGACCCTATAGAAACCAAAATTAGATGGATTTGGGATATTATATTCGATGCACCTAACACATAGTATAGATTAAATGTATTTACATGCAAATAAACTATTGACGGACCCACCCACCCCAAGCAGGATGTAGAGCATCTCACATCTTTCAGTACAAACACAAACAACTATTCATTCAAATACCACATAGTTTATTCTTGTGGTAAGGATATGAATCAAACTAAAACAAGAATTAGAAGGAGAAAAAACATACCTTCGGTCCCTCTCCACAAGCGCATGTTCTAAAAGTACAGTATATCCAATTTCAACAGCTGATGCATTTTCCAAATAATCCTGGCCCAGAAAAAAATGGACAAACAAATCAGTATCACATGCCAGGCATAAGCAATCTCAAAGTAAACATCTAGAAAATTTTTGTTCACAGTGCCAAAATAATAACAGTAAGTTGAAGCAGTGGTTGGTGATAGAAGCACATATCATGTTCCTAGATACAATGGATTATCGCATTAAGTCCCTTGGATTACAAGTTAGAAAGCAACACCGAATACAACATACATCAATAGGTTTTTATCAAGAGCTCTTTCGTGTTTGGACAAACAATAATAAATTGAATACAATTCATGTGAAGGAACAGTCAAAGAAAATTCAAATCACACTTCAAATTCAATAATGCAAACTCAAAATCAAAAGAGCACATCATAATCTCTAAAGAAGGTTTCAAGATGATCACCAAAAGATGAATCTTTGCAAAATGTTTGGCTCTAAAAGCAAACCATGAGATTCTGGGCTATGATAGATCATAGGAAGCTAAGAAATTAAACCTATGGGATGCTGGATATCATTGAATTAACTTGTGAGTAGTGATGATACAGAGTCGAATAAATGACACCTACCTGCCCCTTTTGTAAACAATAGAGCAAAAATTTACAGCTAGACCCGCTTGGAAAAAGGAGGGCATGGTTTCATCTACAGTAACAACTAAAAAATGAAACATGGAAACCCTATGCACAATAGGTTTCATGAGTAAATGATAATAATATATGTTGGAAAATGACATTGATATGTTTGAGACGAAAAAAACTGAAAAATAAGTGAGGATTGTTCATAAAGCAGTTCGAAACTGAATCCACAGGTTTGAAATTGTCCCCCACTAAACAACGCTTCAGGCACCACTCAATTCTACATTTAGTATCCAAATTATCAAAATTCAATTGTGCATAATTTTGTTTTCTGTGATCAAAACATAGTAATAGCCACACAAATGTTCAAAATGCAGAGCATATAACATACATATTTTTTTTTCTGCTTGATGGCACGCATTGCACATACTATGGCTAGGGTTCGAAGCCCATACTGTAAATGGGGTAATCGGGATAATCAAACATTGCAAATGCACATACTATTCTAGGGTTCGAAGCCCACTATAGTTTTGAAGATCTTAGAGATGGCAGCATCAGCTTCACAAATGGCTACTAGCAACAATAGAGTAATGGGTCTTTTCACTACTTTCTCTGATGGATTAACAGATAAAATCATGGAGGAAAATCTTAAAGATGTTGGTCTCAATGTTAAATCTCAGGCACTCAATTCCCTGCTTCAAAATCGTCAACTCCGGGTTTTCAAGCAGGGTGATTTCATAGTTTACAAGCAACAGATGAAAGAAGAATCTGTAAGGTTCAAGGGCCTCTCATCTAAAGATATGATCATATATCAAGTCATAAAAAATGCTGGAAATATGGGTATATGGACAAAAGATATGAAAAGAGAAACAAATTTACAACATCACAGGTTAGCAAAGCATTGAAAAATCTAGAATCTTGTGACTTAATAAAAGGGGTGAAGTTTGTTTCTAACCAAGCAATGAAGGTGTATATGCTAGCAGAATTGACACCTTCAAAGGAGATAAATGGAGGTGCATGGTACATAGGGCTAAAATTTGATATGGATTTCACTAACATTGCTAAGCAACAGTGTTTGTAGTTCACCTTGCAACAGGGTGTAGCCACTATTGAGAGTGTTGTTGATTTTGTGAGAAAATCAGGGATAACAAAGGTGGAATTGAAAGTTGAAGAGCTCAAGCAAATGGTGATGTGGAAGAAACGTTAAGCACGGGAACCAGAGACTTTGATGCTATAGAGGTTCCAGAGCTCAAATTCAGGAGTCATCATCATTTACGAACATTCCTTGTGGAGTTTACCATGTCTTGAGAGAGTGCACAGATGATGGTCTGATTTATGATTTCCATGGCATGGAAGCTACATTATACATGCAATGATTGCTTAAAATTAAAACTCTTACCTTCTCATATGCCTCTCAACAGATGGAGGAGGGGCCACCTTCTTCTTCTTGAAACTGAATAATAGCTTCGTCATCTTTGCTTGAGTCGAACTCTTCAATGCATTCAGTATCGATGAGAGGGTGTTAAGGCTCCCCTCATGGATCTCTAGCTCTGCTTTACTGTTTTGGTAACCGAATGATCTATGTTTGTTTTCTCGCCAATCCTCCATGACAACCTCTTGAAATTTAAATGGTGGGAAAATGATTTTCGGATGACTCAAAGAATTTTGATCGGAAGGGTCAAAACTGTTTATCACAATATAGAGAAAATTATTCCAATATAATACAAATTTTAATTTCTTAAAATTTATTCAAATATGGTAAATATTTTAATATTTTTCAAAATAAAGGTGGATGTTATGTTTAGTTTGCAAATCACTTTATTTTTTTATGCTTTTTTATTTTTTTCATTATATATGATTAATTTAGGTTTATCTTAATTTCGAATTTATCAAGTGTCTAGAGATCAAATCTAAATAGGTTTGCACCTCAAGAGATTTCATTCTTACCTCTCGACCCCCTTGGTAGATCTAGAGTTAAGATAGATCTAGATTGATTTAATTATTAATTTTATGTTTTTAATTTTTATTTTATTTTGATGGAATAAAAATGTTAAAGAGAACATTACAACACCTTTACCATAGGAGAAGAATTAAACACTAGAGAAACCCTAGAGGCCCACGGAAAAATTATAGGCAAAGAAAGGATCATAGTTTTGACAAAGAGTGAACAAGATCTAGACAATGCCAGGCTGTGATATCATTGTCAAAATGCAAGATAATATTAAATGGTAACCATGAGTTTTTTATCCAAATGATATATACTTTGTAGAGAGATGGTCGTCATGATAAACCCTTTTAAGGCACACAACTACTTGTCAAATATGATTTTCATATGAGATGTCGATTTCTTACTATTGGACCCACATGGAGGAGGAGGAATCGGTGGATTATGAACTGGAGGAGGGGGGTTCTCAACAAATTTGGTCTAGTACCAAGGATTTTATCCATTCACATTTCAAATTCAACTTAGAAGGTCACCATACCGCAGTTTCTAGGCCTACCAGATCTTTAGAAAGAAAATTTAAGAATTCAATAGGCAACTATCTAGCGGTTCGAAGGCCCTAACCCTTGCTCTAGCCACGCACTATTCGGGTCCTTTAGTTTCGGTTAGCCCAGCTCCTGACGATGTTTGTCAAGGGCTAGAGAACTCTTCTAGGTGTGTTTTTCTCTAAGTTTAGTTTTCCTATTGTCCCAGATATTGGAGGAAGACATACAATGTGTTACTACTTCCTTAGGGTTTTCAAAAAAAATTTAACACAGTGGGGGTTCTTCGCTCTTATAAGCCTCTCCAAATTGTTTTCATGTATATCCTTAATCTCAAGTGCCATCAGCCTTTCCCTCCTTCAGTGAATTAGTGAAGGAGAGCCTTGCCTCAACAACGTAATAAGGTCAAACTAACATCATGAATGGTCTTGTGGTTTTCAGGGAAAAGCACTCTTGTGAATAAGAAGGAATTATGATTCAAAAGGAGTATGAGAAATAAAAGAAGAGGAAAATACATTGTAGTGTCAAGAAGAAGAACAAAATCCTCCTTTCTCTATTTTTGGGAGTCAACTTCATCATTCAAAATACTAAGGAAATGTCCCAAAAATCCTTGGTGGGGAAAGTAAGGGGTTGAAAATTCAGGTCCTCAACCCTAAACTTGTCGGCGGACAAGGAAATCTTACCTATTGTAAAATTTTCTCCAGAGGTGTCACTGTTAGCCCAAGGTTGGATTCATTTGTGCTTCAAATATGTAGTAGGTGCTAGACACCTATAATATTTGTTATACCAAAAGGTGGCTAAGAATGTTTGAGCCTTCAAGGAACAAATTTCATTACTAAAAATTGTTGGCTCTTGAAGACTCTTGAAGGCCTCCTACCTTTCCTCTATCCAAAACTTCACTGATATTCCCATTTTACTCTTAGAAATACTGTTGATTTCCAAGCCAGAATACTACTGCAAATTCATCATTTTCCCCTTCTTCCAATAAAAACTAACCTCCATTTGCTTCTCTATTTTTCCATAAAATTCCTCTATTTTGTCGTGAGTTCTCTTCTTCCACTCATGAAAATAACTTTCCCGTAGTTGAAAACCCATTTTTTAACTATACCGAAACCCTCAAATCCTTTGAAAAACATTAAAAATCACAAAAAACACATGTTTGTGCATAAGGGTTTAAGCCCTTTGGGCCAGGTCTCAACCACTTCCCCCACATACTCGCACCCTAGAACCCAATGCTAAACCCCTCACAGTGCTTATCGCATCGCAAACAAAAGAGCTCTAGTCTTTATGCCATTATAAAAGTTCTGATGCAATCGCGCGATCGCATCGCAATATTCCAATGAGAATATTAAAGCGCCCTGGCCCAATCCGCGATTTGCGATACCCCCGATCGCATATTATTTTATATATATCCTCTGGGCCCACCTCTACACTTAAAACCATTGAAAATCCTTTCCCGATCCTCTTTTTCCTTTGTAAAATCCAAAAACCCACTTTTCCAAAGTTTTGCTCTAAAAACCAAAGCCACGTATCAATATAAATGGGTTGATTAAAAAGGGCCGATCGCGCAATCGCAATCGCAGAAAATAAAATGGGTTGATTGAAAAGCCTGGGCTCAAAGTTCCGATATGCGATAAGCCCCTTCCCTTCTAGCCCCCGGTCATACCATCCTTCCATGCGCCCACGGCCCCGGAATCAGGCGCCTATCCGCTTCAAATAAAATAAATCCCGACCAAAGCCTTTGTTTTAATTTAAACCTTGGGTTTTTAATTATTTTATGACTTTCTGCCGGTCTGAATTTCAAACTAACCCCCCCCGTCGATCTGATCTACAGATCGAACAGTGTGGATTTCATCTCCCCGTGTTCCCCACTGCCCATAAGCCATTTGCCCAAAACCGGAGGTATCCATCGCACCGCCTTTGGGCGAAAGGTTGTTTTTCCCCGATGGCCAGCGATTCCATACAATAGTTGACACGTGTCCCTTGTACCTTTTTCAAAACCGCTGTCCATCACGCATAACCGTAGTCCATCGCGCATTATTGTTCAAAAGCGGATGCCCAGGGATATTGCAATGGACCGTCCGATCTGGAGCTAGTCATCCAACGGCTATCGCTCGCCGAAGATGCACGATAGTTAAATCTGATGCATACACGATAACTTAGGGTATGGCGCGCCATCCATTTCATCTCCATCGTCGATCTGATCTGCAGATCGATGGCCCACAATTCATCTCCCGATTCCTCCGTTTGACTTTCAACCTCTGCTACCGACCGTCGATCTCTGTGCAATCGATGGCCTAGATTTAATCTTCTTCTACCCGTTCTATGATCTCTCCCAATTAATCCCAATCATTGGATGATGCCATCCAATGGCCACACTTCCTCCACATGTCCTCTGTAGTAATAAACCTAAAACACGTAGGATTTCCTAATTATTTTGTGTTTTATGCAGGTTTTAAATGGTTTCCGCTGTTATATTGAAGAAATGCCAGGGGCCGAGGATGACGATTCCCGTGCCTTTAGTCCTTGAAAGAGAACCATTCACGGGCTTTGTTCAATGATTTATCAATGTTTCATGAGCATTGATAACATAAAGAGCCCTGTGCGTCCCTGCACATCGACAAGACATTGTTTTATTCAAAATAACAGTTAAAGAATATAGGTTTGAAGACAAAGCACAACAGAATGAAGATTGAAGACAGAATTGTGGGGATCACGACTAAAAATTACTATCAAAAGCCTAATCCCCCAAAATTAAACGCAGTTAAAGGGAAATCATAAGTGTTTAACAGACAGAAAATGCTTCCACCACTTCAAATGAGGTGAATTGATTCCTCGGCTACCATAAGAGCCACCTGTTGCCTCAAACCTTTCAAACAGAGGCCGAAGTTATTGAATAAAATCAAATATTCACCTCCAGCGTAGCCACGGAGTTACATATGCAAAGAAACTTAATAAATAAAATATCTGCGGAGTTATTCCACACAAAACACAGAGCCTCAAAGTCAAATAAAGCTCCCATAGAGCTTAATTCATAAATGTAAAACAGTTAATATAGAGAAGCACTTGTAAAATTCTTCATCGAGCCCCTCAAAAGGCCAAGAAGTCCTGAATCCGTATTAATTTCCTTGAGAGATCAGATCCCACCTCCTCATCCTTCTATAAATACTTCTGTAGAATATGAGAATTTGTTGGTTGGTTGTTGTTTGATCACAAGCTGTAATATTTAAACTCTCTGAAATCAATACATAGTCCTTTGAAGTTGAAGAACAAATTGAAGTCTTGGATATCTTGATGATGTTGTTGCATGTTTGTTCCTGAGAAGGCTCTATCACTGGATTCATGAGCTTGGCTATTGGTGAAGTATTCTGAATTGTTTCATGTTTTTCCCTGTTTTCATTATGTTCCATAATTTCTCACTACAGTAGGATAGAAAATAATAGGCTAAGAAATGACTCTTGGAAGCACCTTAGACCTATTCATCCTTCACTGTTTTATGTTTTCTTCTGCTGAAGTATTTTAGAGGCTTTAATCTTTCTCTTTAGTCTTCATTCTTGTTTATTTCCTTAATAGTTTGAACAGTTGGTTTCGGCATGATTTATGGTTCTCCCTGCTTGTCTGCTGCCACTTAAAAACTGTTATTGAAGTCTCCCTTTGAATTTCTTTGGTTATAGTGAATTAGAGAGGTCTGTTTTGATCTTACCCTTTGTTCTCACTTAAACAGTTGGCTTAAAGGTCTTTTATAGTTGTGATCATAGATGTATTAGGTGTTCCCTCTTCTATGACTGCAATTATCAGTAAAACTTATATGTTTTCTAAAGTCCTTTAGAATAAAATCTTTGAGGAAATAGGGTGTTCCCCGAATCTTAGATTTTACTTTGAAATTTGTTTTGAAATCATTGTTTGCTTAAAGGTGTGATTTGTAGAATTTATGGTTAGCCCTATCTATCAAAGAACTCTTTATTGTTTCAAATTATTCTTTCAAATTCCCTTTTTTGAGAATTAAAACTCTCTTTCCAAATCATTAATGTTCATTCCATTACAAAAACAAAAGGATCCTATGGCCAAGTTAGATTTTCCCTTTGAGATCCCATATCCTTTGATAAGCATGTTATGACCTCTTTTTTACTCCATTTCCCAATAAAACAGATATTTTACTGTCCTATATATCTTTCCTAGACCTTTTTTGTTCTGTTGTATCATTTCAATCCAAATAAACAAACAAATACCTACACTTAATAACTAGTCTAAAACCAATACTCTAAGCACACAATATAAACTTTTGCAAACAAACATTTGAGAGATCCCTCTCTGAGAGCAGGAGGACTAGATCCTGTAACTCTAAAGATTGGTTCTGATGTTGCCTTGTCTTTTGATTTGCCAAACTATCAAAACACAAGACACCAACATAATGGCGATCACGGTGGGACCACTGAGTTCATATTTGCCTAGCAAGCTCTTGTAAACTCATTAGTCTTTCAAACAACCATAGAAACTCAGAAAAACCCAAAAATATTTCAGTTTGGTTTCATAATAAACATGGTGGTGGAAGCATAAAATATTTTACCTTCACAAAAAGCTAAAAATTTTCCACTTGGTGACTCCACTAGCCTCTAGTAGGCCTATTACTTCATTAGTCCTTATAGAATCCCTTGGGAATGCATTGAGAAAACCCAATCCCACTGTTGGTGGACAAAAAATTTCAAAATCTTCCACCTAGCGACTCCACAATCCCAAAAGACCTAATGACTCCACTGGTGAAGGACTCTGAACTGGTTAGAAAGATACAGTGACCTTAAACACAAACTCAACCATTACAAGACCTAGACAATGAGTAATATATAGATGATGATCAAGACTTTATAGAAGAAGGTGAGCAAGACTATAGAGAAAACAATAAAGAAAAATTGCTGGTCATGATGGAGAAAATGATTTACATGCTTGGGGAAAGATTTGAATGGTATGAGGCTAATTTGAATATTGATGATCCAGAGCAGCCCATGCTCCGTTCAAATCAAGAACAAACCCAAACATTACAAGGTATGTGCGTTGAACAATATTATAAAGAAAGAAATGAAGAAGGTTGTTAGGAAACTCCTGATTGCCTACCTATATCTTGTACAATGCTATTAAGAGAACTTCATAACCAAATTGAAAAAACTTATAGTAAGCACTACCTTGAGGAAAACATAAGCCATTTTGAACCAACAAAATCTGAAATAGGAGAAAGGAAAACACAACCGGAGTCTCTACCTTTATGTTATGACTCTTTTTAGATTATTAAAAAACAATGGCATCTTGATAATATGCTTGAAACAACTCATGAACCTTATAGTCAAAGTGACTGCCACGAAAATCATGAGGAGTTGTTTGAAATTGAGATATATCAGGAAATGGAAGAAAATCCTCAAAATTCTCTTGCAAACACAAATAATCATTCCCTAGAAGAGGCTCAAGAAGACATCCAGCCTCAAAACCAGTTAACACAAGAGGGAGAGGACTATTGTTCTTCTATCCAAAGCAAAGAGAAAATTCCTCCTCTTTTTGAAGAGGAAGAAATTGATCAGATATTAAATAAACAGCCAACCCTCAATTATTTATTAGAACAAAATACTTCTGCTCATTTACCTATTAAACCTTGTTGTCTTGAGACAGAAAATAAACTTGTAGGTCAGCTAAAAGAACAAACCGATAACCCAATATGCTTGATTGATGAAATTGTTTATACTAATGACTTTTCAACTTCTGATCAAACTGATGATGATGATGATGAGCTCCAAACAGAAAATAATCATGCAGGGCAACCAACAGTTGATTGGTGTCATGAATTTCATTATAATCAGCTTGAAAGCAGCCACCAGACAGTTCCACTCATCAGAAATAGCTTTCACATAATTGGGGGTCAGCAATCTACTAGTTGTAATGTTGAGGTTGAGAAGAAAAAGGAATTTCTTGAACAGGATGCATACAAGGAGACTCCTCCTGAAAGGGTTGAGGTAATAAAAGATACCCCTGCTCAAGAACATGATGACCTATTCACAGAGCACATTTCACTGAATCATAGCATACCAGGACTACAAGATGACAACACTGCAATATATGATGAATCCTCTAGTTCAGATAATAATGAATATGAGGAAGTTTTTCTTCCTCATAGGAATCTTTGCCTTAATCCAGTGGAGAAAGAAAATATGATCCTGGTTGAAACATATCTTCCAAACACTCACAACCAGGTATTATTTCAAGATCCCTATGCTCATTTCTTGAAAATCTTTGAAGAAGGGATAAAGGTTGTTAGGAGCAGTATATTACCAAAAGCAAGAAGATTATTTAGAACTGCTACTAAAAAACAAAAATAATGGGAGTGGCCCTGTTTGTCCAACCTGCCCAAGGAGATCAAGAAGGACCAATCATGGAATCATTTGCTGGATTGGTTGTACTGTAAAAGAGATTTCATCAGCTAAAACATGTAAATGTTCCAAGTTAGATTAGGTTAGATAGGAAAGCAATAAAGCTCAGCTTTGAGCATTTAGTTAGTTGTTGTTTTTTGTCTTGTCAGAAAAAGAAAAATCTAAAAACAATAGAAAAGAGAAAAGAGGGAAGATTTTAAAAAGAAAGGTATAGCCCCATGCCAAAAAGAGAAACAAATTCTGAAAGTGTGCAAGCTCAAATGCCACTCCTAAAGAACACACTTCTAGTTAGTCAAACATCCTAATCTTGACTAATTAGTTTTAAATTTTCTGCTGATAGGATAGTGAACTCGATTTTCCAAACTGTTTAATCTTGGCTTATCAGTAGATATATTAGGATAGAAATGAAAGGTTCAAACATGTTCAAAACCCGAACCTCAGTTTCCAAAGAGAGATGACTCAAATATGTTATATTTTCTGAGTCAAAAAGATGTAAAAATCTGGTTCTAATCAGCTCAAAATCTGAACCAGAGAAAAAGGAAAGACCGCTCAATAAGAGTCAAATCAGAGATGTAGAAAAGAGGAAGGAAATGTTTTCAAATTTCAGATCTTAAGCCTTCCATTTTTAATTTATTTTTTCTGCAAATTAAATGTCTATGTGCAACATGTCTTTATGCCATAGATCACAGCAAGTCAAACAGCTTAATCTTGACTTGACTGTTTTTAAATTTATGTTTTATAATTTAGAGAATGAAAATATGTTGGACAGTTTAATCCCAACAGGTGGTAGATTAGGTAGAGAATCATATGGACTCAACAGTTTAATCTGAGTCCATGGAGAAATAAGGAGTAGAAATAGATTAGGTTTCTTGCTTTCAAAAGCCTAAAATGTTGTAAATAGAGTTTGTCAATTCAAGTGCACTCTAATGAAGAAAAAATGTTAGATCAGTAGGATTGTGTAGGTAGAAACTTTGTGTTGATGAAAATCCATTGTTTTCATGGCTTCTACAAATTTTTCAGAGCAAAATCATCCCAGCAAAGGAAGAGCAACCCAATGGATCAAGCATAGGTCAGCCTCCCAGAAAACATAAATGCATGAAGCAACTGATCAGCCTCCCAGAGAATGCAAGTCTGAAGTTCTTGATGCCTTCAAGTAGGCACCATCCTCAAGTGGAGCCACTGTTAGCCACCTATAATATTTGTTATACCAAAAGGTGGCTAAGAATGTTTGAGCCTTCAAGGAAAAAATTTCATTCCTAAAAATTGTTGTCTCTTGAAGACTCTTGAAGGCCTCCTGCCTTTCCTCTGTCCAAAACTTCACTGATATTCCCATTTTACTCTTATAAATCCTGCTGATTTCCAAGCCAGAATACTGCTGCAAAGTCATCATTTTCCCCTTCTCCCAATCAAAACTAACCTCCATTTGCTTCCCTATTTTTCCATAAAATTCCTCTATTTTTTCATGAGTTCTCTTCTTCCACTCATGAAAATCACTTTCCCATAGTTGAAAACCCATTTTTTAACTATACCGAAACCCTCAAATCCTTTGAAAAACATTAAAAATCACAAAACACACATGTTTGTGCATAAGGGTTTAAGCCCTTTGGGCCAGGTCTCAACCACTTCCTCCACATACCCGCACGCTAGAACCCAGTGCTAAACCCCTCACAGTTCTTATCGAATCGCAAACACAAGAGCTCCAGTGTTTATGCCATTATAAAAGTTCCAATGTGATCGCGCGATCGCATCGCAATATTCCAATGAGAAGATTAAAGCGCCCTGGACCGATCCGCGATCTGCGATACCCCTGATTGCATATTATTTTATATATATCTTGTGGGCCCACCTCCATGCTTAAAACCATTGAAAATCCTTTCCCGATCCTCTTTTTCCTTTGTAAACTATGAAAACCCACTTTTCCAAAGTTTTGGTCTAAAAACCAAAGCCACGTATTAATATAAATGGGTTGATTGAAAAGAGCCGATCGCACAATCGCAATCGCAGAAAATACAATGGGTTGATTGAAAAGCCTGGGCTCGAAGTTCCAATATGCGATAAGCCCCTTACCTTCTAGCCCCCAGTCATACCATCCTTCCATGCGCCCACGGCCCCGCAATCGAGCGCCTATCCGCTTCAAATAAAATAAATCCCGACCAAAGCCTTTGTTTTAATTTAAACCTTGGGTTTTTAATTATTTTATGACTTTCCGCGGGTCCGAATTTCAAACTAACCTCCACCGTCGATCTGATCTACAGATCGAATGGTGTGGAGTTAATCTCCCCATGATCCCCACCGCCCATAAGCTGTTTGCCCAAAACCGGCGATATCCATCGCACTGCCTTTGGGCGAAAGGCTATTTTTCCTCGATGGCCAGTGATTCCATACAACGGTTGACACGCGTCCCCTGTATCTTTTTCAAAACCACCATCCATCGCGCATAACCGTAGTCCATCGTGCATTATTGTTCAGACGTGGATGCCCAGCGATATTGCCGTGGACCGTCCGATCTGGGGCAAGTCATCCAATGGATATCGCTCGCCGAAGATGCATGATAGTTAACCCTGATACATACGTGATAACTCAGGGTACGGCATGCCATCTAGTTCATCTCCGCCGTCGATCTGATCTGTA
This sequence comes from Pinus albicaulis, assembly GCA_034641835.2. Classification (NCBI taxonomy): domain Eukaryota; kingdom Viridiplantae; phylum Streptophyta; class Pinopsida; order Pinales; family Pinaceae; genus Pinus; species Pinus albicaulis. The sequence continues at coordinate 1,631,197,906 of CM076578.1, forward strand.
GATCGACGGCCTACAATTCCTCTCCTGATTCCTCCGTTTGACTTTCAACCTCTGCTCCCGACTGTCGATCTCTGCGCAATCGATGGCCCAGATTTAATATTCTTCCGCTCGTTCTACGATCTCTCCCGATTAATCCCGACCGTTGGATGATGCCATCCAATGGCCACGCTTCCTCCACACATCCTCTGTAGCAATAAACCTAAAACAAGTAGGATTTCCTAATTATTTTGTGTTTTATGCAGGTTTTAAATGGTTTCCACTGTTATATTGAAGAAAGGCCAGGGGCCGAGGATGACGATTCTCGTGCCTTTAGTCCTTGAAAGAGAACCACTCACGGGCTTTGTTCAATGATATATCAATGTTTCATGAGAGTTGATAACATAAAGAGCCATGCGCGTCCCTGCACATCGACAAGACACTGTTTTATTCAAAATAGCAGTTAAAGAATATAGGTTTGAAGACAAAGCACAACAGAATGAAGATTGAAGACAGAATTGTGGGGATCATGGCCAAAAATGATTATCAAAAGCCTAATCCCCCAAAATTAAACGCAGTTAAAGTGAAATCATAAGTGTTTAACAGACAGAAAAGGCTTCCACCGCTTCAAATGAGGAAAATTGATTCCTCAGCTACCATAAGAGCCACCTGTTGCCTCAAACCTTTCAAACAGAGGCCAAAGTTATTGAATAAAATCATATATTCACCTCCAACGCAGCCAGGGAGTTATTTCTGCAAAGAAAATTAATAAATAAAATATCTGCGGAGTTATTCCACACAGAAAAAAGAGCCTCAAAGTCAAAAAAGCTCCCATAGAGCTTAATTCATAAATGTAAAACAGTTAATATAGAGAACCACTTGTAAACTTCTTCATCGAGCCCCTCAAAAGGCCAAGAAGTCATGAATCTGTATTAATTTCCTTGAGAGATATTTTATCAGATCCCACCTCCTCATCCTTCTATAAATACTTCTGTAGAAGATGAGAAGTTGTTGGTTGGTTGTTGTTTGATCACAAGCTGTAATATTGAAACTCTCTGAAATCAATACATAGTCCTTTGAAGTTGAAGAACAAATTGAAGTCTTGGAGATCTTGATGATGTTGTTGCATGTTTGTTCTTGAGAAGGTTCTATCACTGGATTCATGAGCTTGGCTGTTTGGGAGGTATTTTGAACTGTTTCATGTTTTTCCCTGTTTTCATTATGTTCCATAATTTCTTACTACAGTGGGATAGAAAATAATAGGCTAAGAAATGACTCTTGGAAGCACCTTAGACCTGTTCATCCTTCATTGTTTTATGTTTTCTTCTGCTGAAGTATTTTAGAGGCTTTAATCTTTCTCTTTAGTCTTCATGCTTGTTTATTTCATTAATAGTTTGAACAGTTGGTTTCAGCATGATTTATGGTTCTCCCTACTTGTCTGCTGCCACTTAAAAACTGTTATTGAAGTCTCCCTTTGAAGTTCTTTTCTTATAGTGAATCAGAGAGGTCTATTTTGATCTTACCCTTTGTTCTCACTTAAACAGTTGGCTGAAAGGTCTTTTATAGTTGTGATCATAGATGTATTAGGTGTTCCCTCTTCTATGACTACAATTATCAGTAAAACTTATATGTTTTCTAAAGTCCTTTAGAATAAAATATTTGAGGAAATAGGGTGTTCCCCGAATCTTAGATTTTACTTTGAAAGTTGTTTTGAAATCATTGTTTGCTTAAAGGTGTGATTTGTAGAATTTATGGTTAGCCCTCTCTATCAAAGAACTCTTTATTGTTTCAAATTCCCTTTGCTGAGAATTAAAACTCTCTTTCCAAGTCATTTATGTTCATTCCATTCCAAAAACAAAAGGATCATGTGGCCAAGTTAGATTTGCCCTTTGATATCCCATATCCTTTGATAAGCATGTTATGACCTCTTTTTGACTCCATTGCCCAATAAAACAGATAGTTTACTATCCTATATATCTTTCCTAGACCTTTTATGTTCTACTGTATCATTTCAACCCAACCAAAAAAAAAAATATCTGCACTTAATAACTAGTCTAAAACCAATACTCTAATCACACAAGATAAACTTTTTCAAACAAGCATTTGAGAGATCCCTCTCTGAGAGCAGGAGGAATAGATCTTGTAACTCTAAAGATTGGTTCTGATGTTTCCTTGTCTTTTGATTTGCCAAACTATCAAAACACGGGACACCAATAGCAGGCACCCATAAGGTACAACAATTGGTTTAGAAAATTGATCCATCTCCTATCCTTTTCAATTTCTAGATGTCCCTCTTCGATGCAAAGTAGGAGAGACTAGATATGGCCCCAATCTAGGTTCATCTTCTAAGTCTCCCTCCTAACTATTGGGATGCCCTAATTTTCAAAGATATAGGTAACTCATTGGGATCTTATCTAGCCCATGAATCTGCATATTTAGAGATGGGGATTAAGACATACACCCATATTTTGGTTAATATGAACCTCAGAGAAGGGATTATTGAAGGCATGGATATCGGGATTGGGGTGGACTCTATTCAGATATTGGGTTATGAAGGAATGCCTTTTAGGTGTAGGCAAGGCCATAGGTATGGGCACTTGGCTAAAAACTATAAGCTTCCATTTTCTTACTTAGGAATATCCATCTAGAGGAAAGTACATATTAGGTTAGAAAAGGGTTCTGGATTGGAGGTTTTGGGCACCGAGGAAAAGCTAGATGGTGCAACTCCTCTCTGCAAAACATCCTCTAATTCGTTGGTGACAATTGTCAAGATATGGTGTTTATGTTGTCAGTTTTCTAGAAGCCCTACTAAAGGGGTGGAGTTTCATTTCCTTGGATGCTAATGGAAGGTTGGGGGGTTTATCATTTGGATGGAAAGCCATAAATATTTTGGTATCCAATTCTCAGGGTTTGGATTATGGTTTTTCCATTGAAGACAAAGAGGGATAAGTGGGGGGATATATGGAGAGGGAGGTAGGGAGAAGGAAAGAAAGGGAGAGAGGGAGGGAGCGAGAGGGAGAGAAAGGGAGAGCTAGAGACTAAGAATTATGCACACTATTTATTTTTCATTATTAGAACGAAGGTTTGAGATTGTATTTTGTTGAGGAAAAGGAGAGAGGAAACCCTAATTTTGGGGGATGAAGTGGTTATGGTAGCAAGGAATCTTTTAAATGAAACATTTATTTTTCATTTTATAAAATGCCACCTGTGTCAGCAAACTACAAATGAAGTTCAAACCAAGTTGTAAAAATCTAGAATCTTTATTAAATGTAAAAGCATTTTATTGTTCAAGACTATCTAGGGTAGGAATGAAACTCCAACACCTTCCATTAACCAATTTTAAATACACGCTTCATTAGAGGCCTATTTTATACTCAATTTAATATCAATTTTATGCTTAAATGCTAGGATTTCCACACAACTTCCCTCATTCCATGATTTACTGTATGCCTCTTATATATTCATAGCTTATTTATCATGTAGGAACCTCTAGGACATATGAATCCAACACATGAATCAACCCCTAAAAAATACATTTTATGCTTCCTCATAATGAAGGGGTTTATTATAACTCTTAAAGGAAGTTTAGGTTATTGGTTGTGCACCAATCAAAACCTTTCTATCGAAGATATAGTTATGATGATGAGCCTTAGAAACTTAGCCTAAATCCTATGGAATGCTCTATATCCAATCCATAGCTAGTTTTATTACTCATATTTTCTTATCATCAATACCTTTTTTAGAATGAGATAGGTTCAGTATTGTACCTAGCCTAGTCATTCGCCCATGTGATTCTCTAAAACTATGCTCCATGAATTGATTATCGTAGTCCTTGAAGGTTGGTTTTGCAAGTGTGGTTTTTTTATCTTTGACATCCCATCTTGTACAATTATCCCATAAATTAGCTTTATTTCCGAATACAAAGAAGCACATATGATAGGCCTTCAACATTTGTGTATTTTCCTTGAAAAGCGAGACACTTTGAAACAAAATTAGAGTTTTTATGTCATTCATTCAATATTTTGAACAACATGCGACTAATTATGGTAGGTATTGGAGTATTCTGTTTGACATATGTGTTTATATTTAGTTTCATTTTCTTAATATTAAGTATAAGGTTCAATCCAAAGAAAAGGGAATTTTTTATTTAGAAGCATCTTCACCCACAACCTTTGTGTTGGTGTAAAACCTATATCGGAATGGAGAGTTGGGGGAACTTCCAATGGGATCTTAAGAGGTGTTCTTTATACAAATGCAACCATGCCTTATCTCCCACCCTAAACTTATGTGGCACTCTAATCCAAGTGGATATTTGGTAGCCACCCACATCTTCCACTAACTCAATGGTTCTTTATCTTCTTATCAGTTTTTCTATGGTTTTTGGGGTCTTGAACTTCTACTGTCATTTTTAAGCCCTAAATGATGTTTTTTGGCCATTTATTGGTCTAGAGGTTTTTATTTCATTCCCTAGGGTTAACCAAAATTTGTAATCCTAAATATATTTCTTTCATATGGACTAATTGTGTTCCCCAAACAGAGATTTTATGCAAAAGTTGCACCACTAGGAAGTTGATTCTAGGGTTATGGTTTTAAACCTCTGGGGTTCTTTCTTTTATATTAAAACATATGATGAAACTAACATAAACAATGAAAAAAATATGCATTCATGACCTACAAGCATCTTGATCACAACATGTTTGCAAAATTGAACAACCTATATCGGGAAAGCCTGAGCAAGATTAGAGCTTAGAAACAAAGCATGAAGAATGAGGAACCATGTTTTCGTCTTCAGGGAAAATGTAGATGCGGGCAGGGAGGGAACCATTGCTCTCTCTGGCAGGAAAAGGTAAATGTTAGTGTTGGATTTTTTTTAAAGAAATATCAGCCTTTGCTTCTCATTCTATGGAAGGGACTGTGTTATTTCAAGTGTATAATTTTTATTAATTTTGTATCACCATATTTTATGGAAAGTTATTTGAAAATTTTCATTTTTTAGTAATAATTTTTATTGTATTCTATAATCAAAATAGAGTGAGAGGTAATTCATTAATTTTATTTAAGTAAAATTAAATTATTTGAAATGATTCATTCGCAGGCCATTAAGGGGTGTACTTTCACCATTGCAAGATATTTTTATTTATTTCTTAGTTAACTTATTTCCTTGGGTATAAGGAAAACAAGCTTTTAGTCAATAAGAAACAATTCTAAATCTTATTATATGACCAAATTCAATTCTTTATTTCCAAAACGTGTTCTCGACGAGGTTTCAATATGGTTATGCTTAATGTCAATTCAATTTATCTATTTTAAAGACAACCCACACTATCACCAAATTTAACTCTTTAATGCCAAAACATGTTCTCAATGAGGTTTCAATATGGTTATGCTTAATGTCAATTCAATTTATCTATTTTAAAGACAACCCATGCTATCCAAATTTAAATGGAGCTCAAGGTATAGTTTTTATAAATAGAAAAAAAAAATATTCATTTCAATTTCATATATATGAAGCATTAGAAAAGGATAAAAATAAATTAGGATGTCAATTAGGTTTAGCTTGGGTGGTTAAGAGGAGTTTTTATCATCATTGTCTAAGGTCATACTTGTGATGTGTTTATTCCTTATGTAGGGTTTGCATTATCTTTTAAATTTCCAACTCAACCTTTTGAATTCATCCATTCTATCATGACTCATTTCCATTTAATTTGCATTCAAATCCTTCTTATGTTATTATCAATTTTATCTTAAGAAAAGTATGGAATGTGTTGGTTGCATCTTCGTGCTACAAAACATGGTCATATGGGTGTATTTATTACATGGTGAACAATAGATTATAAGTGTTGTGTATGGAAACAATTTTGTTTCTTACAGTTCTTAGTATTTTGAACTATGTTTGGTTGTTCTTAGGTGTGATAAAAATGAATTTAGACACCACCTCTATTTTAGAATACGAGTTTTCTAATATACAAAATCCCTCGATTCTCCAACATGGTATTAAAGCTAATGGCTTGAGATGTAGCATGTTGCCTACAAGTCTCATGCAAGTTGTATATGCTCTTAAAAAGTTAGATTTGTTTAGTGGATTGGTTCAAGGTTTCTAATTGCAAACTAAATCTAGGATCAAATCAGTGGGTCAAAATTTTGAGTTTCAAGCTAGATCTAATAAATTTTAATGGACACAATTATAGAATTTTGGCACAAGATATGGGAACATTGTTAAAGAGTGAAGAGTTATAGGACTTTATGAAAATGGTGGTTCTTATCCAAGGGATAACTAATAAAAAAATTTCATCGACATGAAAAAGGATGAGGCTCTAGGAGTCATAATGTGGAAGAATGTAACTAGGTTTGGTCTTCATTGCTACTTTATTTGTAAAAATAACTTATTATTATTTGAATTATTAAAGCATGGGTTTCATGCTTGGGTCGTATTTAGATTAAGGTCCCAATTGTGGACATCTAGGTTAGTTTTTACAAATTTAAATTGATCCAATTTTTGGGCTTTTAAATCATGTAACATTAGGTTGTCAAAAGGATCCTCCATCAAGTCATCTTCTTCAAGGTCATCATCCTCAAAATCTAGTTCAAATACAACCCTCATGTCAAGTGATACAAGTCATCAAAGTTGCATCCTTAAGTCAACTTCAGTTAGTCTTCAAGTCAACTCAAATCAAGACACAACACTTCACACTGTCATGTCGACTCAATAACTATGGCAAACAACTATATATACAAGGGTATAGTTTTAATTTCTACCACAGAAGTTTGGAAATATCTGAAGTTTCGGACCACAGATACAGTTCGAATCATGATCACAAGTTTGGTGTTGGAGGATAAGGTCTCGAACATATTACAAAATTTTGGTAACCATTTATGCTATGAATTGGGTAACTTCCATGATATGATGTTGTAGCAAAAAAGTGCCTCGATTTCAACACAGATCTACCACAAAATTAGTGCTATGTTATGATACTCAATTCAATGAATATGATCAGTTATCTCAGTTATGGTTCTCAATGCTATGATGATGCTCAGTGATCTCAGTAATGATACTTGGTGCTATGTTGTTATCTCAAACTCGATCAAGGTAATGAGGATGGAGTTTAGGTGCAAGAAAAGGATATCTCAGTGTCATGGAGATATCGGTACTAACACAGTGAAGGGATGACTTGATGGAGGAAGTCTATAGTCTAAGGTCTTGTTAATCTCATCTTAAATCTAATGAAGGAAGAATTGTGACTGGGTTTTCCCCAAAAGGTGGGGGTTTTCCTAACATGTGCCTACATCTTTTGTCTTCTTCTATTTTTTCATTGGAATTACTCTTGATGATAATAAAAGATAAATTGAAAGAAGAAATAATAATAACAAAACATCATAAGATAATTTCATGATAAGAGAAATTTTTTAACTCCCATCTCCTTAATTTCTCTTACACATAACAACCTCCATCTCAAGGTTGATTGAATGTCATATAAACCATATAAACTACTCATATAATCTGTACTCATTAGTATATCAAAGAGCTAGAAGTTGATGCTTATTTTCCCCTAAGACCTTACAAACATTAGTGGAGATCATGTAGGCTCAGAGGGAGTTGTGAATTTTTGAATTATATGGTTTGGTTTGCAAAAGAAGAGTCTAGGTGGGCTTGATGTTAATAAGCCATGTGAAAACTTGTCAATACCATGTGGACACCCAAATGAAGCCCTTATATTTCGTATAAATAGAAGGTGAGGTTGGAGGCTAAGATAACATCCAAGCGAAAAAATTTAGGAGTAAAACACCTTCTGATGTAAACCACAGCTTGAAGAAGAGAAGGATGAAGCCTGAAATGAATGTTTTGAGGTCAGATTAGGAGATATAACAAGGTCAAGGAGTATCTGCGTAAATAATTTGGTAAGAGGGTTGTTTTGGTACCAAAAGGGGTGGCATATTTTTTGTTTAAGAGAGTCTCAGGCACTGTAGTGATTACAGTGATAACGCATGTCTGTATTAGGTTTGTTGGAGGGGTCGTAAGGCCTAATTTCTAAAACATAACTAAGGGACAATCAGCGTACGAGATAAACTCTAGGGTGAAGGCAAGCCACATTGATAGAAGGGATTGTTGGCAAGTGTTGAGAGGGATGACATGGACTGTGGATAAGCCCTAACCAGATTGCAGAATACAACAGGGTACCAACACATTAGAAGGTACGTTTTTGTGTTAAATTATTGGTCCTAGTTTGGACAGTTGGATCATTTTAGTATAGCCTGCGGAAGCAAAGAAGGGAGGGCTAATGTGTCGGTTAGAAGCCCTAACCAGTGTAATGATTGGTGATTAGATAAAATTCATATGCAACTTGTGGAAGCTATGTGTTGGTTTCTCTTGGGTGTTAAGAAACCCCAACTAGGAGTAGATCTTGTAATGAAGTAATGGGTATCCTAGGACAGGGTTGTTAGAGAAGTATCTTGGTAGCCAAGAGGAGGGTTTACTAAGTGTGAGGATTCCCTAGCCAGAGGTAGATGCTACAATAATTATTGGTCACTCGTGGTCTGCTGGAGGGCACCGTGAGAGTGGGACAAGTGTGAACATGGATTGTGCATTTATGGTCTATTGGAGGACAGTGTGATAGTACCCATGTTGAGGCCCAGTGTGCATCATCTTCATGGACCTCGATGGTTGTTAGAGGTCAAGGGTTGGATCAACCAGGAGCAGTTTTGTGTAGCCCTAGAATCATGTGTGGAGAAGGACTTCTACAAAAAATGATGGGAATTCCTCCTAGCCTATGTTCATTGTGGGATATAGACATCTTGCAGTGAGAGGTGGTAGCCCTTCAAGCCCTATGTTGGCCTTCATCGGTGCAGCACAAGAAGAACGTAGTGGGTTGAAGTCCTATCTCCCAGGAATCTAGCTAGAGGAAAAATTATATCTCCTAGAGGCATATACGTTGCTAAGTTCCCTCACTCTCCTCAGAACTTCGGCCATTTCCGATGATGGAATCTCCGGATACCTCAAGCCCTAGCTCTAGGATCAATTTTTGCATAGGTGTTCCCAAGGATAGAACCTAGTAGGATCAATTTGACCTATTGAAGTAAAAAATCTTGTCTGATCCTTTCCCCTCACCTTGTCTAGGATAGGAACATCATTGGTTGCTAAATTCCATCCCCAAACCTAGGCTAGATCCACTTGGTCTAGTGTGGTCCCATTTGGTGTCAAAGGCCTTTCATCAAGGACCATTTGGGAATCCAAGTTCCCAAAGGATTTTAGGGATTGAGAACTTCCTTCATAATTATTATTCTTCTCCCTCAACCCTTCAATCCCCCTCCTCTCTCCCTAGAAGATAAAATCCCTTGCTTAAAGGGAAAGAAAGTCACACTCTTTATTTTATCTTAGGGAAAGAGTTTCGAGGGTCACTTCCCACCTATTCATTTACCTATACTCTAAAAATGACTTCCTAAACTACTAATACTCCACCCATTGTCGAATGTCCGTGGAGAGCAAGGAGCCTTAGCTGTGGTGACAATGGGCCAAGCCTCCATCGTTTCCCTTGTCTTAGCAGTTGTCCTCTTAGGAACCCCTTTTAGGTCCACTACTAGTTTGAGTGGTAACAAGTTGTTCACAATTCCATTCGTGAACAAATCTTTGGTATGCCCACTTTTTCCATACTACAAGTCCAAGATGAGAAGTCCAGTGCTATGGAGGCTGCCCTTCTTCTCACTGAATCAATCCTCTACAATATAGTGAACTAGGGCTAGTTGGTTGGCCCACTTAACTGTTACTTTAGTCCTTCAAAGTTTGCATATCCTTAGGCCCTATACACCTGCCCTTCTACCAATTTTGCTGTCCTTCACCAGAATAAGAGTCAGGGCTCTTCTTTGATAGTAACGCAACAACCCTCCAACTATACTTGGACTACCATCATCTGCCCAACCATAATAGATTCTTTTTACCAATCTAAGGCCCACAATATTGTCTTCATCTAGAGCTCTTCAAATCTGCCACCTAACAATGGTTTGAGTCCTCCCAAGATCATTGTTCTTGTGTATTGAAAATTTGATCTTTGTTGTCCAATCTATGAACAAATATGAACTACTCCTCTTATCATACTTCTAACAATCTGTAGATGACTAAACTAGGGTCACAAATCAGCCACTAACAGTCCATTTACTACTTTTTTATAGGTTTTTTTAGATCTTTGTGTAAAACTCTATGGAAAGTCCACCAAAATCAACTCCTTTGCATGTCAATCCACACTTCATATGGCACATTTATTTTTCATGCTCAATCTTCTGCTCAGGTTCCACCCTCCTTTAGATCTGTTGTCTCCACACATACTGAATTTGCAAACCGTCTTCCAAATCTACGGTCTTTATTGCAGAAATAAACCTCGTTATAAGGGTCACAATCCATCTTCTTCTACGCAAATTTGTCATAGTTTTAAGGGCATACAGGTTTATGAACTAAACATGTTAAGAAATTCTCCTAACTAGGGCATTATACTTATGTACTTCTAATTGTTGTAGAACAAACCCTATCCACACATAGAAAAAACACGACTCTTATGTCCATAAGAGAATTGACCTAGCTCATATGGATCCATAGATTCTGGGTATTTATTTGACTGAATCTTGACATGAACTTCAGATCTCAATGTTGACCCTCAAACTAGGGTTAACTCAGTCAATATTACGCCTACGTCAACTTCTGTTATGGCTCTAAATTACAGTGCAAGCCCTCCTCCATTTATGTTGGTCTTTATCATAGACCTTGCGGCCTACTAACCACCACTAGGCAAGATGGTATCAACCCTCTCTTCTACTTCATGTAGAAAATCTAACCAATGGGATTCAATATAATCTTGTAATGTACTAAAACAAGATACTAAATCCTTCCTACAATTTGTCGAAACAAAACACGATCGCATAATCACATATAAGTAAGAGAAAAAAGTTATCAATCACACAACACAAGATGTATCTAGGGAAGCAAGTGCTCAAAACCCTCTATCTCTATTTTTTATTAAGTCAAGGAATCATGAAACAATACAATGCTTAATATCTCTTAAGATTCTCGAGCACTCTGCCAATTGTCTCCTGCTGATCTAGGAAAAATCGGTCTAGTACTTAGCCAATTCTCAACCTTCCTTCAGCCTGCCTTGCTCACGCATTTCCTATGGAATTATCTCTATATTAATTAGGAAAAGCAACCTTCCTTGATTGTGCAATCCATCATGTCATCCCAATGACTTTATAATTTCAAATGGGAAATTTTCTATAAATACAACTGATAGTTATGTTCCTCTGAATTATGTTACAATAAGGATCAATGGTATTTTTAATTTTTAAAATAAGATAAAACCCTAAAAAACCAAAACCCTAACTCGAGGAGATGTAACACCAAGATTTTATGGGCCCTATTGGGGTTATTTGGGCAGCCAACTTCTCGGGGTCGTAACTTGGTCATATGATCTTCATTTGATGCACATGATACCTCATTAAAAATATCTCTCTGAGGAGTACAACTTCTTATGCGATTTATATGAAATGGCCAAACCTTTCATGCCCAAAAAACGTCATTTTGGGCCTCCAAATCACTCCAGAAGTTCAGGACCTGAAAAACTGACAAAAATAGTAAATTGTGCTATAATTAAGGAAACTAAAAAACTGAAAGAGACAATGGCGAGGGCCCAAGTGGAATAGGCGGGTGGCCACCAATATCCACCTCGATCACCTTAAATCAAATTTCTTGAGCTAACTCAATCATCATGACTTAGTTAACTGACACAAGTTGTTATGAGATGAAATTACGATTTATTGTCCAATTTTTTTAAGGGAAAAATAAATTAGACATCTCACATTCCTCACTCCTGGTACATCAAAATTCCTCACCAGTGGGGGTGCATATTTTTTTGTCCTCTCTAGTTGCCAATTTCACTGTTTCTTGTTGCAAATTTCAACACTCCCTCTCAACAAGAAAGGAATTCAATCTATCCCCATCCAGTACCTTTGGAATGTTCTACATGCTACACTTCTCTAGTGTTGTTTGAACCTGCAAATCCTGAAACTGAATAGCCTTTGAACAACTAAATCAGTATAATGCATCTGTCATCAGAGTCTTCTGACTGTTGCTAGCTACTGCACCTATCTATTACTGGATTCTCTATGCTGCTGCTCACATATGCATCCGTTCCCTTTGAAATATTGCTAACTCTGATTTGTGCTCCATTATTTGACATATGTCACTCTGATTTCTGTCTTGCTCACATCTGACTACATCAATATAACTAATCCTTCCTACTACTGTTGTACTATGGGCTCCTCGTATCCAGGCTCGATCCATGAGACACGCCATCTCAATGGACCTTGCCCAAATTTCTTATCTTGGGATTATGTCTACACATCACCCCACCTTACTCCTCGAGGTATGGCTTCTCCCTCTTCCCATCTGGCTCAAAATTTCCCCCTCATGGAGGTATTTTCTTGAGTGGACACTTCCACTCGGTCTCCTCTCTACTTCTCCAATTGTGGCAGCTACTCCACAACCTTCTGAGACTTCTTCTCATGACAATGCATGTTGAGCATGGAAAATTTTAGGGGCAAATTTTAGCCCAAAGGCAAATTTTAAGAGATTTTAAATTTTAATAGGGTGAATTTTTTATATAAAACCTATTTTCTATAGTTTTATAAAATTAGCCCAATAATTATTTTAAAAATAATTAATTATTATATATTAGCCCACCCAAAAAAATGCGCATGAAACTGAAACAATCGAATTCACCCTAGATTTTCTTTGTTGGAGCAGATTTCAATGGCATTCGCCTGGATTTACAGCGTCGAAGAAAGGGGTTGGAGTGATTCACCCCATTTTTTCAATAGTTCATTGGGGTGGTTGGGGCTTGGAATGGGCGTGGAAGTTGAATGTTGGTCCTTGGATGTGCATAGGCTCGCCGATCTTCTTGCTGGCTGAGCGAAGGTAATGGCTTACTGAGAACATCAAATCCTCCATTATTGGGAAATGGGGCACACATTCGAGAGCCTACTAATGTCGACTATATCATCGAGCTATTTCATTAATGGGACTCTCCAAGGAGACCCGACGGTTGTTCTGGATTCGATGACAACAATAAAAGATGCCATCAATGTAGATTACCTTCTATTCTCAGCGTACCTGGTGTTCTCCATGTAGCTAGAGTTTGCCATGTTGTGCGCAGGATCGGTGAGGGAAAAAAAGAGGATGAACATAATGCTCACCAACATCAAATTGCAAACTGGTTCCTTCATCCAAATCCTGACCATGCAAACCATAATATTAAGAGATAATGCACATCAGGTACTTGTTTAGAGGCTTTGGAATAGTTATGGAATAGTTATTGTGTTTTTTTTATAAATGGAGAGAGTTGGGGTTTCTGCTACTTCATTCCATGTGGGTTCTATATTTTTATTCTGTATTATGGCTTTTACATCTGTTGAAGCCTGGAGGCCATGGCCTTCCAACTTCAACACAACAAAAGCTGCAGATGTATCCATGGGAAATGAATTTGGGAGCTCAAAGAGATATGAAGGCTTCTCAGAATTTGTCCACATGAGATACCACAATGGTCTTGTGCTCAAGCCTCACAGAAAATATCACCATTCACACAAATTGGTATGGCAACTGGACTTTCAATGACAAGAGGATCATAAAGTCTTTCTTTCTTGCCCTCTCAAACAACAATAGAAGCGTCAGGAGCAGCAAAACCCCCTCTGTTACAGAATGGTGGAGGACTGTGCAGCTTTACACAGACCAGACTGGGTCCAACATCAGCAAGAATATTGTGGTGGGATCTGAAGTGAATGATCGCTATTACTATCATGGAAAGTCACTCAGTCACCTCTCAATCTAGGTTGTGATTAAGAGTGCAGTAACAGCCCTTCGCCATCCCTTGCCCATTGATCCCAAGACTAGTCTCTATCTCTTGCTCACTTCTACTGATGTAGCAGTCCAGGATTTCTGTAGGGAATTTTGTGGGTTTCATTATTTTACCTTCCCTTCCACTGTATGGTATACCCTTCCCTATGCCTGGGTAGGGCACTTTGGAACACAGTGCCCAGATGTCTGTGCATACCCTTTCTCAATCCCTTCATACATGACTAGTATGCAACCCTTCAAGTCCCCTAATATTAACGTTGGTGTGGGTGGCATCATCAGTGTTATTGCCCATGAATTCTTAAAGATTGCATCCAATCCATTCTGGTGAGGTGAATAGAGAGTGATGTTTGTGTGTAGGAGATTGCTGATGGTCATTGTGGGTATGTACATTACGACTGCTTATATTGATGTTCAGATGAATAGAGATTCCTCTACTGCCTGTGAATCAATGTGGATTATCACTTATCATGTAGATATTTTCTTCCTTTTTAGCTTTTTTGTTAACCTGATTGATTTTCAGATAGATAGAGTCTCCGTTGTCACCTGTGAATCAATGTGGATTATTACCTGTGAATTAATGTATGTGGATTATCGTTTATCATGTAGATTTTTTCTTTTTATGGTCTTATTCAGTTTGTTTAATTGGAATTGCAAGCTTGGCTCTCTGTGAGTGACAACCATAACTCATTAACTCATAACTCACCACCATGTGAATATATATGATATCATTCTTCTGCAGTTTATTTAATGGATTGGAATTGCAAGCCTGGTTTTCTGTGAGTGATTGAAAACCACAACTCATAACTCTCTGTGAGTGACAACCATAACTCATAACTCACCACCATGTGAATATATATGGTATCTTTCTTCTGCAATTTATTTAATGGATTGGAATTGCAAGCGTGGTTTTCTGTGAGTGAGTGACAACCATAACTCATAAATCACAACTATGTGAATATGTAATATTATGAAGCAAACAACCCAACTTTTGAAAGCCATAATTATCAACCATATGTAATACATTGTGAAGGTAACATGCAATAGGAAATAAACCGGGTTACGTGTATTACAAATACAAAATCCATTCACACTCTTACACTAGTGTGCATCCTCCATACAAAGTTTAAATTTTGTTGGGCATGCTTTATTCAAAGTGCAGAAATTTTGTTGGGCATGCTTTATTCAAAGAGTAGTTTGCCATTATGATGGTGGGGTGAGATTTATGGTTTTCATCCATAGTGTTAAATTTTACCATTATGATGGTGGGGTGAGATTTATGGTTTCCATCGATAGTGTTAAATTTTACCATTATGATGGTGGGAAGAGATTTATGGTTTTCATCCCGAGCTAACTGTGGATTGGTGTGTTTTTATGGAATTTTGTATTCAATTGCAAATTTTTTCAGTATTTATCATTACATCATAGTCGAGAATTTGTGTGTGAAATCTAATTCAAAGATATCTCATATTAGCATTTATGGGGATTGCCTATTATGTCTTGTAGATGGGGGATGTCCCTTGATGTCCTCATTTCCAAGGGTATGTCGTGGGGGTATTTCCCTATTGAACCTTGTGAAATAGGGTTGTTTTGAAGGCTACATGTAAATGTGGACACTAGAATACTTCCTGATCCTGTCACAGTATATAGCAAGGTTCCCTTTCAAAGCACCACCTTCCAAACTATGAAAAGTGCTCAGAGTTTTATTTATTTTTTAATTTGGTTAATTAATTTTATTAAACTGTAAAATTATGCAGGTTTCATTCTCTTCTCCATAAGTAACCCCTCCTAAAACAATGAAGCCTTTATCCCATTCAATATTCTGCAACTGGAAACTTTCATGAGTTACATCAAATGGGAAATCTAAGTAGCGACAAACAGTTTTGGAGTTTGTAATAAGGTCTGACCATGGAATAATGGAGTGTAATAACAAGTGCATTAACAAGTGAATGGAATAACAAGTGCATTAAGCAAGCAAGTGGAATGACAATACTATTGACTAGGGACAATTTTGGAAGAGCTTGTATGCACAAGCACTTGGTGCATAGGTTTTTTTGTACTTCTTAAATTAGCTGAATTTACATCAGCAGAAGATCTTTCAACAATAAAGGGAAAAGCCGAACTATATAAAATACAACCTTACTCTGCCCTTGTCATATTGGTTGGAATAAAAGGTGCAATAAGCATGGTTGGAATAACAATCAGCTGAATAGTTTTAATAGTTTTAGCTACATGATCCTTGCTCCAGCAACTCTGTTTTTAATGGCAGGGCACTCTGGAACACAATGCCCAGATGTCTGTGCATACCCTTTCTCAATCCCTTCATACATGACTGGTATGCAGCCCTTCAAGTCCCCTAATAGTAACGTTGGTGTGGATGGCATGATCAGTGTTATTGCCCATGAACTCTCAGAGCTTGCATCCAATCCATTCTGGTGAGGTGAATAGAGAGTGATGTTTGTGTGCAGGAGATTGCTGATGGTCGTTGTGGGTATGTACATTACGGCTGCTTAGATTGATGTTCAGATGAATAGAGATTCCTCTATTGCTTGTGAATCAATGTGGATTATCACTTATCATGTAGATATTTTCTTCCTCTTTAGATTTTTTGTTAACCTGATTGATGTTCAGATAGATAGAGTCTCATCTGTTACCTGTGAATCAATGTGGATTATTACCTGTGAATTAATGTATGTGTATTATCATTTATCATGTAGATTTTTTTTTCTTCTGGTCTTATTCAGTTTGTTTAATTGGAATTGCAAGCCTGGCTCTGTGTGAGTGACAACCATAACTCATTAACTCATAACTCACTGCCATGTGAATATATATGGTATCATTATTCTACAGTTTATTTAATGGATTGGAATTGCAAGCCTGGTTTTCTATGAGTAACTGACAACCATAACTCATAACTCTCTGTGAGTGACAACCATAACTCATAACTCACCACCATGTGAATATATATGGTATCTTTCTTCTGCAGTTTTTTTAATGGATTGGAATTGCAAGCCTGGTTTTCTGTGAGTGAGTGACAACCATAACTCATAACTCACAACTATGTGAATATGTAATATATAAAGTAATCAACCCTACTTTTGAAAACCATAATTATCAACCATCTGTAATACATTGTGAAGGTAACATGCAATAGGAAATAAATCGAGTTACGTGTATTACAAATACAAAACCCATTCACACTCTTACACTAGTGCGCATCCTCCATACAGAGTTTAAATTTTGTTGGGCATGATTTATTCAAAGTGCAGAAATTTTGTTGGGCATGCTTTATTCAAAGAGAACTTTACCATTATGATGGTGGGGTGAGATTTATGGTTTTCATCCATATTGTTAAATTTTACCATTATGATGGTGGGGTGAGATTTATGGTTTCCATCCATAGTGTTAAATTTTACCATTATGATGGTGGGCAGATATTTATGGTTTTCATCCTGAGCTGATTGTGGATTGGTGTGTATTTATGGAATTTTTTATTCAGTTGCAAATGTTGTCAGTATTTATCATTACATCATGGTCGAGAATTTGTGTGTGAAATCTAATTCAAAGATATCTCATATTAGCATTTATGGGGATTGCCTGTTATGTCTTGTAGATGGGGGATGTCACTTGATGTCCTCATTTCCAAGGGTATGTCATGGGGATATTCCCCTATTGAACCTTGTGTAATAGGGTTGTTTTGAAGGTTACATGTAAATGTGGACACTAGAATATTTTATGATCCTGTCACAGTATATAGCAAGGTTCCCTTTCAAAGCACCACCTTCCAAACTATGAAAAGTGCTCAGAGTTTTATTTTTTTTTAATTTGGTTAATCAATTTTATTAAACTGTAACATTATGCAGGTCGCATTCTCTTCTCCATAAGTAACCCCTCCCAAAACCATGAAGCCTTTATCCCATTCAATATTCTGCAACTGGAAACTTTCATGAGTTACATCAAATGGGAAATCTAAGTAGCGACAAACAGTTTTGGATTTTGTAATAAGGTCTGACCATGGAATAGTGGAGTGTAATAACAAGTGCGTTAACAAGTGAATGGAATAACAAGTGCATTAAGCAAGCAAGTGGAATGACAATACTATTGACTAGGGACAATTTTGGAAGAGCTTGTATGCACAACCACTTGGTGCATAGGTTTTTTTGTACTGCTTAAATTAGCTGAATTTACATCAGCAGAAGATCTTTCAACAATAAAGGGCAAAGCTGAACTATCTAAAATACAACCTTACTCTGCCCTTGTCATATTGGTTGGAATAAAAGGTGCAATAAGCATGGTTGGACTAACAATTAGTTGAATTTACAGTAGCAGAATACATCTTCTTAATAGTTTTAATAGTTTTAGCTACATGATCCTTGCTCCAGCAACTCTATTTTTAATACATCTTCTTAATAGTTTTAATAGTTCTAGTTTTAGGGTATTTTTTCCTCACTGTCCCACAGCGAAGCTTGGAAATTCACAGAGGTATAGATTTGGGATTGGAGTGATGATGATGACTCTCTTCCATCTTGACATTGCAGCACTCATACCTTCCATCAACTTTACAAAGCAACCTCACATCAACAGTGGATTCACATGGTTGCAAAAGAAACGCTCCAACACCCAGTTCAGGCTATTAACTGACACCAAAGAATCCTTGCTCCAACAACTATGTTTTTAATACATCTTCTTAATAGTTTTAATAGTTTTATTTTTAGGGTCTTTGTGCCACACTGTCCCACAACGAAGCTTTTGGAGTGATGATGATGAATCTTTTCCATCTTGACATATAGGTTCTATACTGGATTTACTCTACCCTTGTCATATTAGTTGGAATAACAAGTGCAATAAGAAAGCTACCAGAATGACAATACTCAAGTGAATGGAATAACAAGTGCAATGAATTTACAGCAGCAGAATACATCTTCTTAATATTTTTAATAGTTTTAGCTACATGATCCTTGCTCCAGCAACTCTATTTTTAATACATCTTCTTAAAAGTTTTAGTTTTAAGGTCTTTGTGCCCCAATGTCCCACAGCGAAGCTTGGCAAGCCACAGAGGTATAGATTTGGGATCTTTATAACATCGTCCTTACGACGTTTCCTTTGCAACATTAGGTGCAATTTCTAGTATGTTATATTTCGGTTTGAAGTAAATATAGATAAAATGAATAGAGAAACATAATGGCAAACCTCATCTAAACCTCATAAAAACATTCAAATTTTATGTAAACCTAATAATTGCGGAACCCAAACCATGTGACTTAGGACCTCATAGGGTGGAGCTGCTTTTGCATTCCTCTTGCAATTATTGTGACTTAGGGTGGAGCTGATTTTGCATTCCTCTTGCAATTATTGTGACTTAGGACCTCATAGGGAGGAGCTACTTCTGCATTCCTCTTGCTCTTATTCCACAACTTTATAATTTGAGCCTGTTGACTTCTTTTAGAGTTATAGTCTTGTTTGGTATAAGAATGCTTTCTCCATAAATGTGTCAGAAATGTGTCTTCTAACTTTTGTTGATCCACGTGACTAGGAATTGTTTCAGGAAGTATCAAATCTCCATGGACAGACTATAACTTATGGTGGTAATAAATGTTCTTATAAAGACTAGAGTTAATATGAATACATCTCATGCTTGGTTGTCCATATATCTCCTTCCAATCGCCATAAACGAAGTTAGGATGGGTAAAATTAGGTTTCTGCTTGGTACTCAGTGACAACCTCCTTCGCATTTAGATGTGTGCTTGGCACTTGTATAAATGTTGAAAAAAATTGATGCTTTTGCTTGCACTGGTATACTGTTTCCTTGGTGGGTAAGATTAGGTCATTTCTTGGTACTCATTGACAATCTCCTTGGCATTTATATGTTTTCTTGGCACTTGTATAAACGTAGAAAAAAATATGATGCTTTTGTTTGCACTGGTATATTGTTTCCTTGGCACATGTATAAACCTTGAAAAAGTTTCTTGCTTCTGTTTGCACTGGCATATTGTTTGTATTTCTAATTTGTGAAATCTATTGTGTGAAAGATTCGAGAAGTCAGACCAAAGGTTACCTTAGTAGCCCGCATGGAAGCATCTGTTGCAAACTATGATTATATTTTGGATTGGGAATTTCAGACTGATGGCCTTATCTGAATTAAGGTAGGAAACTTTGAAATCTCTCCTTGAAAAAGCAACTTGTCAAGTTATTTTTACTCAAGCGTAGATTAGAAGGGCTAAGATTTTGACCATTTTATTTGGCACACAGGTTGGACTAAGTGGGATCTTGATGATCAAAGGTACAAAATATGAGAATGTCAACCAGATCAGATCCGAGGATGAGATTCATGGGACTTTGCTTGCTCAGAATACAATTGGTGTCATCCATGACCATTATATTACTTTCTACCTGGACATGGATGTTGATGGTACAGACAATTCCTTTGTTCAGGTCAAGATGGCCAAGCAAACGGTGAAGAATGGACAAACTCCAAGAAAAAGCTTTTGGAAAGCATAGAAACACATAGCAAAAATAGAGAAGGATGCCCAAATTAAGATGAGCCATTATCAACCATCTGAGTTTCATGTGATAAATCCATCAAAGAAGACAAATATTGGAAATCCAGTGCGATATAAATTTGTCCCAGGGGGCACTGCTGCAAGCTTGCTCGATCACAATGATATTCCTCAGCACCGAGGGGCCTTCACTGACAATCAGGTTTGGATTTGGATGCCCTCAAAGTTCGACTAGTTTTTGTTGTTGAAATTCACACTAAATAATCAAATATATCTGCCACACATGTCAGTGAAATGAAATCTGCTTCAAAATTTGACTATACCCATTTTAACCAAAAATACTATTAACCAAAAAAATACATGACCCTTTAAATTAGATTTCCATCTACATAGAGTCATCTTAGTGAAGTTGGTGGGTAAAATTATCATGCGTGAGGATAATATTAGTCGCGGCATTAAATAACATGTAGCAGTTCTTTTCATGCATCAAATACTGAGAAAGTCTACATATGTAACCTTTGTCTAAATCTTTGGTGCATATTGAAGCAGGGCTAAAATGGCTTTGTGCTAAGTATATATATTTTTACATAGATAAGCTAAATACATCATCGTGGAGTATTGATCATTTTTTTAAGGGGTATATGTATAAAATTTGGGTGTTTCTCAAAGATTGTGTAGTTCAAAGCAGTATTCCGAGCCTTGAAGTGATCTGTGGTATACTTGTTCTAATTATGCAATATTTCCTTCTCACAGTTATGGTACGCATTAGCCAAGACACTGTCAGAGAGGACTACATGGACGCTGGCCATGGACAGAGGGTTGAATATGGTGACAATCAACGCATCTCTGATTGTCCAAGAGAATGACTTACAATGTGGTTTTTTGCAAGGATGAATGGAGATCATAATGAAGAATGCATGGAGCTTCTGAGATAGATGAATGTCACAAAAGTGCCCATTTTCCTTTTTATCCGGGACTACAAGATTCGTGGAAGGTATGTGGGTTCTGGCAGAGGTGAGCTTATTGTAGAAATTATAAGGTATCAAGGAGTCAGAGTCAGAGTTATTGACTATTCAACCATAGATTGCCTCATCGTGGACAATTTTAAATTCAATTAGGAGCCCATTTTCAGAGCTACTTTGAGCGGTGCCCAATTGATTGAGATTGAAATTAACATAAATGATGATAGGGTGCTGAAGGCTCATACATTACATGAATTTGATGAAGCCGTCAAGCTTGCAGAGAACAAGCTTGTAGTGGTGGAATATGCAGCAAGTCACAACTATTACAACAAAAGAATATACCTATTCATGGCTGACCTCAATAGGATTTTCGCAGAAGTGAGATTCATTCTATTAATTAGAGATGAGTCTGAGTAGACTAACAAGCTCCGTGCAAGAAATAAAAAGGAAAAAAAAACAACATAACATATGTCCCCCTTTTAGCTTTTACAAGAACATGGTGAAGATTCATGAAGAAGAAGTCATTGGCCCAAACCAATTGGAGGGTGATGTCCTCTACTATGGTGGCAATGATGCTCCTATTCATCAGCTCCATAATAGGCAAGATGGGGAATCATTGCTCAAAGGACATACAGAGGACCACAAGTTGGTTGTTCTAGATGTTAGACTGAATAATTGCGGGCCTTGTGTCAAATTTCACCCAATTTTAGTCAGGCTGACCAAGATAATGAATTACAATGTGGTTTTTTGCAAGGATGAATGGAGATGATAATGAAGAATGCATGGAGCTTCTGAGACAGATGAATGTCACAAAAGTGCCCATTTTCCTTTTTATCCGGGACTACAAGATCCGTGGAAGGTATGTGGGTTCTGGCAGAGGTGAGCTTATTGGAGAAATTCTAAGGTATCAAGGAGTCAGAGTCAGAGTTATTGATGATTCAACCATATATTGCCTCATCGTGGACAATTTTAAATTCAATTAGGAGCCCATTTTCAGAGTTTCTTTGAGCAGTGCCCAATTGATTGAGATTGAAATTAACATAATTGATGATAGGGTGTTGAAGGTTCATACAGTACATGAATTTTATGAAGCCCTCAGGCTTGCAGAGAACAAGCTTGTATTGGTGGAATATGCAGCAAGTCACAACTATTACAACAAAAGAATATGCCTATTCATGGCTGACCTTAGCAGGATTTTCCCAGAAGTGAGATTCATTATAGTAATTGGAGATGAGTCTGAGCAGACTAATGAGCTCTGTGCAAGAAAGAAAAAGGAAAAAAAAACAACATAACATATGTCCCCCTTTTAGCTTTTACAAGAACATGGTGAAGATTCATGAAGAAGTCGTCATTGGCCAAAACCAGTTGGAGGGTGATGTCCTCTACTATGGTGACAATTATGCTCCTATTCATTAGCTCCATAATAGTCAAGATGTGGAATCATTGCTCAAAGAACATACAGAGGACCACAAGTTGGTTGTTCTAGGTGTTATACTGAAGAATTGCGAGCCTTATGTCAAATTTTACCCAATTGTAGTGAGGCTGACCAAAAGAATGACTTAAAATATGGTTTTTTGCAAGGATGAATGGAGATGAGAATGAAGAATGCATGGAGCTTCTGAGACAGATGAATGTCACAAAAGTGCCCATTTTCCTTTTTATCCGGGACTACAAGATTCGTGTAAGGTATGTGGGTTCTGGCAGAGGTGAGCTTCTTGGAGAAATTCTAAGGTATCAAGGAGTCAGAGTTACATACTAGTTACTTTCTGGGCTCTCTGATTATGAAAATGGCTATGGATTCTTGTTTACATTCTAGGCCAAGATGAATATTTATAGGAAGGATATAGATTCTGTGTGATATTAGAGCCAAAGTGGAGATGCTTGTCAACCTTATATAGGGAGGGAAAATCCTATCTCCATGATGCACTATTCTCTATATTCATGTTTATTGATTAGTAATGGAACATCATGATTGAAATTTGAAATTTAAATGAAGGATTTCAGTCCTTATATGTATAGAATTTAAATGGAGACAAAGAACTAAAAGGAAAATTGCAATCTTTTATGTGTACTCTTACAAGGACTTGAAATGAGAACTGTAAATTGAAGTCTGTAATTCAAATTTGTAGATGTGTTGTGGATAACTCTTTACAGGCTATTGGACCTTTTTATCATTTTAGATAGAATGAAAGAGAGAAATACTATTACTAAATGTTTTCCAATTTAATCTTTGTCAATTACAACAAATTCATATGACATTGAAATGGTTTGGGCCAAGATTTAGATGAAAATATGGGTAGCAATTTCATAAAGGGGCATGATGCCATCGCTACACCAGAACTGAACTAGTATCCCACAGTCGGTAGTATTGCAATCTAATTTCAGTCAGCTCAAAATAGTTTTGAATTTTTTATGCGTCTCTAATAAGTATCCACTTAATTCTGCAATATATCTGTCTCGTTTTCTTCAATGTCTTCAGCAACTTGTTTGCAGAGGTGTTTGATTATATAGTTTATTCCAATGTGTCTACCTTATTGGTAGATATTTTTTAATTCATATATACTAGAGGCATATGTATGTTATGGAATGACAGAAATGCTATTCTGAAATAGTGTTGAAATGTAAAATACTGAAAGATGTTAAGAAGCGAATTTATTTAGGCATGGGACAAGACAAATTGGCTCACTTCATAACTTTACACCAATTCATGAAGAAAATAGGGAATTAATGCTACTCGACCATTTTTTGATGACCTTTCCGAGGGATTCAAAATTCTGGACAAGTTTAGTTGAAATGGATAATTGTAACCACTCTCATCAAGTTTCCAAATAAGTTGAGAAGTCTTCGATATGGGTCAAGAAACAACATCCTTTATACAAGTGGTTTATACGATAAAATAATTCCTTGTAAGAGTACACATAAAAGAGTGCAATTTTCCTTTATACGAGTCTGTAATTCAAATTTTCTCATTAATGGTTTATAAACTGAGGCTAGCTACTTGTAAGTCTGTCTTTTGGCATGGCACATTGTAGCAGAGATTTACTGTTTATAGATGACTTATATTTCCAAATGAAAAAGGATTCTTAGCTCAAAATGTTTTCTTGTTGGTCAAACTAAAGTAAATATTTTACTTCAAAGTTCAGTGTTTTACAATAATTTAGCAGAGCTCTAGCATTAGGACCTCACCTACTTGAGAAAAGAGCTAGTTATTTTCTGGGCTCTCTGATTATGAAAATGGCTATGGATTCTTGTTTACATTCTCAGCCAAGACGAATATTTGTAGGAATGATATAGATTCTGTTTGATATCAAATCCAAAATGGAGATGCTTGTCAACCTTATCTAGGGAGGGAAAATCCTATCTCCATGATGCACTATTCTCTATATTCATGTTTATTGATTAGTAATGGAACGTCATGATTGAAATTTGAAATTTAAATGAAGGATTTCAGTCCTTATATGTATATAATTTAAATGGAGACAAAGAACTAAAATGAAAATTGCAATGTTTTATGTGTACTCTTACAAGGACTTGAAATGAGAAATGTAAATTCAAGTATGTAATTCAAATTTGTAGATGAGTTGTGGATAACTCTCTATGGGCTATTGAACATTTTTGTCATTTTAGATAGAATGAAAGAGAGAAATACTATTACTAAATGTTTTCCAATTTAATATTTGTCAATTACAACAGGTTCATATGACATTGAAATGGTTTGGGCCAAGATTTAGATGAAAATTTGTGTAGCAATTGCATAAAGGGGCATGATGCCATAGCTACACCAGAACTGAACTAGTATCCCACAGTCTGTAGCAAGGCAATCTAATTTCAGTCAGCTCAAGATAGCTTTGTAGCTTTTATGCGTCTCTAATAAGTATCTACTTAATTCTAAAATATATTTGTCTCGTTTTCTTCAATGTCTTCAGCAACTTGTTTGCAGAGGTGTTTGATTACATAGTTTCTTCCAATGTGTCTATCCTATTGGTAGATATTTTTTAATTCATATATACTAGAGGCATATGTATGTTATGGAATGACAGAAATGTTATTCTGAAATAGTGTTGAAATGTAAAATACTGAAAGAAATCAGCTCCTCGTAACATTTATTCCTACATATTGAAAACTGTTTCAGCCAAGGATGTTGTCCAATTGCAAGCTATACAAAGTACAGAAAACGAGGTAGCTCGGGTGCCTGAAGAAAGAATAATTTGTGGATCTTGTCCACCACTGGATTATATATACCATATCTTTGACAATTTTGCAACCAGTCTTGCCCTGTTCAGTGAAGATAAGAGGGATGTTTTTTTCAATGTACTATTAAGCACCAAAGACATCGATCAAAACTGTAATGAGCATGCATGTAAGAATGTCTTGAGATCTCTTCGTCAACAACTGGAGAAGGAAAAAGGTAAATATTTCTCAAACATAGAGATTCAAATAGATGTAAAAATATTTGAACCGTGGATATCTGGGGGCTCAGTTGATTTAAAGGGCTTGAAAACTAAGGCTATGGGAACATGGATTCTCACCCTTGCTTGCCTTGTTCCTATCCAAATAGCCCGAGCAGAAAACAATGGACTGCTTGATCTCAAGGACAGGCTTCAGATACCACCGGAACTGAATTATGAAGACAGCTTATCTCTGACAAATTTGATTACTTTCGGCATTTATGATATAGTTCTTAGAAACTGGGAGGGCGAGATAATGGTGATATCATCCATGGGAAAATAGAGCAATAGAAAATCTTACTTGTTAAATCACTTGTCAGGGTCTCTTTTGGATGTGGTAGGTGGAAGGTGTACAGATGGAGTGTGGATGACTGCAAGAGCAGCAGAGAAGCGCATCTATGTCATGCTGGATTTTGAAGGACTGGGTAGTTTTGAGTGGACGGAGCAAGAAGATATGCTCCTATCGGTTCTTAATGCAGCCATAAGAAATTTAACAATCTTCAACAAGAAGGTAGCCTCTTACATTTTCCGAGATTTTTTCTTTTTTCTCAAAATTATATTTACATCACAAAATGAACAATAAATATGGTAAAGTATCTCTGTTTTCCTGGGATTATCGCTGCAATAAAGTCAGAAGAAGCCTAAACTTGAAATCTGATTTCCATTCTTAAATAAATGTTTCTTAGTGTTAACCTGGTCACATAGCTTATTTGAAGGGCATTTTTATATTGATTGAAAATTTGGTGCAGTTCTCTGTAAACTCCCACACCTGACCTCGTTGCCTTGGAATTCTCAGGTATTTGATTTTGCTGATAAGGACAAACGAGCTTATAGTGACTCCCTTAGATCTGGAGTCTGCCCATTCTATTGCTCATACTCTGGATATGAGGTACTGTTAAATATAATGTCATATTTTGAGCTGATTCCCAGCCTGCCAGATGAAGCTGGAAGATTTATGACTGACTTTCTTTTGGTATCATCTCAGGATGAACTACTCTTGGGAGCAGCTTGGCTGCATAAGGAAACACGCAACCCAACTTATCTAAATTATATTCAATCAATAGGCTAGTCATTAGGAGCTGATGAATCAGACAATATATTTGGGTGGGACAATAAACATGCAGGAGCTCGAGTCCTCCTATCAAAGGTACAAAAACATCCATTTTGTTTTGCTGGGTAGTGACTTAGTGGTCATTGGCACATTTTTATGTACTCACTTGGTTTGAGTTTGAGCTATTGCATGGTTTGAATTTGTATGTAGGATTTCTTGCTGCGAAATGTGAAGTCTCTTCATGACTACAAAGGGCATGCTGATAATTATATCTGCTCTCTGCACCCTGGAGTATCTTATTCACAAGCTAAATATACTCTAGGTCTCTATTTTTTCACTGGCATTGAAGGGTATACATGCTCTCTCCTTGGCGTTTTATTCTGATTTTAACTTTGGGTATATTCTTGTGTAAGCAGGAGGGCTTCTTTACACAATGCTTGATAGAAATTTGCAACATGTTACATCTTCTTCCTTTTTGCTCTTCACTTATGCTAAATACCTGAGCTCCTCCAAACATGTAGTAACTTGTGGGTCAATGAATTTTAGTCCAAAGAGGCTAAGAACTATTGCAAAACGCCAGGTATAGATTCATAGAAACCCACTGATAAATTTTCCTGTTCTTTTAATCAATAGTTATTGATCTTTATGGGGCTATGATTCAATATTGTGTTTTTGTTTTTTCAATGAAGGTTGATTACATATTGGGGGATAATCCTCTCAAGATGTCATACATGGTTGGATATGGTTCCCACTGTCCGAACCGTATTCATCACAGAGACTCTTCTCTTCCCCACAAGGCAAATCATCCTCAGCCCATTCCATGCAGTGCAGGCTTCCAATCTCTGTACAGTAATGCACCCAATCCCAACATCTTGGTGGGAGATTTGGTGGGAGGCTCAGACAGCATGGATCAATTTCCTAATGACCGAAATGAATACGAGAAATCAGAACCTTCTACATATATCAATGCACCTTTAGTAGGCTCCCTTGCCTATTTGGCTCATTCTACTGGGTCTTGAAGTATCTTGACCTCTGGACCTCCTTATGTAAACCAGAGAAGGAGGATGGATGGAAGAAGTTAGAACTATATTCATGTTTAACTAATTGGTATGATTTCTGTGTTTTAGTGAAGTAACTGTATATCTATAGTAATGTTCTGAATGAAGCATTCTAAGAAATCCAGCCTATCTCCTGAAGTATCTTACCCTTTGGTCCTCCTTATCTAAACCAGAAGAGGAGGATGATAGATGGAAGCACTATCTTCATGTAGTAACCAGAGGAGGAGGATGATAGATGGAAGCACTATCTTCATGTTGTTCAACTAGTTGGTGTCAACTCTATATTGTAGGAAGTAACTATATATCTATGGCAGTGCCCCTGGAACAATCATTCTAAGTGGTCCACAACATAGTCTGCAATTGTATTTATTGCTAATTAATGAAATGGACCAAGTCAAGACTTTGCTCGTTGAGAATTCTCACTCATTAATTCAAAAATTTGTGACATGTTGTTGAGCCACGAGACAATGCACTGACAGTTCATTAAATTGGGGAAGTTTGTTCCTTCACAAATTTTTTCACGAGTTGGAGCAGTGACTATGGACATTTGGAGCAGTGGTGGTGGCAACTGCAATTGCGAATGGCGGCAATAGTTGCAGGAGCAATAATGGTGTATGGTAGCAGCAATAATGTACATGTAGAGTATATTGGTAGTAGATAATATCTAATATTCTCACCTATGGATATCTTTGTTTGACTCATGGATTCTTTGATATTAAATTTTCTGCACATCTTGATAGCTTGGATTATATTGGTTAATAGCGTTCCTCAATATGGAGTAATCCCCTGGAAATTTAATATGGGTTCTCATCATGAACCCATGCTTGATTGATTGTTCTAGTGACCTCACACCTATTATAAATAACATATTTTACTTAGTCATTGGCCTTTTAAATTGTTGCTACTGCTAACCATCCGATTAGAGTGACTACTTGGTTTGTAACTATTGTGCTTGAAATATCCATCAATTAGTCAAAATTACTAATAACATTTATAGCCATGTCTTCCAAAGAGACACTAGTCCAACTAATTTTGTTCATTTTTTCCAAACATGGCTTATCAGCCAGTGTTAGCATCCAATTTGGCGTGTCATCTTATTATTGAGGAAACACTGGAAAATTCCCTTGCATTTTTTGTGGTATGTTTAGAACTTGCATGTATCTCTTAACTTGTAAGATAAAATGTTTGGAAATTACCCTAGATCACTAGAACCCAGCTGTGAGCAATATTTTAAGTGGTTGAATCTTGATAAAAAAATGTGATGCTGGCCTTTCAAGCCCTAGCAATAATGTTGGTACCAAATAAGCATGGACTTATGCATAAGCCTTAAGCTTTGCAAGCTCAAAGTCAAAATTATTTTCCTTCAGCTGGTTTTAATTTTTTATAGTGGGAATCCATATTTTGGATAAAAGGTAGACCTGGGAATAATTTGTCTCACCTTCCTGTACTTGAATGAAGAATGTTACATTTTGTAATCTTGATAATTGCATGAAGGCCACTTCAATATCAATAACATACACAAACCAAATGCAAGGAGGGAGCATGCCTGTCAGGATTTCAACAACTCCATGTAGCTGATAGACCACGTCTCGGCTGATTCTCGTCCACTCTAACTTTAAGAGGAAGTATATTTTAATATTGCAAGTTTCTAACTTATAATTAAATAGTAGAAAAAAACAATTTACCCAAGCTATTGTATTCATGTGTTTTGATCTGCTTGAGATGTGAATTCACATGTGAATGGTTTTGTTCTATGTGATAAATAAACCAGTGTGCATTTAGTTTGAACAAGGTGCTGATAATTTGTTGGGGACATTACGTTGTGGTTTATCTTTCAATTGAGTAAATCTGTAAAATGTACAAAGATAAATTAACAATTAATGACATTGCTAATAGGAATTTCTAAATGAGAAGTGGTAAAGGACTTCACTTTGACTTGTATTTACTAATGGAGTCAAGTGCTTTATGTAAAATAATAGTGTATTAAGTGGATGTGATAATAACACCCTGGATCTGTGATGTTTCTGCAGCGTGAAGGTCAATAATTGTGACCACTCTGTATTTGTTTCTAAGTTGATTGACAGTTTCCCATATATTTTTTGACACAAATCTACAATTGTGGCTAAAATTATAAATGTTATTTACATGATCCGATGGCAAAATCAAACATGTGTCATGATATAATGATATCATCAAACAATTTGATATATGATACGATGCCACCATGAAACATGTTCCCTATGACCGAATAGCTTCTTAAAACTTCCAAATGTCAATAGCCACGAATATTTTTACCAAAATTGTTATTATTGTCTGCAATATGGTAAAATCAAACTTAGTAAACAATTAAACTATTCCTATTAGCAGAAAGAGAATGCACTTGATCAAAATTTCTGCTATAGTTCTACCTTCGCAGGGCCTGTAATCACATATCATTTGCAATTTCCATTCACAATGAAGCTTATGACCTTGCCATTCAATAATAAATCCTTGTATTATCAATTTTCAAACCTTGGCAGGGCCCCCACGGCCTGTAATCACATATCATTTGCAATTTCCAAATGAAGCTTATGAACTTGTCATTCAATAATAAACCTTTGTATTATCAATTTTCAAAAAAAAAAATGTTTTCCTGGCTGTAGCTTCTATACTAACAGAGTTTGTCTACTTACATAAACAACTTGTTTATAAAATGGAAATAATAACTGTGAATGCCAAAGAGGCACTAGTCCAGTCGATGTGGATCTGTATTTCTATTGGCTTCTGCATTAGTGACATGTGTTAACATGTCTATTGGCTCAATATCTTGCAATTGATTGAGTAATATTCAGTTCGTATTATATAGTGAAAGATTTCCTTGTATCTGCCAGTTGAAAATGATTCATTCAGTCACTGCCCTTGTAATATAAGAAATTGACTCTCTTTTCGTTATTTGTGGTAAACAATAATATTTCCAGTATATTACTGTAGGCTATACAATTACAACCATACATGTATCCCTTGGGAAATTTAACTTTTCTCATGTCCCATAAATTCTTCACCCTGCACAGGCCATATAAAAAATTACCATAATGAAGTCCTGTGACATTGACTATCATAGGGGAGGGACTGAGTTTCATAAAAGTAATATCGTCATAAAGACCGCAACTCAAAGAAGATGGAAAAATAAATAAATTTAGTCCTCAAGCTACTATAATCCTGCTATATGGAGTATCTGGAGGAAAATGGCTTTCTTAACATGAGCTATACTAACCTATTCAAAATAAATGTGCCTGTCTTCACCTCTGAGAGGGAGCAAAACCAACAAATCATGTCTCTGTAGAATCTTGTGACTTTCTTTATCTGTAGATGGTGCAAGTGCATTGTCAACTGAGGGGAGACCTGAGGCCATGATAACAGTGTTGTATGTGGTCAGGATGGATAATGAGACCATGAGCAATCTTCAAGAAATTCTCAGTATAAAATTATAGCTTAGGGCTAAGAGGCTACAGTGGGAAATCCTACGTGATATAAATGAACTGCTGATAAATGTGATGGTGATTCCTTAATGGCCTGCGACCAGAGAGGGTGAATTGATAGATACTTTAAAAGAAAATAATAAAAGGGGCAAGGGGTGATCCTTGGGAAAGTCAGGTAGTGGGAAAGTGGCAATCCTTGGGAAATCATGTTAGGGGTGTGGGCAAGGGACGATCCTTGGGATTTCATGGTAGGGGTTTCAAGGAATAAATTCCCATTTTGGGTTACAAAAGGAAAAGTACTAGAAGCTTTTCCTGTTCTAGGGTGCTTAATTAATTTCCTTGGGATGTAAAGCTTTTCAGTATAGTGTCTCATCTTTACCTTTCAAGCAATGTTAATACTGTCAACTCTGGCCATCCCAGCTTGAGGTTTGCTTCCCAGGTTCTCTGCTATCAAGTCATTCTCTCCCCATCAATAAGCTTCTCTACTCTGTGTCAACACCTCATTCATGATGAGGTGGCATTCACGTGGTGGAGCCAAGCTACGCTGAATGGAACTACCATTGCTTACATGAAGCTTCCTATTATCATCAATCAAGAAATGAAGCTCATTCCCTTTCCCTTTCCTTCCTCTAGATCACCCTAATGGAAGATAGGGGTTTATCACCCCATTTAGAGTCTGTAATGATGTTTTCCAATATATTTGCAGCCTTATTTTCAGCCCATAGATAATCATTGAAATCCACTTCTTGCAGGTAGTCTTTTAATCTAGTTGTCTTTGCAAGAGGAGTAACCAAAAGCCATTTACAGATCAGGTACTCCCATGGATTTTAGTTAAGAAAAAACATTCTCATATTCATATAATTTTGATAAATTATAAAGTTAAGAATGTTGGTATTGTGACAAATATTTTGAAATTGTGATGTAATATGGGTGTACACAAATATTTTAATATAAAGTGTTTTTCATCTTCAACTCTCTTTTTTTTATTTTATTTTTTTATTTTTTATTTTTTCCCCCCAAAAAAAAACCTTAAATTTTGTTAATGGTATAAAAATTATATTTTGTAGACACACATAATGTGTGTGCATATAGGATCAGAAAGTACATGATGAAGCTAAAAATAATAGAAGAAAAAAGAAACATTTTTTTTATGACTAAGAACTGCAGGGAAAATAACATCAAAAGAAACAAAGAAAATAAAGTATGACAACTAGAGCTAATATTTTCAATTTTTTTCCTTTTTTGCACTTTTTTCCAACCCTTGGGATTTGGTTCAACAAGAACCAAAGTCAATTCATGTCCCACTTGTGGGAATCCTTTGTTAGAATCCAAGCTCTCAGAGACATGAGCTCTCTTTGAGCCCCTGATTCCATCCAATGTAAAGAGTCCTTATGATCCTTTCCTTTCTGATGAATGGTGGCAATTTCTTGTTGAACCATAGTGTCCACATTCAACGTGTCTCCCTATTTGGCCATATCAATCATTTCTTCTTTTTTGAGTTGACTTTCCTTGTTATCTTCTTCAATCAATCAATATATCTTCTTCCTTTTTGAGTGCTTGAAGAAAAAAGCACTCAACCTTCCATGTTTCCTCAAACTCCTCTCCAACCTCAATATCAGTGCTAGTAGTAGCATGAGCAACAAAACTACGCTTAGCAGAACTAGAACACATTTTCCAAACTGCACGAGAACTACGTCCCTCACGAGTCACCATGTGCCATGCTTGGTATCGGTGGTTCACTTCCTTCAACTCCTGGTTCAACTACCATATCTTCGTTGGAACCAACACACTGAACTCCACTAGACAACGATTCACTAATTTGTACTAGTGATTCGCCATTTGTACTGGTGATTCGCCATGATTTTACAAGATAATATAATCTCATGAGAGATTCACCAAAAAATTATATATACATATTATATTATCAGTAAAATCGCCTTCCATTTTTCCTATGTATCATGGGGATTCGCCCATTTATTATACATATAAATTTAGGGGGGTTCTTAAAATTTTACCTGATGTTGAGAGGTAATTTATGCTCCCTCTAAACCACCAAGTCTCTAACTTCTGCCTTTCTACTCAAAGCTTTGCATGCATTTGGTACCTCAAGTGCATATAGGTTCTTGACACGTGCATAGTGTAATTCTCCTAATGTTACAAAAAGTTTCTAAAAAAGAGTTGATTTTAAATCGATGATATCTCCCTCATCTAAGCTCTGATTCGACCGATTTTTTTTACCCATTTGGGTATATTTTGGCAAGGAATCCAAATATTCTATTTATTTTTGAAAATTTTACACCAAAATCTTCAGATATTCTCTAAAAACTCGTTGCCCAAAAATTCCTGCTCTGATACCATGTGTAAAATCTAACCAACGAGATTCAATCTGATCTTGTAATCTACTAAAACAAGATACTGAATCCTTCCTACAATCTACGGAAACAAAACACAATTTCACAATCAGATATAAGTAAGAGAAATAAATTATCAATCGCACAACAACATGATGTATTTGGGGAAAGAAACTGCTCAAAACCCCTCTGTCTCTATTATGTATTAAGCTAAGGAATCATGAAACAATACAATGCTTAATCTCTCATAAGATTCTCCAGCACTCTGTCAATTGGCTCCTATTGATCTAGGAAAAATCGGTCTAGTACTTAGCCAATTCTCATCCTTACTTCAGCCTACCTTGCTCATGCAATTCCTAGGGAATTAACTCCTTATTAATTAGGAAAAGAAATCTTCCTTAATTACGCAATCCATCATGGCATCCCAATGACTTTATAATTACACATGGGAAATTTTCTCTGAATACAACTGATAGTTATGTTCCCTTTAACCTCTGTCTCAACTGGGTATTCCTTGAAACTAACATGCATGCAACTATTAATAGTGAATTATCAGTTATCTGATTATTCACTCATTGTGAATTAAATCTAATTTAATTGACTGGACCTCTCACTAGCTCATCACTCAATTAGAACTAGTTAAACTGATTTTTGCTCATTTAATTGAGTTAATTACACTTGCACCCCACTAATGCATCAACTTCAACTGGACCGCAAAAATATTAGAATTCCTCTAGATGCCTCATCTTAGACCCTCAACTCTAATTTCTTGAGCTAACTCAGTCATCATGACTTAATTAACTGACACAAGTTGTTATGAGATGAAATTACAATTTATTTTCCAATTTATTTAAGGGAAAAATAAATTATACCCCCCACATTCCTCACTCTTGGTGCATCAAAATTCCTCACCAGTTTGGGTGCATTTTTTTTGTCCTTTCTGGTTTCCAATATCACTGTTTCTTGTTGCAAATATTAAACATTTCATAATTTGATGCAGCCTTCACACAAAGACACCATTGAGATCACATGCCCAGATTCTCATGAGAAACCTCTCTTAAGCTCAATCTGCCAAAAGAGAACCAACAATATGCCATCCTACTTCCTAGCGCAAACCGACTATTAGGGTATTCAACATTCTTCTAAACCCTCACATGATGATATTGCTCTTGGAGGATTATCATGACCTCCCTTTAGCAACCCTTACTCGACCCTCGTACCCGACCTACTTTAGGACTTCATCTCTCTTCACCCCCTTGATGTGCCATATAGTGGGAATACATTTCAAACATGCTAAGATGTGCCAAGTGATAAGGCATGCCAAGATGTGCAAGGGTGTGCCAATGCATGTTAGGGACTGTCAAGACAACAAAAGGGAGAAAAAAGTTAAACTACAAGTAAATGAACACATAAGAGAGTTAATAAGTCATCAATTTACCTTTTCCAAGAGGGGCATGCTAGGCACACCAACACTAGGCAGCAATAGGTGCCAAGTGAAAAGTCTTAGTGCATTCTAAGTGCCAATTATTCCTTTGTTTCTTCTCATCTACTTTCCAACAATTGATCATCACAAATAAATTTAATATTAAACCATGCCAAATCATACCAAGGCATCTTAACGTATTCCATACATGCTAAGACTTTCCAAGCGCCAACACATGCCAAGCGCCAATATGTCTCAGGGATTAGTGTTATGCATGTTATGAAGTGGAAGGGAATGTTGAAGAGTGCTAAGGTGTGCTAGAGAGTGATAATTCATGTTGATGAGTGTTAAGGAGTACTAGGAAAAAACATTAAGGGAGCACTAGGTAAAAATTCATGGAAGTTAATGAATATGAGGAATGTATGCCAGAGACTAGTGTTAATGAGTGTTAGTTTTCATGCCAAGGAGGGAGTGAAAAGGTATGCTAAGCAGTGGTAAGGCATGCTAGGGAATATCAAGGAATTTCAAGAATTCCCAAAGTGTGCTTGGGAGTTTGAGGGTGTGCTAATTATATCATGTGCCAATTAATAGTGCCAAGATATGCCAATACATGCTAGGTGCTAAGGATGTGGCGTAGGGTGCCAGGGTATGTCAATATGTGTCAAGGAAACAAAAGGAAGAACCAATAAGAGGGTTAATAAGGCAGGACTTTATCTTTTTGAAAAGGGGCATTCTAGGCACACTAATAATAGGTCCCAATACATGCCAAGTGGCATTGTGTGCCAAGTGCTAATGTATGTCAATGCATTCAACCAAGGTGTTCCAGGGCATCCTAGGGACTATATGCAGCATGCCAACACATGCTAGGAGAGTTCCATGTTGTGCTACCGCATGCCACTGTGTGCTTGGGCGTCATTTTCATCACAATATGTTCTAGGTACAAAGATGTTCCAATACATGTGGGGTGATAAGTAATGTTAGTGTGTGCCAAAGCATTAATTTAAGGTGTGCCCAGATTGTTGAGAAGTGTTAGGTCTTTCTCATTAATATAATTGTCAGAGCTTGATTATGTATTAAATAATATATTTCCTACACACAATAGTGGAACTTTATCTGAAGGGTCTTTGCTAGATAATAAACTTAATAGATATGAATCATGTGTTGACTCATAGGAAATCTCTATTCAACTAGTCATTACTTGAGGGAAATGATACACACTAATTACTTCTTAAAAAATTGATTGACCCTAACCACTATGGCCTTGGACATATTATAAAAAATAATCCACAATAATGGTATTAAATCATTATCTTTTGACAAAAAATATATTAACAGGCACATAGTGTCATTAAAAACTCATTGGAATGATCAATGATGATGGACATTTTTTTACTGTCACCAAAAGTAACAAAAAGAGCATTGGTGAGGGTCATTAAAAGTTCGTCACTAAAAGTGTCACCAAAGAGAGAATTAGTGATGGGCCTTTAATGACCCTCACCAAAAGTTTCATTGAAAATGTCTTTGGTGACGTACCATAAAGGACCATCACTATATACACTTACAGTAACGATTTTTTAATGATCAATGATGACGGACATTTTTTGACCGTCACCAAAAGTAACAAAAAGAGCATTGGTGAGGGTCATTAAAAGTTCGTCACTAGAAGTGTCACCAAAGAGAGAATTAGTGATGGGCCTTTAACGACCCTCACCAAAAGTGTCATTGAAAATGTCTTTGGTGACGGACCATAAAGGACCATCACTATATAAACTTACAGTGACAGTTTTTTAAGGACCGTCACCATATGTGACATTGGTGATGGACCTTAAAGGTCCGTCACAAGCATGACCCTCACCAATGTGATTTTTTCTTGTAGTGAGTACAACTGCCTATGAACGAGCAGTATCTGAAGCATTATTTCCGGTATTAAAAGTCAACATTCCACCATTGTAAATACCAAATTTCTCATTTTTCAGATGTCACCAAGCAATATTTGACTCCATGCTCAATGGATAAGGCACTAATCTGTGGTTCTTAGTGCTTCTATGGAAAAATATCTATCCCCATGTGGAGCCAGATGTTGTGGCTCATTTTCATTTACCTTTGAAATATTTTTCAAAACAACAAAAAAGCATATATGATAGAAAACGTAAAATTTTGTGTGTCATAGAAGAATTTTGATTTATATATTGGTACATTAACATTACGTGATGATATGTTAAGGTGGGTTTAGTTGGGCTCATTCACGTGCATAACAGTTCAAGAACTGGATCGATGGACACATTCAGAACATTGCACGTCGAACAGGGTCGATTCGGGATCATTCGCAAGCTCAGGAGGAACTAGCATAGTAGAACACTGGATAAGCTCAGGAGGGTTACACCGTGGAGAAAACAAACTAATTTCCCAAAGGCAAAGAAAGGGCCCATTTCCCTTAAACACTTAATAGTTTTGGAGGAGGTGAAAAGGGAAAAACGGATGGTCAGGATCAAAGCGCAGAACTGGAGCAGAGTGATAAACAGCAGAGATTAAATCACAAACCGCAAATCACAAATTTAAAAGGATAGGTGTGGGAGGTAAGTGATCAAGTCATCAAAGTGCGACGTGTGATGTCAGGTGGGACCTAATCGCATAGCGCACATTGTAGGTTTTAAAAGATAAGTGTTAAGGAAAAGATAAATTCAGCGAAATGTGAAGTGTGATGTGGCAGATGACGTGGCAGATAACTTGGCCCCGACCCCATAGATTGCAGTTTATTTATGATGACGTGGTAGGTGACGTGGTGGTGACGTGGCCCTAGCCTGCATATTGTACACTGCAAGTTTTAAAAGTTAAGGGCGAAGGGTAAGTGTTATAATCACCAAAGTGCGATGTGCGATGCGGTGGGGCACGATTTTAAATCGCGAATCGCAAGTTTTAAAGGATGATCGCGGGAGGTAAGTGATAAAGTCACCGAAATGTGACATGTGATGCCAAGTGGGACACGATCACATAACGCACATCGCAAGTTTTAAAAGATAAAATCTAAGGAAAAGTTAAAGACGAAGAAACTCGAAGTGTGATGTTGGCACAAATGCGATATGGTTCCAAGATGAAATCTAAAGGACTTCAAGTCTGAGCTTATTCGGTTATGCACCATTTTTGAAGTAATAGGTAGAATGCAACAGAAAAAATCTAGTACGTGACCCGATGCAGATCAAAGGAGAACAAGTAGATTTGGGTAGTAGGTGATATGATTAACAATGTTTGAAGCACAGGGGCATAGGTAGAGTCGAGCAGAAGAGAGTGTAGCATCCCTACTGGGAGCATGACAGCTAGGTCAAGTCGGTCACTGAGGCATCGTTACAGAGCTGTGCAACCAATGCATCATAACAAGAAAGGACACCTCAGCACTTCGGGAGGACGCATCGGCAACATCAAATTCAGCAAAACAAACAATAATTCCAGTTTTAATTTTTTTCTCTAGTATGTTTCCATAAGTAATCTAACAGTTTAGGTAGTTGAATAGTTTTAATAAGTTCAGGAGTTATGAACCACTGTGATGTATTTAAGAAGATAGAAATAAAGAAAAGGGTTTCCGAGTTTTGGACCTATGGAGGATTGCTAATTTGGTACTAAATTTTCTGAGAAATAAATGAAATAAGATCAAGTTTCCTGCAGCTATTGATGTTGATATGTATTTCCAATTTCACTATGTGTTTATTCCTGTTTGAATGAAGTTAATTAATGTAGCAGCCAGTCTCTTAATTACAACTATGAGTAAGAGTTAAACAACCTTAATTTGCACTCCTTCATCTCATCTCTTATTTCTTCACAAAATCTTGATGAATTTTTAAAGTAATAGATTTTGTGTTTGTAGCATATTAGTTCGAGTTTCCTCTCTCTTCATGATTTTCCTCTAAAACTTAAAAGTGATAGATTATGTTTCTCAGCAGATCACTTCAAGTTTCCTTTACAAATCTTCTTTTCATTTAATTCAGATATCAATATTTTATGGCATTGTGAAGGCTTTCATTATATCATATTGTTGAGTGTATTAAATAATTAGATTCCAAAGGTGTTAAGCAGAGGCCATTTGATACTATAATTGTGAGATACATTTACAAAATCTCTTAAGCACTGATTCCTTACCACAGCTAAGGGATTGTTTCTTGAGATACAATAGAATGATTCTCTTTTCATTCCTATTATTGAATGAAATATTTTATAAGGAGATAGTGTTGCTTCTATTGCCATCATTTACTATTGAATTTATGGTATCGATTTTCCCCAATTTGTTAAATCCACAACGATTAATTTTTTTTTTAATTCCCCAGAAGGGAATGAAAATTTTCTTTCTCTGTCTAGACTTAAATCCAATATTAAATTCCTATGCATCTTGAATTTGTTGTTTCAGTCCTCGACTTTCTTAAAAGTTACAAAGAACGCATATTTTAATTTATAAAAGGGTTGGACTACTCTGTGTATAAATTTGTATGTCTTATGGAATTATATACTTCATAATTTCATTCATATTTGTTTTTCCTTCACTATGAATAATTAATATTTATTGAAATATTTTGTTGGTTATCATAACAACTCTGTTTCGCAGTCATTTACCCTCAAGTAATTTTACATCGTTTTCTCCTCCACGATGCTCGAATATCTATTTGTCACAGTAATCCTAACTATAGGGGCCGAGTTGAAATTATGTATATAATTCATAATTCTTTCATCATCAATAAAAAATTGTACTTTGTTTCCTCATGTTTAGTTTTGTTATAAAATATTCCCATTTATTTTAGTCATACGAAAATGTCCATACTATATGGAACCACTAGTTAATTTAGGGTATGTAATTGATCTTTTAATTTCAATTCAGTTTTAATCCACAATTATCATTTATATATACACAGATATGAAATTGTAATAACTCTATTTTTAAATTCAGAGTTCTATTTTAATTCAAATAATTAGCTTTATGGTTTAGACTTATATGTCTGGTTCTTATTTAGTAATTTATTTGATAAGAGATTCTGCCAGTCTTCTATTAATTTTATTAATTTCCTTAAATTAATAAAATGATTGTTTGCACAGTAACTCTTTCTTTTCTATCAAGATCATTCCATATTTCAAGTACATACCCTCTCTACTAACATACAGGTAATTTCGTTTTAATATTTTAAATACTATCACTACAGTATTTTCCTCTATATATTGACCTTCATATACTCACTTATTTTCTTCTCTATGAACAAAGATGACTTTACCGCTTACATCTAACTAATAAGATAATATTTTTACTTCAGTTACCCTCATCAAGTTCTTGTATGTTATTTAATTTATTAATTTATTATATTCATATACTCATCCTTGTATATGGTATCTTTGTGCTGGTATGGCACACCTCTCATTTTACCCTTCCTCACATTGGGTATTCATTCTACCAGCTTTGACGGTTTATATTATTTCTTCTCTTTACAGGTTCATCGATGTTGGGAATAGAATTCAATCCATTGAATTCAAGGCTATGTCCTTATTTATAATTCATGTAATTATTTATACAGAACAATGGAATTTGTCAAAGAATTTATGACAATTTGTAATGATAATTTCTATCATTGATAATACAATTTTCATGTTATGTTTATAATAATAAACAATCATTTTTTCCCGGATGCGGGTGGTTATGAGGGGCATTAAGATGATTAGATGGTCTGGCGGCATTATGGCAAGCCATATGCCAACCGGCCTTACAAGTGTCCTTCGACACATCCACAGGCGAGAGCAAAATTTAATGCATTTATAGCCCGGCGCGCATAACAACCCTACCTCCGAAACTCGAGACCATTCCACACACTGTGACCTGGACATGGCGATTACTCAAATTTATGATGGTTTAATGCTGAAGGTTTTTAGTAGCACATGTTTATTTTTTTACAGGATGGAGAGCGATAATTATTCCAGCAGTCTTCCCCGGCCTGTAACGATCTGTTGCTCCCCGGATATTAGGCTCTCTTCAGAGCGCACTGTTATAGGTAAACGAACTAAGCTCCACTGTTTTTTAGAGCTCAGTGACAATCTCCACTACTCTATTGCCGGGAATTGCATGCTTGCCTCGGTGAATTGGACCGCGCAGTTGTCCAGTGCTCCCGCTCCCGCTTCTGTCCTGCTCCCGCTCCCCCACTCTTCAGATTTGACAGAGAACATGCCGCGTCTCAGACACCGAATGAGGTGCAGACGAGGCTCCTCTCGGTGACAGATGAGGCACTCCCCCACTTCCTCCAGCACCCCTGCAAAGGCTTCTCCTACTTCTGACAGCACTTCCAAAGCAAACAGGGGTCGCATTCTTCGTTCTCAGTGAAGCTTTCGCTCCCCTACTCCCCCGCAGTATTTCGCTCACTCCCAAACTATGCATTTCTCTTTCAAAAACTCTCTAAACTGTCCAAGAGTCACCGCCTCCGTAACGATTGTCTTTCAGGAAAATCCTCAGGAGGTGATTCCTAATTCTGGTTGGAGGGCAGGGAGTAATGCGGACGCTCATGCTCTGAGGCATAGCGCGGGCGGTTTGAACTTGCAGGACGAGGAGATTAATGTCGACCAGG
This sequence comes from Pinus albicaulis, assembly GCA_034641835.2. Classification (NCBI taxonomy): domain Eukaryota; kingdom Viridiplantae; phylum Streptophyta; class Pinopsida; order Pinales; family Pinaceae; genus Pinus; species Pinus albicaulis. The sequence goes on from CM076578.1 coordinate 1,631,239,599, forward strand.
ATGGCGCCAGCCAAGGTGAGGCTACTCCGCCTAGCTCGGAGACGCACGAGATGAAAATCGACATTGGTCATGATCAGAACGGGCAGCCCAATGAAAATCCAGATCATGGGAATGAGAATGAGCAGTAGAAAAATGGAATTCAAGCGAGTGAGGTGAAGAGGCCCCCTGCTACTGGGAAGGTAATTAATTCAACTAAGGACCTGTACACGACTGACGGCGAACTAGATGAACTCTGGTGCAGGGTCGTTGAAGAAGCACCTGAAGAGTAGTGCCTCCCTCCTTTCCTGGTTTTTTTGCTCTGGCTCTGTCTGTCATTATGAAAATGTTCATGTTTGTTATTCTATTCTCGGTTCTGTTAATTATGCTTTATATAAGCCGAACTATTAGCCTCCCCTGAATGGGATTTTGTTGGAAAACTCTCAGCACTGGTTTCCCTTGGGGAGGGCAGTGCTCAACTCTGATCTTTTGTTCAAATATGCCTCAAACTTGGGCATGGTTCTGGATGAGACTTGATGTACATATTTTTTGTTGATAAATAGATTACGATTACTTAGAAAAAAAAAATAAACAATCATTTTTATAAGTAGTTGGTATATGTATTGATCTACCTCATTTCACTATTTCTCTTGTACTATCCTCTAGTACTTTAATATGGACTTGATACTTAGTTTCTTATTCAATATAATAATGAATAGCTATATGTAAAATTTTTGTTAATGTACAACGAAGTATTTAGATTTATTTTTTAAAGTCGTGTTTTCTTTTAGATTGACAATTATCTCTTGCTATGTCTACATTTTTGTTTAATTATTGGTTACAAACTATTTAAATCCATTATTTATCTTACATATTTTCCCCATTTATGATGTATTTTATGTATTTAATAATTAGATTCTTACAACCTAACAACAGATTTAAACCCTCCTACTTGCGTTTAGACATTCTATTTGTTAGTTTGGTAATTTCATTTGTCTATGTAACTATACAGAGCTAACTATATATATTATAATATGTTATGTTAAATACATTAGACTCTGTAACTTACAATTAACGGAAATTTATTGTACTAATTAATCATACAGAAAAGATAATTTCCACATATCTTTCTGTTATCACTCCAAAATTTCCCAAGGGTTGTTATGTGTATTAAAAAAGAAATATCAGAGGTAACTATCATCCACTTTTGGAGACTAGGACCTAGCCTTCCTAATGCTCAGAGAGGGCTCTCTCTTAATGATTTAACTTTGATGATTTAATAGATTTAAGGCTATTTATGTATGCTTGATTGAGTTTCTTTTGATTGATTGATTGGTTTTGGTAGATAGGTGGAATTAATGATTTAGATGGATAGATGCCTTTCCATTTTCCATTGGGCTATGGAGTCAATATGGTTTTAAAACATAAAAATATCCAATTTTAAATGAAGTGTTACAGGACAAGATAGATGAGAAAAACCAGATCTCAATGCTGAATGGTGAAGTGGTTTTCAATTGGGATCAAGGAGCAATTAAAGATTCCTTAAACTAGATAATGAAGGAAGGTGAAGGAGGTCAATCAGGATCAGAGAGAAATTAAGGATTCTCTAAAACAGATATCAAAATAAAACATAAAAATGTTTAAAAATTCAAAATACAATGGATTTCAACAAATTCTAAAACAAAATTCCCGTTATAACATTAAAATTTAGAAAAACGTGCAATTTTATGGAATACTTAAGAAAAGAAACATGAAAAATTGAAATATACTTCACTGAGATAGCTCAACACATGAATCCTATAAATAAATTCCTTTATTACTTGTCATGACTGTCAACTGGAAATGGTACAATAACCCTAAGGTAAATAAATCAATCAACAATAGAAATGTTCAGAAATCCACACTAATCAACCTTTGATACTTTAATTGAAGAAGTATTTATACAAAAATTTACAAAATATCTTATCAAATGATTTAGGATTTATTCAAGGAAAACAAATCTTTATGCAAAATGATAGAGACACCTATTTAACTAACTAAAATTTGTCCCTATTTTATTTGATTGATGTTATCTATTTTTTTCTTTCATGTTGGTTATCTTTTACGTTGGTTGTCTTTCACTTGTTTTCTTTTACACTATCTTTCTTTCAACTGTCTTTCATCTGTCCTTCTCTTTAACCTGTGTGTTCTTTCACCTGTATTTTCTTTCACATGTCATAGTAAATCACACTATTTTTCCCAGGTTTCTTCATCTAGAAATTTAATCTTCATTATCCTTCGGTAAATCTCATCTACCTTTGTGTATTTGGAAAACATGACATTATTCACAAAAAGGTGATTTACCTCATGCTGGAGGTAAAATAAGTTCTCTAAAGTCTGAAGGAGTAATTTGCCTATGGGCATGCCCTTCATTGATGAATTTTTGGAAGTCTCTTTAGCTACTTCCCTGATATTTTTATCATTGTCTTCTTGCCTCATTAGTTTATCATTGATTACTAAAGGATTTGGCAGACCTTTGTGCCTCAAAACATCAAATGTGTTCATAAACCTGTTCACTGCCAGTTCCATTTTTTGGCATTTGTATTCAAGTTGTATCATCATATTTCTCTTGGAAATCACTTTCATCACCTATAATATATTCTCTGGTCTATCCGTTATCCTAAGTTCTTCTAATTCCTGTTTATTTTTGGAATTCAGGAACTTTATTATCTCAACAACTTCCTCTAGTTTCTTTCCAAGCTCTTCTTTGAATTTTTGAATTTCATTACCAAATTCCTTTATCAAGTCCTCTTGTTCAAATATAACCTGTATGGAAGGCCAAATATAATTAGCTGAGTTAATGATATTGGCCCACAAATTTTGTTTTGCTTGGGCTAGCAGCTCTTTCAGTGATAAATCCTTTTCTAACTTATGGATTATTTCAGTTAATTTGTTTTCTTTCTATTTTTATGCTTGATACATTACTTCTGCCAATTTATTTGTATCTTCCAAACTCTTTAATTGTTCTTTGAGCTTGTTAATTTCAATACTTTGAATTGACATATCCTGCATTTCCTTTATCAATTTGTTGACCTCATCAGTGGGATGGGCTATTGGGATAGCTGATCTTGTTGCTGATATAGTTTCTAGAACTGATGTTGATACTGGAGTTTTTGTAGGAAATGGGGCTGATGTAGAAGCTATAGTAATAGCAGTAATGGGAACTGCCTCCATGTTGGCTTGCTTTTCCTGCACTATTTTATCCATTGTTGTTTCCATTTCTTTCAGTTGAGCTGTCAACTGAATGATGAGATTCATCATTTCATCCTTGTTATTTTAATTTTCCAAAACCTCTTTGGTTTTTGGATGCTCAGTAGTTGGTAACTTCAGTTGTTTCTTTTGCAGCTATGTTTGAATTCTTCTTCTTGATTAGTTCTTTTGTTGCTTTAATGTCTTTTGTATTATATCCAACTTCCATTACCAAATATTCAAGTGAATTTATCCTGTTATCATTTTCTTGTGAAGAAGCTTTCTCTAGCTTTAATTGTGTCCTCATATTTCTAGAGAATTTTGTAACTTCTGTACTCTTAAAGCTTTGTGTGTCATGGTAGAATAGATCAGTTCTCCTGTGTGTTTGTGAATCTCAATCTGATCAATTAGTTGCACATATTTGGCAAGAACTTCAAAGGCTGTCTTCTTGTAATCCGCTGATGATTTTGGGGCCTGCACTATTGGCTATAAAAATTTCATATGCATATTTCTTGTTTTTTAGTCAAATGTTGATAGAAATATGTTCTAGTCACTAGGAGTTTTCTTCAAGTACTGGGCATAAGTTACATCTTTCAATGCTTCATTAATGATTTTAGTTTCTCTGTATTTCTCCATGATATATTTCTCATTCTCCACTGGTTTGCTAGATGATGAAACTCTAAACTATTTTTTTTTGAATGATTTGTGCACTGGAGGTTGATGGTAGTTTTTTTTCTTCTTAAATAGTTGGAGGTGCATCATCTCTGGCAATTATATTTGTTTCAATGGTTTCAACTGTATCAACTATTTCTTCCTATTCTATCATTGGATTTAGTTTTTCCTTCTTCCTATACATAAGCTTGAACTTAGTATCAGAAGTGGTTTCTTCAGAATAAGAGCCTTCCTCTCTTGCCCACTTTGAATTTATGTCCTATGGGGCTAGAGTAAGTAGGATGGAACTAGTATCAACCTACTTCTCCATCTCCTGTAAAGTATTTTCCAACCACTCTGACTGGTTGGAATAATTTTAAATTTCAGTCTTTGACTCATGAATGAAAGGGGTCATTTTGAATTTGACTCTTAACTTACTTATGACACCAAAGGGTTCATAGGACCATTTAAAGCTACAACTGAACTTGAAATCTTGTAAGCATCTATCTGCTTGCTGTCCAACATTCCTACTATTACATATAAAAGGACCTAGCTGGTTCTTAATCTTGAATTGAGTTTTTTTCTTAGCTGAAAGGAAATTGATTTCATCTGAATTTAAAATATGTCTGATGTATTCTAAAGAAAATATCCTCATTGGGAGGTATTTGGGGAGCTTGTATGGGACTAGTGAGTTTCCATACACTTTGATTTCTGTTGGTTTTGGTATAAATACGAGTCTCATGTTTTTCTCCACTCTAACAGTTATAAAACCTTTTTGATCTCTTCACTGACTCCAGGCTGAATTCTACTGCTTGGCATATTAACAACTAGATGAACAAAATAATCAATGAAGTCTGTGAATTTGAATTCAGTGGAATCCTTTCTGATCAAGGATGTCCAAAAGTGTTATGAAACCTGCTCCGGAAATAGAAGAAAAGAGAGATCAATGCCTTAGAAATAAACCACTTTGAGGGGGCAACCTCCAATACATTACATAAATGAACAATTCTTAGATGATACAAATGACAAAAAATCCTTCTATATATAGGGGTCCATGGGGTCACAATATAATCCTAGCCGACCTAACAATAATAATGTAAGTGAAAAATAATAACAATATGGGAGTTACAGGGGTACAAAAATAATAATAAGGGGGCTACACTAATAAAAATAAGGGACTACACTAGTACTATGGGGACCTAACATGCCCCTCTCCTTCAAAAAAAAAAATTCCTCAATGCTTGAATAGCTCTGGATTCTTCTGTATAAAATTCTCATCCTCCTATGTATAATCTTCAGTGGCTAAGTTCTTCCACTTGATGAGATACTCTGACATTGATCGATTTCGTAGTTGTCAATTTCTTGTTTCCATGATTGTTTCAAGTTCCAATATGATTTTTCCTTCCTCATCAAGTTATGGCAATATTGTTTGAACTGGAAGTTGTCAACAATAACCTTATTTAAGCATGAAACATGGAAAACTAGATGCACTCGCGAAGAAGAGGGAAGCTCCAATTTGTATGCCATAGTACCAATATTTTGCAACACCTTGTAAGGACCATAGTATTTTGGTGATAATTTATTATCCTTCTTAGCTTGCTTGAGGGACATTTTTTTATATGGTTGTAGCCGTAAAAATACCCAGTCTCCTACATAAAAACTTCTCTCATTGTGATGTTGATCTGCCTGTTGTTTCATACGATTTTGTTCCAAATTTAGGTTATCCTTTAAGAGTTGGAGAACTTGTTGTTGATGCTCGATGTGATATTCCACTTCTTTCACCTTATAGTTTTCTCTTAATGGTGATGTGATGGATGGTGGATGATATCCATAAAGTGCCATAAATAGGGTTATTTTTGCTGCAGTATGGAAGGAAGTGTTATACAACCATTCAGACAGAGGTAACCACTTGACCCATTGTGTTTGTTTATCAGATACAAAACAACGAAGATATCCTTCCAAAAAAATTTTCACTATCTCAGTTTGACCATCAGATTGAGGATGATACAATGAGCTATGAGCTAGTTTTGTACCCAAACAAGAAAATAATTTTGTCCAAAAATTTCCAGTAAAAATGGGATCTTTGTCGCTTACCATAATCTTTTGGTTTCCATGTAGCTTTTGAATTGTTTCCATAAATGCAGTAGCAACTATACTTGCTTTAAATGGATGAGATAATGCACAAAAGTGTGCATACTTGGTAAGTCTATCAACTACCACCATGATGACACTCTTTCCTTTGGACTTAGGTAAACCTATGATAAAATCCATTGAAATCTCCTCCCAACGTTGACTTGGAATTGCTTAAGGTTGTAGAAGACCCGGGGTCTTAATTGTCTCAAATTTATTTTGCTGGCAAACCAAACATTCTACCACAAAATTTTGAATATTAGATTTAAGGCTATCCCAAAAAAATTCTTTCTTCACCCTGTGGCAAGTTTTTTAAAATCCTGAGTGTCCTCCTAAAGGAGAAGTGTGCAATTCCAAAAGAATATTTTGTTTTAGATGGGAATTATTAGAAAGATATAAGCAATATTTGTACCATAAGGAATCATTTTTCCAACTAAATGTATCAGATGTACTAGAATCTTACTTCAACTTTTGAATGAGTGTCCACCCTTCTTTTTCGTTCTTCCATTCATCCCTTGCTTCAGTTATCCAATCTGGTTGGATAATAGAAATTTCACAAATCAATGCTTTCACCTCTTCATCCTTTCTTAAGAGTGCATCTGCAACAACATTTAGCTTCCCTTTTTTGTATATGATTTCAAAGTCATAACCCAAAATCTTTGTGACCCATTTTTTTTGCTCTTCTCAAGAAAGCCTTTGTTCCAAAAATAAATTAAGACTATCATGATCAGTTTTTACCTTGAAGTGCCTTCCCATTAGGTAAGGTCGCCATTTCGTTAGTGCATGTAGTATTGCCAACATTTCCTTCTCATAAATAGCTTTCTGTAGATAATTTCCTTTGATTGGACGATTTTCAAAAGCAATAGGTCTTCCTTCTTGCATTAAAAAAGCACCAATTCCATTTCCTGAGGCATCACATTCTATAATAAAGGTTTTTGTGAAGTCCGACGTAGCTAAGTCCAGTGCTAGGCACATTTCCTCTTTAATATGTTAAAAGGCCTTCGTTGCTTTAGGAGTCCATGAAAATGCATCTTTCTTCAATAATGTCGTTAGAGGTTCTGTTATTCTCCCATAATTCTGAACAAACTTGTGATAACACCCTATTTACCCAAGAAATTGGGGACTTTCCATTCCTTAATGGCTTTAACTTTGTTAGGGTCTACCTTAACACCCTCGTGAGATACAATATGACTGAGATATTCCACCTCTTGTACTCCAAAGAAACATTTCAATTTTTTTTCATATAATTGTTTCTCCTCCAATAGTTTGAGCACCCTGCCAACATGTTGAACATGATCCTTCCAAGACCTGTTGTAGATTAGTATGTCATCAAAAAATACTAGCACAAATTTTCTAAGGAAGGGTTTGAAAATGGAACTCATCAACCCTTGAAATGTAGAAGGTGCATTGGTAAGGCCAAAAGGCATGACCAAAAATTCATAATGACCCTCATGATTTCGAAATGTTTTTTTCGGAATATCTTCAGTCTTCATTCTAATTTGATGATATCCTGAACGAAGATCCAACTTGGTAAAATAAATTGCACCCTGTAATTCATCCAATAATTCATTAATCATAGGAATGGGAAATTTATCTTTAATAATGAGCTTATTGAGCTCCCTATAATATGGACACATGCACTATGATCCATCCTTCTTGTGCACCAATACTACAGGAGCAGAGAAAGAACTTTGACTAGGTTGAATTATACCAGCCTCTAACATTTCTGCAATCATACGTTCAATTTCTCTCTTTTGGAGGAACACTTCCTGGAATCAAATGAATAGCATGATCATGATCATGAATAGGTGGGATTCCTTTGGGATTTTCAAACACCTTGGAATGATTTTCCAAGACTTTTTGGAGATCAAGAGAAATAGATGGTTTTGATTTTGGAACTTCTAGTGAGCATATTTGTGCAATTATGCCTTGGTGTTCTTTTTTCAGAAGCTTTGTCATGACATTAGAGCTTATTATCTTTCCCAGCTTCCCTGTGATACCCCGTAACTCGATTTCCTTTCCTTCCGAAAATTTTTTCAAGAAGAGTTCTTGAAAATTAAAAGCTACTGTCCCGAAAGATTGTAACCATTGTACTCCTAGAACAACATCAACACCTCCGATGGGAATGGAAGGAATTGGACTATTCAATACATATTCCCCATGGTTAGCTTGATATTATGACATTTTCCAGAGAAATTTATAGTTCCTCCATTTGCAACCATCACTTGACATTCTGGTGTTGGGTATAGGAAACAATTCAATTTTGGGACTACCTTACAATGAATATAATTATGGGTACTACCCAAATCAATCAACACTATTACCTTTTTCTTCTTGATATGTCCTTCTATCTTGAAAGTTTGAGGAGTGGTAATTCTTGCCAATGAATTAGACAATATGGTCGAACTCATTTCTTCTTATTCTAGGGTTGATTCCTAGTGCATACCCTCTTCTTTTGAAGTTTCTTGTTCATTTTATTCCTCCTCTTCACAATATATTGTTGGCAATATGATGCAGAGTGTTGTCCTTGATGGCAACCCACTTGATGAAGATGATGGCAACCTACTTAATGAAGTTGTTCTTGATGCTTGATGAGTTTATTAATGATGTAAATCTGATGTTCTACAAGCAGCTCAGAAGTACCAGAGATAGAAATATCAGTAACGGCCAGAACAATGATGAAAAATTTGTGACACAAAGCATACGCGAGTTTGTTTAGGCGAAGTAGCATATGTACGCGGAAAAGTATGTGCTAAGTCACGTATGCCTAATAGCGCTCCAAATTTGTAAAAACAGGGGTTATTACCATGGTATTGACCCATTGTATTGAGTGTTGGATTGCCTATGTGATCCCATCCAGGAATACCATCGAAAGTTGTGTGGTTTTGGCTTATGGTATTGTCAAAGGCTAGATATATTTAAGGAGAAGAAATTCATTGTGCAAGGTGTGTGCATGAGTCTGGGTTTGAATGAACACTTCAATCTGAAGTATATCTGAATTGAAAGGGTAACAGTTTGATGATAGATCTAAATCTATGAAGAAAATGATGAAGAGGGATATCTAGATCTGAAATGTATATGTATCTTCTGGATCTGTTTATGGAATTATTAGATCTGTGATCTGGCGAATCTGTGCTGAAGTAAAGAATGAAGATCTGAGTTGTTTATCTATTCTGGAGAGCTGCACTGCCCTAAAATATCTGAAGATATATATGCAGGTTCGTCAAGGAGAAAGCGTGTATATACGCGGCTTGTATTCAGCGAAAGCGCGTACGAGAATTGAAATTAGCTCTGAAATGTATGCAGATGTATACGTGGGTTGGTATGCATGAAAGCACGTATATACGCCGGATCAGTGAAAGGAAAGCGCGTATGAAAACTAGGGTTTGCTGAAGTATATGGTATGAAATGTCTGATCTGTTCTGTTGTTTTACTACTATCTGAAAATGATGTATTCATATAGATCTGGGTTGTTTGAATGATGATTATGCTGCTGGTTATATTGATGAAAGATCAAGTTGTTGATTGATTGCTTGATGATTCAATGAATAAAGTGATGGAGTTATAAGTTTCATTTTGATGTATGATTGAGCTTAAATGTGTGGAGTGGGTCCAGTCTGAAAATATGATGAAAAGTGGCCTGCAAGTTGTGATCTATTGAAGCTATTGGATCCAGTATGAAAATTGATGAAACGTGGTCCATGGTAGAGCTGAGGGTCGTAGCCTTCAGTCAGGGGGTCATAGCCTTCAGTCAGGGGGTCGTAGCTCCCTTCCAGGTAAGGCTAGTAAATGAGAGCAGGGGGTCGTAGCTCCCTTCCAGGAGAGGCTGGTAAACAAGAGAAGGGGGTTGTAGCTCCCTTCCAGGAGAGGCTGGTAAACTAGAGAAGGTTGTAGCCTTCTGCAGGTGGGTGCTTACATGCTGGTATGAGTCTGTGCCAGTACATGGTTGTAATATGTTTTCTCTATAATAAAATATTGAAGGCTGAGGCAACGGCAGCGGTGGTTTTCTCCCGACTTGGGTTTCCACCTAAAATCCTGGTGTTCATGTGTGTTGCTTATGTGTGATGTTTTATTCTTTTATTACTACACATGCTTACTATTTATTGAACATCTAATGAATGAATGATGGAATGATATAAGTGAAGAATTATCTGCATAATAATATTGCTGGACCTACGCATGTTTTATTAAGTATATCCGCGTGTATATGCGAGTTGGCTTCAAGAAAGTCGTGTATGTGTTTTGAAGTAAGAAAAAGTAAATTTTTTTGAGTAAGTCCTAAATACTGATTCACCCCCCTCCCTCTCAGTATTTTTCCCAACAATTGGTTTCAGAGCAGGTCCTTCTGCAGAAGCTTGATCGCTTGAAGGAGATCCGTTGAAATGGGAAGTCATGAAGGGGTAATGTCTATAAGGCCACCTCTATTCAATGGAAATAATCTGTTATTCTGGAAGATACGAACAAATGCATATCTGCAAAGTCTTGGTGCAGAAGTATGGGCAATCGTGGAAGGAGGTTATCAGTATCCGGCAAGTATTCCTACTGATGCAATAGAAAGGAAGAAATATGAAATCAATGCCAAAGTCATCAATTTCTTATTAGGAAGCATGTATGAACTAAAATTTGCTAAAGTGATGCAGCTAAATTCAGCAAAAGAAATATGGGACAAAATCATTTTGAGCTATGAAGGAGATACAAAGGTAAAAAGTGCAAAACTCCAAACTCTCAAAATTGAATATGAAAATTTAAGGATGCATAGTGATGAAAGTATTACCAGTTTATTTTTACGTCTAGTGATATTGTAAATCGTATGAGAAGTTTGGGTGAGACCATAACCGATACTACTCTAGTGGAAAAAGTCTTAAGATCTTTAACTTCAAATTTTGAGTCAAAAGTGTCAGCTATTGAAGAAAGGCAAGATCTGCAAACTCTTACTATTGTTCAACTACATGGTATTCTGACTGCTTATGAAATGAGACAAGGAGGTCCCTCTCAAATCAAAGAAGCTGCTTTTAAGGCGTGTGAAAAAGGAAAAGAAAAGGAAATTGTCAAGGAATCAAGTTATATATCAGAAGAAGAAGAAGCAAATTTTGTAAGGAGACTCCAACCAGGTACTGGAAGATTCAAAGGTAAGCTATCCTTCAAGTGTTTTACTTGTGGGAGAATTGGTCATTATGCTGCTAAATGTCCTTATGAAGAAAATCATGATAAAGGGAAACAATATGAAAAGAGGAGTTATTATACAAATGAAGATAATGATGAGGATGAAGAAGATTTTGACCAAGATCTGAAAGTGCTCATGGCAAGGAAGAAAAAGAAGAATGCTACTCAAAAGGAGATACCTCAGAAAACATGTGCAACAGAAAATGAAGAAGAGGAAACAGGTATTGATTGTTGTTCTTGTGATTCACCTTCTTGTGCATGCGATAGTGAAAGTAACAGTATAAGTCTAGAAGAAAATCTCAAGATCAATGATGAAAGCAATGATTGGAATCAATTTCATAAGAGAGAATCTATCTACAAAGATATGATCTCTAGAATGAATGAACAGAAAGAAATACTGAATGGACAGATAGACAAGTATCAAAATTTGTATGTTTATGCAAACAATCAAAGTGAAAGACTTGAAGCAGAAATCATCTCTCTCAAAGAAGATCTGGAAAAATCAAATAAGAAGAATGAAGAACCCCTATCATTTGAAAAGGAAGGACTTGAAGCAGAAATCATCTCTCTCAAAGAAGATCTGGAAAAATCAAATAAGAAGAATGAAGAGCTATTACAAACATGTGAAGAACAAGAAAATTGGTTGAAGGAATAAATTTTGAAATTGAATGATCAAGTAGAAGAAGGAAAAAGGGTCGAAGAAAGCATTATGAAGCAATGCCAAATATTGGAGGTTAAGGTAAACATTCTCAAAGGTAAATTAGAAGGAAAGCATAAACTCTTGAGGTTTCAAGATAGTACTAAGATTCTGAACAATATTCTTAGTAATCAAAGGTCTTCTGCTATTAAACTTGGTCTTGGTTTTCATGAAATTGTTAAAGGAGAATCTAGTTCACAAGGAAGTGCTAAAGATTCAAAGGATGTCAATGCAAAACCTGAAGAGTTGAAAGAAACAAGAAGTAAACCAAAAATCATGAACACTCAAAGGAAATCATTCAATAATGTTGAATTCTTTAAATTTCATAATTATGGGCATGTTGCAGCCAATTGCAGAAGTAGATTTCTTCAGTCACAAACAAGCAGATTCTACACAGAAAGGTACTCTGGTTTCTTCAAGGGATATTGTTTTTCATTTAGCAAGTATGGTCATAAAGCAGCTGATTGCAATAGAAGAAAGAATAGAAATACATACTATGATCCTTATGCTTACTTTTCCGGTCACATAAGATGTTATGCTTGTAATAAGTATGGACATGTAGAAAAAGAATGCAGGATGAACAGATTTGAGAAATCGGATAATTTCCAGCACACAATAAGAAGTTTCAAGCAAAGCTGGAAAAAGAAGGAGGGCTGGTCAGAAACGTAGGGAATATTGACCCTACTGCAGTCACCCACTTCTAAAGCTTACTTCTCATAATGACTGCAGAAATGATGTGAGATACATCATAGAAATTAGTAATGTATCATCACAGGGGGAGCAATGTATGATAATTCTCATGGTTGATTTGGTAATTCTGGTTATGTTTATTTCTGACTGAGCATCTGATGTGAAGAAGACAGGTAAAGGTGGTACAAATTCAGGGGGAGATGAAGGAATGTGAAATTTTCAGTGTTTCACTTTCCATATGCGGGTTTGATGAACTAAAGTCGCGTATACACACGAGTTCCAGTGGAGACAGATGTGTATGCAGTTATGACAAGAAAAATAGTATGACAGCTAAAGATCAGGAGCACAGGTGCAGGGGGAGCATCAGTCTGATTGCTAATGACTATATTATTGGCACTATATCTACTTATTTCTCAGTTCTAAATGATGATGACATGATACATGGTTTCTTATGATGAGATTATGGATGAGCCCTGTTTGCTTTTTGCTGAAGAAGTATTATTTGTTTTCACACATGGATGAGATGGAAGTCTTATGATTCAGAACAGATCATGTAGAGTTTGTTGCTACGGTTCAGACCTTTTGTACATAATTCCATCACATGTTGCTTCATTATATAAATCTTGAAGATTTTTGTGATATTAGATCACTTGGATGATTGCTTGATTCATATTGAAGAAGTTGTTCTGGAATGATAATTCCTCTTGGAAAGAATATGTTGATGCTAAAAAAATATTGAAGGCTTGGTTACTGATGGGCTTATGCTACAACTGTTGGATGACACTTGAAAACATAGCTACATTGTCCAATCTATTCTCACATATTCCAGGGTAGCATTCAAAATTTCTCAGACAGAAGATGGAAGTAATCTCTGCCTTTCACGAGATCAGATTTGATCAAAATCAGAAGATTAAAATGGATACGCGGATGTCCTAAATGACAGTCGCGTATATATGCGGGTTAATACAAATAAAACCGCGTATGGGTGGTTGCTGACAAATTTCTCTGATTCAGCATTTTTCAGCAGAGCTGCAGTATGGGTTGATATCTCTGGTGGTGTTCCAATACTCATAATTCTGTTTCAGTCTCTAATGTTTCTTGATAAATATTCCTTGACGATTTGATGTTGAAAGTGTTTAGGATGCACAAACTAAGGGGGAGCATTGGTCTTGTGGAAAGGATGAATTGGTGGCATTCTCATTATTCTTGCTGAGAGTAATGCATTGTTGGCATTATGATGACTCTCATATATGATCTCTCTCTTGAAGTCTTTTTGGTATTTGTTACAAAAGGTCATATTTTTAATTTGATGAAAAAGGTCATGTTGAGACCTATGATGTAAAATTTTAATATTCAGTCATGTAAGGACTTGTTCAAATTTATAAACCCACTTGGTTGGGTAGCTGAGTCAAAAATGTGTAAACCCACTTGGTTGGGGACTTGAGTCGCATATGTAAATCCACTTGGTTGGATATTTGATGTAAGTATGAGTCCTTGGTGATAGGAAAGGTCATAGAGTCATGTACTTCATTGAAAAATATGTTTGAACATTCAGCATGAACTCAGGGGGAGCATGGTAACTTCAGTGCCCATCAGATCTACAACGCTCTTCTTTCTACATGAGGAGAAAAACCTTGTGTTGGTTTTTTATCCGCCCTTTTCCTTTGATGTCAAAGGGGGAGAGTGACATGGTTTTTGAATAGGGGGAGAATATCATTATGCTTAATGTATCTATCTGTTGTGATCATGATCAAACACCATCGTGGTTGCCATCAAGTCCAAAGGGGGAGATTGTAGGCAATATGATGCAGAGTGTTGTCCTTGATGGAAACCCACTTGATGAAGATGATGGAAACCTACTTAATGAAGTTGTTCTTGATTCTTGATGAGTTTATTAATGATTTCAATCTGATGTTCTACAAGTAGCTCAGAAGTACCAGAGATAGAAATATCAGTAAGGGCCAGAACAATGACGAAAAGTGTGTGACACAAAGCATAGGCGAGTTTGTTTAGGCAAAGTAGCGTATGTATGCGGAAAAGTACATGCTAAGTCGCGTATGCCTAATTGCGCTCCAAATTTGTAAAAACGGGGGTTATTACCATGGTATTGACCCATTGTATTGAGCGCTGGATTATCTATGTGATCCCGTCCAGGAATACCATCGGAAGTTGTGTGGTTTTGGCTCATGGTATTGTCAAAGGCTAGATATATTTAAGGAGAAGAAATTCATTGTGCAAGGTGTGTGCATGAGTCTGGGTTTGAATGAACACTTCAATCTGAAGTATATCTGAATTGAAAGGGTAACAGTTTGATGATAGATCTGAATCTATGAAGAAAATGATGAAGAGGGATATCTAGATCTGAAATGTATATGTATCTTCTGGATCTGTTTATGGAATGATTAGATCTGTGATCTGGCGAATCTGTGCTGAAGTAAAGAATGAAGATCTGAGCTGTTTATCTATTCTGGAGAGCTGCACTGCCCTAAAATATCTGAAGATATATACGCAGGTTCGTCGAGGAGAAAGCGTGGATATACGCGGCTTGTATTCAGTGAAAGCACGTACGAGAATTGAAGTCAGCTCTGAAATGTATGCAGATGTATACGTGGGTTGGTATGCATGAAAGCGCGTATATACGCTGGATCAGTGAAAGGAAAGCGCGTATGAAAACTAGGGTTTGCTGAAGTATATGGTATGAAATGTCCGATCTGTTCTGTTGTTTTACTACTATCTGACAATGATGTATTCATACAGATCTTGGTTGATTATGTTGCTGGTTATATTGATGAAAGATCAAGTTGTTGATTGATTGCTTAATGATTCAATGAATAAAGTGATGGAGTTATAAGTTTCAGTTTGATGTATGATTGAGCTTAAATGTGTGGAGTGGATCCAGTCTGAAAAAATGATGAAAAGTGGCCTGCAAATTGTGATCTATTAAATCTATTGGATCCATTATTAAAATTGATGAAACGTGGTCCATGGTAGAGCTAAGGGTCGTAGCCTTCAGTTAGGGGGTCGTAGCTCCCTTCCAGGTGAGGTTGGTAAACGAGAGCAGGGGGTCGTAGCTACCTTCCAGGAGAGGCTGGTAAACGAGAGCAGGGGGTTGTAGCTCCCTTCCAGGAGAGGCTGGTAAACAAGAGAAGGTTGTAGCCTTCTGCAGGTGGGTGCCCACGTGCTGGTATGAGTCTACGCCAGTACATGGTTGTAAGATTTTTTCTCTATAATAAAATATTGAAGGCTGAGACAACATCAGCGGTGGTTTTCTCCCGACTTGGGTTTCCACCTAAAATCCTAGTGTTCATGTGTGTTGCTTATGTGTGATGGTTTATTCTGTTATTACTGCACATGCTTACTGTTTATTGAACATCTAATGAATGAACGATGGAATGATATAAGTGAATAATTATCTGCATAATAATATTGCTGGACATACGCATTTTTTATTAAGTATATCCGCGTGTATACGCGAGTTGGCTTCAGGAAAGTCGCGTATGTGTTTTGAAGTAAGAAAAAGTAAAAAGTTTTGAGTAAGTCCTAAATACTGATTCACCCCCCCCCCTCTCAGTATTTTTCCCAACATATATGTAAAATAATTTCTTCTCAACACACTTATGACCATTAGTGTATTTTCTATCACAACTGTAGCAAATCATGTTTTCTCTTTTTTCTTCCAATTGTTGTGGTGTCAACCTTGTAGGTTGTGGAAGTTTAGGAGTAGCAACACTTCCATATTTATAGATGTGAGTTGTAGGCTTCCTTGTCGCCATAATTTTACATATAATTTTTCTTGCCAACTTGAATTCCTTCTCTAATGAATCAGGTTCCCAAACGCGAACTTCATGTTGGATGTTATCCTTTAAAGTCCCTATGAAGACATCAATCCTGTGTTCCTCTGGAATATCATTTACCCTTATATTCAATTTTGGAAGTCCTCAATGTGCTCCACCACTGAACCCTTTTGTTTGAGATTTATCAATTGGCTAAAGAAGGTGTTGCTCTTTGTATCCTCATAATGTGCTATCATTTCCTCCGTAAAAATTTACCAAGTGACAATTTTTTTATGGGAGCAAAGCCATCGATACCATACAAATGTATTTTGTTCTAAATGTAAAGTTGCAATGTGTACCTTATGTGTGTTTTTCACATTATTGAGATCAAAATATTGCTCCATCTATAGTATCCATGTTATGGGATCCTTGCCATCAAACTTCCTCATATCCATCTTTGGAATATGGTGGTTCTTCCATCCAACATTAGAGTTTATGAAATCACGATTAACATTTATTGTGTTCTCATCATGAGTTTCTTCTACTATCTTTTCACCATTAGGAATCATTTCTTGTATCAAATTTTCCAAACCTTCCATGTATTATTTTATATCATTCTTCAGGTTTTCAATGTTGTCTTTCATTTTTTCTTCCATGTCATCCATCTTAGCTTCCATGCCATCCATCTTAGCTTCCACGCCATCCATCTTAGCTTCAATGTCTTTCTTCAAACGATCCATATTATTCTTCAAACCATCCATCTTCACTTCCATGCCTTTCTTCAAAACTTCCATTTCATTTTTTGTTTCTCTTTGCGAGAACGAAAGTTGGTGCATTTGCTCTTGTAATTTTGATAGATCATCTTGCAAGTCTTCATCTTCATGAGTCATAGTAGAGTATTTTTAGGGCTTAATGGGTTTTTAATTCTTTTTAGGAGGAATTTTAGAACCCAATACTCATATCTATGCTCAATATGCCCTTGGAATCACTTAAAACTAATTTTTCAAACAAGACTTATGCAATTTGAAAAAAATACACACCTTTTTGTTTCTTTTGGGGAGCTCTATATTGAAACTGAATTATTTCTATAATTGTGTATATTCAATATCTGAACTTTGGTCTTGTAGTAGCCCTCTGAATCTTCTTTTGAATTCCACAGGTATAACCTAATTTGGATACTTCAAGGCAAATTTGTGTTGAATCTCCCACAATGACCTAATTATGGACTAGTTCAATATAGCGCACTTTTACGACGTGCCAAGTCTCACTATTTCCTCCTTTGACACTAAAATTGACACACCAAAAACTACAACCCATATAATTGTGGCCACTTTTTACAAAATTCCAATCTGATGCTAAGAGAGAGAGTTATGACTATTTTCCCATGGCAACCTCTTTGAGCTGAAATTCGGGAGCCTGAAACAACCCTAAGTTCCACAGATCCTATCTCCAAAAATCTTGCGAATAAATATCTGACAATTTTCCATGACGTTCCTCAGGATCTCAGCTTCGCTCTATTAAAATTTCATCTTCTCAACCCTTTTAGAAAAAAAGTTATAGAAAAAATTCCACGATGACCTGTTTAGGTTAAATTTAGGACCCTTCAAAAAGCATTAACTTCCATAGATCATATCTCCAATACTATTGTGAACCAATATCTGAAATGTTTCTACAACATTCCTCAACATTTTTTCTTCCTGCTGTAAACATTTCAGCTTCTGAACCTTCGTAGAAAAATAGTTATATTGAAAATACCATGATCACCTGTTTGGAGCAGCGAAACCCTAGAATCCAAAGCTACAATACCAAATGTTATGCAACCAGCTCCAAAAATAGAAGAAGACAAAGATCCACGCCTTAGAAATCAGCCACTTCGAGGGGGAAACCTCTAATATATTACATAAATGTAACACCCCTAGTTTTATGTTTCTTTCAAAGTTAGACATTTGAACTTTAATCCAAAGGGGATTGGACCCCAAAGGATAAGTATTTTGTGGATGTAATTAAATATTTAATTATGAAAAAAGAAAAAAAAAATTCTGTGCAGATTGACCAAATAAGGATTATGAGATCACTTGCTAAATCCATGAGGATGGAAAGAGGCATATACTTTCCCCAAAAATCTTTCAAAAATCCTTGAAAGAATTTATTTCCAAATTAGATTTTGAGGAAAATCTAGTTTCCCCAATGAGGTGGAGAGTAGTTTGGAAGAGGTAAAAAGCTGGGAAAAGCAAAAAGCAGCTTTAAAAATCCCTAAATAAGGGAAGCCTAGGAAAACAGGAAGAAAAACATCCTGTAGTTATGGACACAGAATTAGAAACAGGCTTTGGGGAGCAAAAGCTTAAATAAGCTATTCCTGAACAGATTAGTGGTTGGTCTGTTCTGGAGGTGATCTCAGCTCGGGGGTGAGTTCTGGAGATAGAGGGACTCTAAGGTTGGGAGGATTGGTCAATTGCAGAAGTGGTATGCTCATAGTGTTAATGAATAAATGAATTTCTTACAATATGTTATTTCTTGTGTTCCATACATTTACAGAATTACTAGAAGAAGTTAATCCCCTCAGTTCTGCATAGTTTTAGGAACCAGAAATTATGAAGAAAATTAGCCAGAAACTCTAAACCAGAGACTGGTTTAAATCTGGAGATTTATCTTACCTCATAATTTATAATTATGTAACTTTAATCTATTTTTGTTAAAAATAGAATTTAATCAGTGACCACTATAAAAACTCAAAAAAAAAATGTGTAGGAGGAATTAAGTACATGCAGTGCAGATCTATAGATTGACTGAATTAACTAAGTGAAGTACGGACCTAGAGCTTTCCAAATTAAAAGTGCATGTCTATCTATAAATTACCCTCTATAATAGGGATAGAATGGAGGAGTATAGATTTTAGTGCTATATATATATATTTAGATAGTAAAGAAACAGAGCTAAACATGGTTACTAATCATGCAAACAATTTTGGTTTGAGAATTATTTATACAACACTGGTGTATGACTAACATCCTTCACAAAGAAAGGGTCCAAACTGAATAATTACTGGAAATTATAAGTTGTGCATGTGAATCTCTATAAAATGCATGCAGGCTATACAAGCTGTGAAAGATAACAAATAATTTCCCCATCAGATCTATATAATGTGCTAGTTAAGAGTGTAGTTTAAACACTAGACATACTGAAGCTGTTATACTAAGGAAAATTATAAGTATATAGTTGCAGAAAACATTATAAGTGACTATTTCAATGGAACCCCAAACTAAGGAGTATAAAGAGAGTCCACTGTTGGATTCATAGAATACACTTGAAATTATAGACTCTGTGGAACTGGTAGTTTCTCATTCACTGAAAGCTTGTAGACTTGAAAAATCTTACAACAAAGAGACTTATATTCATTTATGCTATTATAATGAGGAGAAACAGAACGGAAAAATAAGACTAGTGAACTTATTAATTTCTTCAATCCAATTTAGGAAGACCATTACTGAAAGGAAAAATATTTAACATGAGTATTAACATGAAAATAATAATCTGGAAACTATTAGAAAATATTATTGATTAGTCAATAATAACAGAGATGAAGGGTAGATATATATATATATATATATATATCAAATTCTGAAGCCACTTATGGAATCAGGCTATCATGGTTTCATAATAACATTACAGAATTTAATTATTCAGGGAATTTCATCATTCGAATGAAAAATTGTTAACAGTTCCAGTCTCTGGCATAAGTTATTACTACAGTACAAACTTTTTACGACAATAAAAACTTCAATTGTCTGAAAAAATTCTGTATAATAACAACAATAGAGCCTGGTCACACTCTGATGAATGATGCGTCAATACCGACCTGAAATTCTAGGATATAACGACGTCAAGTCAAGTGAATTACAAATCCACCAAATGCCACTGAAAAAAACCCTTGATGAGATTCGAACCTACCTGCAATAAAATGAGGGCAACGTGAGAGATCGTTACAACAAGACGATATGAGGATACTCGGAACATAGTATGTGCGAATGGAGCCTAAAAACACGGGTTACCTTGGGATTGGAAGACTTTGTCACCAAATCCGACTTGCAGAAAGAATACATGGGTATTGTAAAAACGTTCTCCAAAATGAAAATAAAACACAGGATAAATTATATTCCAATGAATCGACGGCTTACCTGAGGTAGCGATTGCTTGCTTCAAGCCAGGGCAACTCAACGAAGGAAACGAACAACCTCTGTAAAGTCACGAAATATGAAGAGGATTAAGCTCCTATCAAGAAATGATGGAGTATTAGTGCTACACATCGTTAACAAGAAACAAAAATCAACATCCTAGGACAGAACAATCTCCACGAGAGATTTTTCCAACTAGCAACAAAAAAAAGCTAATTCTCGACAATAAACGAGACTATAGAAAAGAAATTGTTGCATTTAAACTCAACTCTCGCACTGTCGACAGAGCGTATTGCTATGGAGAAAAATACCTATCAAGAGTGTAAGCCTCACAGTAAGGTTAGTGACATGCATGGAAGTTCATACCTGAGTATTAATGACGATGAGTAGATAGATACGCCAGAAGCCTGGGCGAGCCAATGTTTCGTTCCTCCGACGTGCAGAGTCTCGACATTGGAAGACTATCAGAACAACTGAGGGGCGAAAGAACCACTTGATAATAACACAGAGATTTATACAATTGTCTTAAATCCAAAAACAACGAAACCCTAATGGACAGGAACATTCTCCACCATCCAAGTGACAGTGGTATTTAATACATGGTCGTCCAACTCATAAATATAGATTCATGAAATCGATCTCACAGTACTCTCGCTCAAGTCATAGGGCCGATGTGATTGAAAGAACAATCTGGCGTGGCGTCTGTAACTGAACGTAGATACATACAACCTTGCGTGTGGGCGCAATGAGAAGTAACCAAACTAAATAAAATCAACAGAGGACCATTGAATAGGGCGACATGGAGAAGTGCAATGGGTTGCAATGGCCAAATAACTTGAGCCGAATTTGCCAATGAGGCATAACGAATGCATCGAAATTTAAATACGCCTATCTCCACAGTAAAATCACCATAATTGAAATGGACATGAGAGATACATGATGCAATGGTAGCGATCATTCACATTGGAAACAGTGGCCATGAAAACTATAATAAACTCATGTAAGTGGCATAAGATGTAAATAGGAATAGCAATTTGGTGCCAGGAATAATTACAATTTCAAACTTAAATGTTGGAGTGATACGAATATTAAAATCGAACAAACCAAATACCCAACTTACAATCAATAAGAGTATGCTATTGAACACAAAAGAATAGGTATGGTGAGCCTACCAATTGTTATGCAAAATCGTTCATAAATCGATTGCAATATGTGGGTAATTATATGCATAAGTAGAAATATGTAGGAGTAGATACAACTTTATAACAATTGTATGGGATCAATATATATATATATACATACATACATATATATATATATATATATATATATATATAGGGTGATGTATATATCTATATATGTATGTAATATAAGCCACAAACATTTAGTGGAAGAGGATAATACAATTTTCCATACAAGAACACTAGGAGGAATAGGAATCCTATTCCATATCAGCTCGAAATTGACGTAATTCGAAAGTAGAACTAAACAGTTGTGGCTAGAAGAAGCACAGAATCAAATATAAATAGAAAAAAAAAATTGTGGGATGAAAAGGAAGAGACGTTACAAATGGTATCAGAGCCCAAGTTACATAAAATGGGCTATTTTTGTTGTGCTCACTGTTGTTTTTGTGCTCAATGTTGTTGTTGCGCCCACTGTTGTTGTGGTGCTCACTGTCGTTGTGTGTTCACTGTATAAACTATTTATTGTTGAAAAAAAAACTTTTTAGTACTGATCTGTGTTGTTTAGTGTATAGTGGTGCTGAACTAGAAAATTTGAATGGCAGAAGGTGAGGAAATTTATGTTTATCTGCGTGATGATGATAATACACCAGATCCCAACGCTCCAGTGATGGCTATGTTGCATAGTTTGCAACGAGAGATGGCTGAGCTAAGAAGCCAGAATGACAGATTGTCATTAGCCAGTGAGAAGCAGGAAAAGCTCATTAGAGAATTAAGTTCGTGGAATAGCCAAGAAGGTGAAGGTTCCGGAAAGAGGAAGAATGACGAGTCTCAGGAAGATGATGCTGTTAGGCATCAGTATAAGCAGAAAAATGAAGGACAGGGGGAATTCCGAAAGATCAAACCTCTCTCCTATGATGGGGAGAAGGAGGAAGATGCTAAAGCCTGGTTGTTGAACATGATTAAGTATTTCCAGGTCTATAAATATGAAAGCAATCTGAAGGCTAGATTAGCTGTCTACCAGCTACAAGGTAAGGCTACCTTGTGGTGGGAGGAGACGAAAATGGTTCATGCCATTGATGAAAAGACAGTTACTTGGGAATATTTCCAAGTCAAGTTTAAAAACCGCTATTTGAATGAACGTTATTATGATGATAAAGCAAAGGAATTCCATGAACTTAGACTGGGACGGCTTACTATTGATGAGTTTGTCACCAAGTTTACAAATCTATTAAGATATGTCACTTACATTAGGGAAGAGAAGGCCAAGGTACAAAGGTTTTTGAACTGTTTGCCGGCTGTGTACAAAGAGAAGATCGAGTTTGATAACCCAAAAAATATGGAAGAAGCAGTGAGAAAAGATAGATTATGTTTCCAGTAGTTTAAAGGAAAGGTTGAGCATGGAAAAGGCTGGATAAACAAAGATGAAATCAAAGGAAAGAAACATAAACCAGCTTACTTAAATAATTTTGGTAGGGATCATCAGACGAAAAAGTTTAATAAACCAAAATAAAGCCAAACAGCTCAGTCTCAAGTTGGTTCCAAACAACTAGATGAAGGAAATAAGAAGGAAGGCACAGTTAAAATGAGGGAACCTTTGAAATGCTAGGGATGTGGAGAACCCCATATCTTGAGGGATTGTCCCCACCGAAACATTCAAATGATTATGAGAGATCGAGAAGCTACCACAGTAAATGATATAGCAAGAAATATACCCACTATTAGTGCAGCCTTGGAGAATCGACAAGCAGAACACCAAGCTACCATGGTTGAAATGGAAGGTAAGATTGTTGACCAATATGTTACTGTTTTAATTGATCCAAGTGCTTCTTTGAGTTACATTAGTCCACAAGTGGTAGAAAAATGCAATCTCAAGACTGAAAAATTTCAGCAGTCTTGGTTGGTCCAGTTAGCCACTGGTACCAAGAGGAAGGTAACACATAAGTTACCTCAAACAACAATTAAATTTAATGATTTCCAGACAGAAGTGAAATTAAATATTCTACCCTTAGGCTCATATGACTTGCTGATAGGAATGGACTGGATGGAAAAGAGAAAGGCGATGATGAATTGTTGGGATAAAACTCTGCATTGCATAGATGAAGAAGGGAACCCTTTTGTTCTCAAGGGAAAACCAAAACCCATCTTTGTAAGACAAATATCAGTACTGCAATTAAAAAGAACAGCTAGCAAATGATATCAAGTATATGCAGTACACATTGAAGAATTAGAATAGCAACCGAGAGAAAACCTGTTAGATACCTTGCCAATAGTGAGAGAGTTTAAGGAATTTTTTCCAGATGAGATTCCTCATCTTCCCCCAAAAAGAGAGATTGACTTTTCAATCGATTTGGTGCCGGGAGCAACACCTATTTCTTGAGCCCCTTATCAAATGAGTCCCCCTGAACTCATGGAACTGAAAATGCAATTGCAAGAATTGTTGGATAAGGGTTATATCAGACCGAGTGTGTCTCCTTGGGGAGCACCGGTGCTGTTCGTGAAAAAGAAGGATCGAACCTTTAGAATGTGCATTGACTATCGTCAACTGAATAATTTGAAAATTAAAAAAAGATACCCTTTGCCCCGAATTGATGATCTTTTTGATCAAGTAAGAGGAGCTTCATTATTTTCTAAGATTGACTTAAGGACTGGTTATCACCAGCTCAGAATCAAGGAGGAAGACATTAGTAAAACTACTTTTTGAACCCGGTATGGACACTACGAATTTGTAGTCCTACCTCTCAGTATGACAAATGCCCTTGCCACCTTGATGTGCTTAATGAACAGTGTGTTAAACAAGTACTTGGATAAATTCATACTAGTGGTTATAGATGATATTTTGGTTTACTCAAAAAGTGAGAAGGAGCACAAGGAGCACTTGAGGATAGTGTTACAAACTCTGAAACAAAACTAGTTATATGCCAAATTCAGTAAATGTGAATTCTATAAGGACAAGATCCAATACTTGGGTCATATTATTTTTGAACAAGGGTTGGCTGTTGACCCTGAAAAGATAAAGGCTATTAGAGAATGGTCGGTGCCAACTGATGTTTCAGCAGTGAGATCATTCATGGGGATTGCAGGTTACTATCGAAAATTTGTGGAAATATTTTCTACAATAGCATATCCCATAACTTCATTACAAAGAAAAGGGGTTAAATTCGAGTGGACTGAAAAATGCCAAAACAGTTCTGAACAATTAAAGTTAAAACTCACTACAGCCCCTATACTGAAAATTACAGATCCTGATAAAGAATTTGTTGTATGTACGGATGCCTATAGAGAGGGGTTAGGAGGAGTCCTGTTGCAGGAAAATCCAGTTATTGCATATGAGTCTAGGAAACTGAAGACACATGAACATAACTATAGTGCATATGATTTGGAATTGGTTGTTGTTATTCATGGCTTGAAGATGTGGTGACACTATCTTCTTGGGAAAAAATTTATATTGGTGACTGATCATATTAGTCTTAAATATTTCTCTTCCCAAACTGATTTGAATGCTAGACAGGCCAGATGGCTATCTTTTCTGAGTGAATTTGATATGGACGTAAAACATATCAGAGGGAAAGAAAATAAAATTTTTGATGCCTTGAGCAGAAATGCTTGTCAAATTATAAACAGTCTTGGAAGTAGTGCTAATTTTGATTTAGAAGATCTAGTGAAAAAGGTAGCAGACCAGGATCCAAATTATGAGAATCTACAGGTGAAACTACTGAAGAAGGAGATGTCTGACTACACTCAAAACCAAAAAGGGCTAATCTGCTACAAAAATAGATTGTATGTCCCCAATGTGGAAACTTTGAAAAAAGAAATCCTAGATTAATATCACAAACAGGCATATGTAGGGCATCCTAGATATCATAAAATGCTAACAGCTTTGAAAAATAAGTTGTTTTGGCCAGGAATGAAAAGAGATGTAGCATAATATTTAGCTAGATGTATGGAGTGTCAGCTAGTCAAAGTTGAGGATCAACATTCTGCTGGTCTTCTAAACCCTTTGCCGATTGCAAAATGGAAATGGGACACAGTTTCTATAGATTTCATAACAGGGCTACCCAAAACCAAATACCAACACGATTCAGTGATGGTGGTAGTAGACACTTTAACAAAAGCTGCACACTTCATACCTGTGAAATCTACTTTTGGGACAGCCCAAGTAGCGGACATGTTCATGAAGGAAGTAGTAAGGCTCCATGGGGTCCCAAAGGTGATTGTTTCAGACAGAGATGCTAAGTTCACCGCAACCTTTTGGAAAGGTCTATTTGGGGGCATGGGCACTAAGCTGAATTTTAGCACTACCTATCACCCTCAGACAGATGGTTAGACAGAGAGAACAAATCAGATTTTGGAGGATATGTTGAGGATGTATGTGATGGATAGGCCATCAAAATGGGAAGACTACTTACATTTAGCTGAATTTTCTTATAATAACAGCTATCAATCAGCCATCAAAATAAGCCCGTTTGAGGCACTCTATGGAAGGAAGTGTTGTACTCCTTTGAGCTGGAGCCAACCTGAGGATAAGCTAATGTTGGGACCAGATGCCTTACAAGAGATCGAAAGAATTGTTAAACAAATACAAATAAATATCAAGATAGCACAAGATCGATAGAAAAACTATGCAGACAAAAAGAGGATACAGTGAGAATTCAAAGTGGGGGAGCATGTGTATTTGTGTATTAAACCAAAAAAGAGCACACTTTATGCTGGAAGTTGTGCAAAATTGGCTCTTAGATATTGTGGGCCTTTTGAGGTGTTAGAAAGGGTGGGACCAGTGGCTTATAAGCTGGCCTTACCGCCCATTGTTAAAGTTCATGATGTGTTTCATGTTTCATTATTAAAAATATATGTACATGATGCTTCTCACATTGTTGATTGGAATGTGATACAGGTGGAACCAGAAGGGGATTTCCTTCCAGAGCTGCTTCAAATATTGGAGCGGGAAGAAATTGAATTGAGGAATCGAACGATAGCAAGGGTAACGGTGTAGTGGAATCACTTTACTGCTAAAGAAGATACCTGGGAAAGAGAAGTTGAAATGATGGAAAAATATCCATTTTTGTTTGGAAAATGAACTCTATTAGCTAGACGTCAACACCGAGGACTGTGTTTGCTTTCAGAGGGGGAATATGTAACACCCCTAGTTTTATATTTATTTCAAAGTTAGACATTTGAACTTTAATCCAAAGGGGAGTGGACCCTAATGGATAAGTATTTTGTGGATGTAATTAAATATTTAATTATGAAAAAAATAAATAAAAGTAATTCTTTGCAGATTGACCAAATGAGGATTATGAGATCACTTGCTAAATCCATGAGGATGGAAAGAGGTAGATACTATCCCTAAAAATCTTTCAAAAATCCTTGAAAGAATTTATTTCAAAATTAGATTTTGAGGAAAATCTAGTTTCCCCAATGAGGTGGAGAGTAGTTGGGAAGAGGTAAAAAGATGGGAAAAGCAGAAAGCAGCTTTAAAAATCCCTAAATAAGGGAAGCCTAGGAAAACATGAAGAAAAGCATCCTGTAATTCTAGACGTAGAATTAGAAAAAAACTTTGGGGAGCAAAAGCTTAAATAAGCTATTCCTGAACAGATTAGTGGTTGGTCTATTCAGAAGGTGATCTCAGCTCGGGGGTGAGTTCTGGAGATAGAGGGACTCTAAGGTTGGGAGGATTGTTCAATTGCAGAAGTGGTATGCTCATAGTGTTAATGCATAAATGAATTGCTTACAATATTTTATTTCCTGTGTTCCATACATTTACAGAATTACTAGAAGAAGTTAATCCCCTCAGTTCTGCATAGTTGTAGGAACCAGAAATTATGAAGAAAATCAGCTAGAAACTCTAAACCAAAGACTGTTTTAAATCTGGAGATTTATCTTACCTCATAATTTATAATTTAAAAATAGAATTTAATCAGTGACCACGATAAAAATTCAAAAAAATGTGTAGGAGGAATTAAGTACATGCAGTGCAGATCTATAGATTGACTGAATTAACTAAGTGAAGTACGGACCTGTAGCTTTCCAAATTAACAGTGCATGTCTATCTATAAATTATCCTCTATAATAATGATAGAATGGAGGAGTATAGATTTTAGTGCTATATCTATATATATATATATATATATATATATATATATATATATATATATATATATATATATATATATATATATATATATTTAGATAGTAAAGAAATAGAGCTAAACATGGTTACTAATCATGCAAACAATTTTGGTTTGAGAATTATTTATACAACACTAGTGTATGACTAACATCCTTCACAAAGAAAGGGTCCAAACTGTATAATTACTGGAAATTTATAAGATGTGCATGTGAATCTCTATAAAATGCATGCAGACTATACAAGCTGTGAAAGATAACAAATAATTTCCCCATCGGATCTATATAATGTGCCAGTTAAGAGTGTAGTTTAAACAATAGACATACTGAAACTATTATACTAAGGAAAATTATAAGTATATAGTTGCAGAAAAAATTATAAGTGACTATTACAATGGAACCCAAACTAAGGAGTATAAAGAGAGTCCACTGTTGGATTCATAGAATACACCTAAAATTATAGACTCTGTGGAAATGGTAATTTCTCATTCACTGAAAGCTTGGAGACTTGAAAACTCTTGCAACAAAGAGACTTATATTCATTTATGCTATTATAATGAGGAGGAATAGAAAGTAAAAATAAGACTAGTGAAATTATTAATTTCTTCAATCCAATTTAGGAAGACCATTACTGAAAGGAAAAATATTTAACATGAGTATCAACATGAAAATAATAATCTGGAAACTATTAGAAAATATTATTGATTTGTCAATAATAACAGAGAAAAAGGGTATATATATATATATATATATATATATATATATATATATATATATATATATATATCAAATTCTAAAGCCACTTACAGAATCAAGCTATCATGGTTTCATAATAACATTACATAATTTAATTATTCAGGGAATTTCATCATTCGAATGAAAAATTGTTAACAATTCCAGTCTCTGGCATAAGTTATTACTACAGTAGAAAATTTTTACGACAATAAAAACTTGAATTGTTTGAAAAAATTTTGTATAATAACAACAATAGAGCCTGTTCACACTCTGACGAATGACGCATCAATACCGACTTGAAATTCTAGGATATAAGGACGTCAAGTCAAGTCAATTACAAATCCACCAAATACCACTGAAAAAAACCCTTGATAAGATTCGAACCTACCTGCAATAAAATGACGGCAACGTGAGATATCATTACGACAAGACTATATGAGGATACTCGGAACATAGTATGTGTGAATGGATTCTAAAAACATGGGTTAACTTGGGATTGGAAGACTTTGTCACCAAATACGACCTGCAGAAAGAATACATGGGTATTGTAAAAACGTTCTCCAAAATGAAAATAAAACATAAGATAAATTATATTCCAATGAATCGACGGCTTACCTGAGGTAGTGATTGCTCCCTTAGAGCCAGGAAAACTTGACGAAGGAAACGAAAAACCTCTGTAAAGTCATGAAAGACAAAGAGGAGTAACCTCCTATCAAGAAACGATGGAGTATTAGTGCTACACATCATTAACAGGAAACAAAAATCAACATCCTAGGAGAGAACAATCTCCACGAGAGATTTATCCAACTAACAACAAAAAAAAACGAGTTCTCGAGAGTAAACGAGACTACAAAAAAGAAATTGTTGCATTTAAACTCAGCTCTCACATTGTCGACAGAGCATATTTCTACGGAGAAAAATACCTATCAAGAGTGTAAGCCTCACAGTAAGGTTAGTGACATGCATGGAAGGTCATACCTGAGTATTAATGACGATGAGTAGATAGATACGCCAGAAGCCTGGGCGAGCCAATGTTTCTTTCCTCCGACGTGTAGAGTCTCGACACTGGAAGACTATCACAACAACTGAGGGGCGAAAGAACCACTTGATAATAACACAGAGATTTATACAATTGTCTCAAATCCAAAAATGATGAAACCCTAATGGATAGGAACAATCTCCACCGTCCAAGTGGCCTCAAATCGATGTCCTATACATGAATCGATTGGGTGATAGTGGTATTTAATACATGGCCGTCCAACTCATAAATATAGATTCATGAAGTCGATCTCATAGTACTCTCGCTCAGGTCATAGGGCCGGCGTGATTGAAAGAACAATTTGGCGTGGCGTCTATAACTGAACATAGATACATACAGCCTTGCGTGTGGGCGCAATGAGAACTAACCAAAATAAATCAAATAAACAGAGGACCATCGAATAGGACGACGTGGAGATGTACAATGGGTTGCAATGGCCAAATAACTTGAGCCAACTTTGCCAATGAGGCATAATGAATGCATCGAAATTTAAATACACCTATCTCCACAGTAAACTCACCATAAGCGAACTGTACGTGAGAGATACATGATGTGATGGTAGCGATCAGTCACATTGGAAACAGTGGCCACAAAAACCATAATAAACTCATGTAAGTGGCATAAGATGTAAATAGGAATAGCCATTTGGTGCCAGGAATAATTATAATTTCAAACTTAAATGTTGGAGTGATACGAATATTAAAACCCAACAAACCAAACACCCAACTTACAATCAATAAGATTATGCTATTGAACACAAAAG
This sequence comes from Pinus albicaulis, assembly GCA_034641835.2. NCBI lineage: Eukaryota > Viridiplantae > Streptophyta > Pinopsida > Pinales > Pinaceae > Pinus > Pinus albicaulis. The sequence continues at coordinate 1,631,269,923 of CM076578.1, forward strand.
CATAGGTATGGTGAGCCTACCAAATGTTATGCGAAATCGTTCATAAATCGATTGCAATATGTGGGTAATTGCATGCATAAGTAGAAATACGTAGGAGTAGATACAACAATATAACAATTGTATGGGATCAATATATATATATATATATATATATATATATATATATATATAGGGTGATGTGTATATATATATATATATATATATATATATATATATATATATATATGTATGTATGTATGTATGTATGTATGTAATATAAGCCACAAACATTTAGTGGAAGAGGACAATAAAATTTTCCATACAAGAACACTAGGAGGAATAGGAATCCTATTCCATATTAGCTCGAAATTGACGTAATTCGAAAGTAGAACTGAACAATTGTGGCCAACAGAAGCACATAATCAAATATAAATAGAAAAAAAAAAAATGTGGGATGAAAAGGAAGAGACATTACAAATGGTATCAGAGCCCAAGTTACATAAACTGGGCAGTTGTTGTTGTGCTTACTATTGTTGTTGTGCCCACTGTTGCTGTGGTGCTCATTGTTGTTGTGTGCTCACTGTATAAACTATTTATTGTTGAAAAAAAAAACTTTTTAGTACTAATCTATGTTGTTTAGTGTACAATGGTGCTGAACAATAAAAGTTGAATGGCAGAAGGTGAGGAAATTTATGTTTATCTGCGTGATGATGATAATACACCAGATCCCAATGCTCCAGTGATGGCTATGTTGCACAGTTTTCAATGAGAGATGGCTAAGCTAAGAAGCCAGAATGACAGATTGTCATTAGCCAAAGAGGAGCAGGAAAATCTCATCAGAGAATTAACTTCGTGGAACAGCCAAGAAGGTGAAGGTTCCATAAAGAGGAAGAATGATGATTCTGAGGAAGATGATGTTGTTAGGCATCAGTATAAGTAGAAAAAGGAATTACAGTGGGAATTCCGAAAGATCAAACCTCCCTCATATGATGGGGAGAAGGAGGAAGATGCTGAAGCCTGGTTGTTGAACATGATTAAGTATTTCCAGGTCTATGAATATGAAAGAAATATGAAGGCCAAATTAGTTGTCTACCAGATACAAGGTAAGGCTACCTTGTGGTGGGAGGAGACGAAAATGGTTCATGCCATTGATGAAAAGACAGTTACTTGGGAAGATTTCAAAGTCAAGTTTAAAAACCGCTATTTGAAAAAACGTTATTATGATGATAAAGCAAAGGAATTTCATGAACTTAGACTGGGACAGCTTACTATTGATGAGTTTGTCACCAAGTTTACAAATATGTTGAGATATGTCCCTTACATTAGAGAAGAGAAGGCCAAGGTACAAAGGTTTTTGAACTATTTTTCGGTTGTGTACAATGAGAAGAGCGAGTTTGATAACCCAAAAGCTATGGAAGAAGAGGTGAGAAAAGCTAGATTATGCTACCAACAGTTTAAAGGAAAGGGTGAGCATGGAAAAGGCTGGATAAACAAAGGTGAAATCAAAGGAAAGAAACAGAAACCAGCTTACTTAAAGAATTTTGGTAGGGATCATCAAAGGAAAAAGTTTAATAAACCAAAAGAAAGCCAAACAGCTCAGTCTCAAGTTGGTTCCAAAAAACTAGATGAAGGAAATAAGAAGAAAGGGACAGTTAAAATGAGGGAACCTTTGAAATGTTGGGGATGTGGAGAACCCCATCTCTTGAGGGATTGTCCCCACCGAAACATTCAGATGATTATGAGAGATCGAGAAGCTACCACAGTAAATGCTATAGCAAAAAATATACCCACTATCAGTGCAGCCTTGGAGAGTCGACAAGCAGAACACCAAGTTACCATGGTTGAAATGGAAGGTAAGATTGCTGACAAATATATTACTATTTCAATTGATCCAGGTGCTTCTTTAAGTTACATTAGTCCACAAGTGGTAGAAAAATGCAATCTCAAGACTGAACATTTTCAGCAGTCTTGGTTGGTCGAGTTAGCCACTGGTACCAAGAGGAAGGTAACACACTAGTTACCTCAAACAAAAATTAAATTAAATGATTTCCAGACAAAAGTGAAATTAAATATTCTACCCTTAGGCTCATATGACTTGCTGATAGGAATGGACTGGATGGAAAAGAGAAAGGCGATGATGAATTGTTGGAATAAAACTTTGCATTGCTTAGATGAAGAAGGGAATCCTTTTATTCTCAAGGGAAAACCAAAACCCATATCTGTAAGACAAATATCAGCACTGCAATTAAAAAGAACAGCTAGGAAAGGATATCAAGTATATGCAGTACACGTTGAAGAATTAGAACAGCAACCGGGAGAAAACCTGTTAGATACCTTGCCAGTAGTGCGAGAGTTTAAGGAAGTTTTTCCAGATGAGATTCCTCATCTTCCCCCCAAAAGAGAGATTGACTTTTCAATCGATTTGGTTCCGGGATCAACCCATGTTTCCCAAGCCCCTTATCGAATGAGTCCCCCTGAACTCATGGAACTGAAAATGCAATTGCAATAATTGATGGATAAGGCTTATATCAGACCGAGTGTGTCTCCTTGGAGAGCACCGGTGCTGTTCATGAAAAATAAGGATGGAACCTTTAGAATGTGCATTGACTATCGTCAACTGAATAAGTTGACAATTAAAAATAGATACCCTTTGCCCCGAATTGATGATCTTTTTGATCAAGTAAGAGGAGCTTCAGTATTTTCTAAGATTGACTTAAGGACTAGTTATCACCAACTCAGAATCAAGGAGGAAGACATTAGTAAAACTGCTTTTCGAACCCGGTATGGACACTACGAATTTGTAGTCCTACCTCTCGGTTTGAAAAATACCCCTACCACCTTTATGTGCTTAATGAAAATTGTGTTAAAAAAGTACCTGGATAAATTCGTACTAGTGTTCATAGATGATATTTTTTTTTACTCAAAAAGTGAGAAGGAGCACAAGGAGCACTTGAGGATAGTGTTACAAACTCTGAAAGAAAACTAGTTATATGCCAAATTCAGGAAATGTGAATTCTATAAGGACAAGATCCAATACTTGGGTCATATTATTTCTGAACAAGGGTTGGATGTTGACCCTGAAAAGATAAAGGTTGTTAGAGAATGGCCGGTGCCAACTAATGTTTCGCCAATGAGATCATTCATGGGGATTGTAGGTTATTATCGCAGATTTGTGGAAATATTTTCTACAATAGCATATCCCATAACCTCATTAGAAAGAAAAGGGTTGAAATTCGAGTGGACTGAAAAATGCCAAAACAGTTTTGAACAATTAAAGTTAAAACTCACTACAGCCCCTATAGTGAAAATTGCAGATCCTGATAAAGAATTTGTTGTATGTACGGATGCCTGTAGAGAGGGGTTGGGAGGAGTCCTGTTGCAAGAAAATTCAGTTATTGTATATGAGTCTAGGAAACTGAAGACACATGAACAGAACTATAGTGCATATGATTTGGAATTGGTTGTTGTTATTCATGCCTTGAAGATGTGGCGACACTATCTTCCTGGGAAAAAATTTACATTGATTACTAATCATATTAGTCTTAAATATTTCTTTTCCCAAACTGATTTGAATGCTAGACAGGCCAAATGGCTATCTTTTCTGAGTGAATTTCATATGGAAATAAAACATATCAGAGGGAAAGAAAATAAAATTGTTGATGCCTTGAGTAGAAACGCTTGTCAAATTATAAATAGTATTGGAAGTAGTGCTAATTTTGATTTATAAGATCTAGTGAAAAAGGTAGCAGACCAGGATCGAAGTTATGAGAATCTACAGGTGAAACTACTGAAGAAGGAGATGTCTAACTACACTCAAAACCAGAAATTGCTGATCTGCTACAAAAATAGATTGTATGTCCCCAATGTGGAAACTTTGAAAAAAGAAATCCTAGATGAATATCACAAACAGGCGTATGCAGGGCATCTTGGATATCATAAAATGCTAACAGCTTTGAAAACGAAGTTGTTTTTTCCAGGAATGAAAAGAGATGTAGCAAAATATTTAGCTAGATGTATGGAGTGTCAGCTAGTCAAAGTTGAGCATCAGCATCCTACTGGTCTTCTAAACCCTTTGCCGATTGCAGAATGGAAATGGGACACAGTTTCTATAGATTTCATAACAGGGCTACCCAAAACCAAATACCAACACGATTCAGTGATGGTGGTAGTAGACACTTTAAAAAAAGCTGCACACTTCATACTTGTGAAATCTATTTTTGGGACAGCCCAAGTAGCGGATGTGTTCCTGAAGGAAGTAGTAAGGCTCCATGGCGTCCCAAAGATGATTGTTTCGGACAGAGATTCTAATTTCACCGCAGCCTTCTAGAAAGGTCTGTTTTGGGGCATGGGCACTAAGCTGAATTTTAGCACTGCCTATCACCCTCAAACAGATGGTCAGACGGAGAGAACAAATCATATTTTGGAGGATATGTTGAGGATGTATGTGATGGATAGGCCATCAAAATGGGAAGAATACTTGCATTTAGCTGAATTTTCTTATAATAACAGCTATCAATCATCCATCAAAATGAGCTCGTTTGAGGCACTCTATGGAAGGAAGTGTCGTACTCCTTTGAGCTGGAGCCAACCTGAGGATAAGCTAATGTTGGGACTAGATGCCTTACAAGAGATGGAAAGAATTGTTAAACAAATACAAAGAAATATCAAGACAACACAAGATCGACAGAAAAACTATGCAGACAAAAAGAGGATACATCAAGAATTCAAAGTGGGGGAGCATGTGTATTTGCGTATTAAACCCAAAAACAACACACTTTATGTTGGAAGTTGTGAAAAATTGGCTCCTAGATATTGTGGGCCCTTTGAGGTGTTAGAAGGGTGGGACGAGTGGCTTATAAGCTAGCCTTACTGCCCCATGTTAAAGTTCATGATGTGTTTCATGTTTCCTTATTAAAAATATATGTACATGATGCTTCTCACCTTGTTGATTGGAATGTGATACAGGTGGAACCAGAAGCGGAGTTCCTTCCAGAGCCGTTTCAAATATTGGAGCGGGAAGAAATTGAATTGAGGAATTGAACGGTAGCAAAGGTAAAGGTGCAGTGGAAGCACTTTACTGCTGAAGAAGCTACCTGGGAAAGAGAAGCTGAAATGATGGAAAAATATCCATTTTTTTTTGGAAAATGAACTCTATTAGCTAGCTGTCAAAACCAAGGACGGTGTTTGCTTTCAGAGGGGGAATATGTAACACCCCTAGTTTTATGTTTCTTTCAAAGTTATATATTTGAACTTTAATCCAAAGGGGAGTGGACCCCAATGGATAAGTATTTTTTGGATGTAATTAAATATTTAATTATGAAAAAAAAAAAAAAAATTCTATGCAGATTGATCAAATGAGGATTATGATATCACTTGCTAAATCCATGAGGATGGAAAGAGGCAGATACTTTCCCTAAAAATCTTTCAAAACTCCTTGAAAGAATTTATTTCGAAATTATATTTTGAGGAAAATCTAGTTTCCCCAATGAGGTGGAGAGTAGTTTGGAAGAGGTAAAAAGCTCGAAAAAGTAGAAAGCAGCTTTAAAAATCCCTAAATAAGGGAAGCCTAGGCAAACATGAAGAAAAGCATCCTGTAATTCTAGACACAGAATTAGAAACAGGCTTTGGGGAGAAAAATCTTAAATAAGTTATTCCTGAACAGATTAGTGGTTGGTCTGTTCTGGAGGTGATCTCAGCTCGGGGGTGAGTTCTGGAGATAGAGGGACTCTAAGGTTGGGAGGATTGGTCAATTGTAGAAGTGGTATGCTCTTAGTGTTAATGCATAAATGAATTTCTTACAATATTTTATTTCTTGTGTTCCATACATTTACAGAATTACTAGAAGAAGTTAATCCCCTCAGTTCTACATAGTTTTAGGAACCAAAAATTATGAAGAAAATCAGCCAAAAACTCTAAACCAGAGACTGGTTTAAATCTGGAGATTTATCTTACCTCATAATTTATAATTATGTGACTTTAATCTTTTTCTGTTAAAAATAGAATTTAATCAGTGACCACTATAAAAATTCAAAAAAATGTGTAGGAGGAATTAAGTACATCCAGTGAAAATCTATAGATTGACTGAATTGACTAAGTGAAGTACAGACCTGTAGCTTTCCAAATTAAGAGTGCATGTCTATCTATAAATTACCCTCTATAATAATGACAGAATGGAGGAGTATAGATTTTAGTGCTATATATATATATATATATATATATATATATAGTAAAGAAACAGAGCTAAACATGGTTACTAATCATGAAAACAATTTTGGTTTGAGAATTATTTATACAACACTGGTGTATGACTAACATCCTTCACAAAGAAAGGGTCCAAACTGAATAATTACTGGAAATTTATAAGTTGTGCATGTGAATCTCTATAAAATGCATGCAGACTATACAAGCTGTGAAAGATAACAAATAATTTCCCCATCAGATCTTTATAATGTGCCAGTTAAGAGTGTAGTTTAAACACTAGACATACTGAAACTGTTATACTAAGGAAAATTATAAGTATATAGTTGCAGAAAACATTATAAGTGACTATTACAATGGAACCCCAAACTAAGGAGTATAAAGAGAGTCCACTGTTGGATTCATAGAATACACCTAAAATTATATACTCTGTGGAAATGGTAATTTCTCATTCACTGAAAGCTTGCAGACTTGAAAACTCTTGCAACAAAGAGACTTATATTCATTTATGCTATTATAATGAGGAGGAGCAGAAATGAAAAATAAGACTAGTGAACTTATTAATTTCTTCAATCCAATTTAGGAAGACCATTGCTGAAAAAAAAAATATTTAACATGAGTATTAACATGAAAATAATAATCTGGAAACTATTAGAAAATATTATTGATTTGTCAATAATAATAGAGATGAAGGGTAGATATATATATATATATATATATATATATATATATATATATATATATATATATATATATATATATATAATTCTGAAGCCACTTACGGAATCAGGCTATCATGGTTTCATAATAATATTACAGAATTTAATTATTGAGGGAATTTCATCATTCGAATGAAAAATTGTTAACAGTTCCAGTCTCTGGCATAAGTTATTACTACAGTAGAAACTTTTTACGACAATAAAAACTTGAATTTTCTAAACAAATTCTGTATAATAACAACAATAGAGCCTAGTCACACTCTGATGAATGACGTGTAAATACCGACCTGAAATTCCAGGATATAACGACATCAAGTCAAGGGAATTACAAATCCACCAAATACCACTGAAAAAAACCCTCGATGAGATTCGAACCTACCTGCAATAAAATGAGGGCAACGTGAGGGATCGTTACAAAAAGACGATATGAGGATACTCGGAACATAGTATGTGCGAATGGAGCCTAAAAACACGAGTTACCTTAGGATTGGAAGACTTTGTCACCAAATACAACCTGCAGAAAGAATACATGGGTATTGTAAAAATGTTCTCCCAAATGAAAATAAAACACAGGATAAATTATATTCCAATGAATTGATGGCTTACCTGAGGTAGTGATTGCTCGCTTCAAGCTAGGGCAACTCGGTGAAGGAAACGAACAACCTCTGTAAAGTCATGAAAGACGAAGAGGAGTAAGGTCCTATCAAGAAACGATGGAGTATTAGTGCTACACATCGTTAACAGGAAACAAAAATCAACATCCTAGGACAGAACAATATCCACGAGATATTTTTCCAAATAACAAAAAAAAAAAAACGAGTTCTTCACAGTAAACGAGACTATAGAAAAGAAATTGTTGCATTTAAACTCAGCTCTCACACTGTCGACAGAGCGTATTGCTATGGAGAAAAATACCTATCAATAGCGTAAGCCTCACAGTAAGGTTAGTGACATGCATGGAAGTTCATACCTGAGTATTAATGACGATGAGTAGATGGATACGCCAGAAGCCTGGGTGAGCCAATGTTTCATTCCTCCGACGTGTAGAGTCTCGACACCGGAAGACTATCAAAAAAACTGAGGGGCGAAAGAACCACTTGATAATAACACAGAGATTCATACAATTGTCTCAAATCCAAAAACGACGAAACCCTAATGGATAGGAACAATCTCCACCATCCAAGTGGCCTCGGATCGATGGCCTATACACGGATCGATCGGGTGACAGTGGTATTTAATACATGGCCGTCCAACTCATAAATAGAGATTCATGAAATCGATCTCACAGTACTCTCGCTTAGGTCATAGGGCCGGCGTGATTGAAAGAACAATCTGGCATGGCTTCTATAACTGAACGTAGATACATACAACCTTGCGTGTGGGCGCAATGAGAACTAACCAAAATAAATAAAATCAATAGAGGACCATCGAATAGGGTGAGGTGGAGATGTGCAATGGGTTGCAATGGCCAAATAACTTGAGCCTACTTTTCCAACGAGGCATATCAAATGCATCAAAATTTAAATACGCCTATCTCCACAGTAAACTCACCATAAGCGAACTGTACATGAGAGATACATGATGCAATGGTAGTGATCATTCACATTGGAAACAGTGGCCACAAAAACCATAATAAACTCATGTAAGTGGCATAAGATGTAAATACTAATAGCCATTCGGTGCCAGGAATAAATAGAATTTCAAACTTAAATTTTGGAGTGATACGAAAATTAAAACCCAACAAACCAAATACCCAACTTACAATCAATAAGAGTATGCTATTGAACACAAAGGCATAGGTATGGTGAGCCTACCAAATGTTATGCGAAATCATTCATAAATCGATTGCAATATGTGGGTAATTGTATGCATAAGTAGAAGTACGTAGGTGTAGATACAACTATATAACAATTGTATGGGATCAATATATATATATATAGGGTGATGTATGTATATATATATATATATATATATATATATATATATATATGTGTGTGTGTATGTATGTATGTATGTATGTATGTATGTATGTATGTATGTATGTATGTAATATAAGCCACAAACATTTAGTGGAAGAGGACAATAAAATTTTCCATACAAGAACACTAAGAGGAATAGGAATCCTATTCCATATCAGCTCGAAATTGACGTAATTCGAAAGTAGAACTAAACAGTTGTGGCCAGCAGAAGCACAGAATCAAATATAAATAGAAAAAAAAAATTGTGGGATGTAAAGGAAGAGACCTTACAATAAATGAACAATTCTTGGATGATACAAATGAGAAAACCTCCTTCTATATATAGGGGTCCATGGGGTCACAATATAATCCTAGCCGACTGAAAAATAATAATGTAAGTGAACAATAACAAAAATATGGGGGTTACAGGGGTACAACAATAAAAATAAGGGGGCTACACTAATAACAGTAAGGGGCTACACTAGTAATATGGGGACCTAACAAAAAGACAACAAATTTGGGATTTCCCTGTGTGTCCAATTTTTGGAGGCTAATTGCAAACCTTTCTGATTGGGAAAATATAAACATATGGAACAAAATAGAGGATTATTTGAATACTCCTTCTTCTGGTAGTTTGACTAGTTGATCATGGATTGCATCTGATAGGTATTGGGAAAATTGAAGGTTTAAGCTGAAGGCTGACATAGGAAAAAGATGGATAGGAAACCAAGAATAGATGCATCTACATGCTCATTAGTGAAATATCATAAAATACATGACAATATAGTAAAAATTTGTTTGGTTCTCTCTAAAAACATGGAAGCTAAGTATGGAGGATTGCTTTTAGGGGTTTCTATTGATGGAGGGAGGAAAGTATGGAATATTGGAGTCTTTTAGGAAAGTCCAGCTTTAAGTAGAGTTCAGTAAGGGTTTCAATGGATAATGGAACTTCATCAGGTTGTGGTTGAATCCTCAACATCTGATTGATGGATTGAGTAGTAATTGTAAAAATGATTTCTTGGTTTGGGGTAATTAAAGCTCTTTCATTGGGAAAATAATTGATCTGGATGAGTCTAATGAATTCTAGGAACTAAAAGGTCTGAGGGAATATGTATTTGGGTAGGTTTGAATCCCAAAAATGGATATCATCTACCTCGTCAATAAATTTGTCATGGATCCAGCAATGGAGCTCTAAAAGGTTGGAATCAGTCACTATATCATTGATTTTGAAGTCCTTATCGGCCAAAGGGGTGTGTTCAACATCTATCATAGGTTCTTGCATAGGGTTTACAATTTTTCGGTTTAGGGAGGCCATCAATTCATTTAATATATTAATTTTTGTGCATTATTTAATAAATATAGGCACTCAGGATTACCTAGAATGGTGGAATTTGGTCTTAGAGGGAGTCCTAGAAAATACGGGCTTCAATTTCTAGTCGGCAATGGTTTCAAGACTTTTTCGTAATTCAAACAAAAATAGTGAAATAACTGTAAAGCAAACTTTTATCACTTTTAACTTTCGGGCTTATTGAAATGGCGCGGGGGTGCATTTTTAAAATCAATGGTTATTTCTCAGCTCGGGTGGTTTATCGCGCACTAAAAATTAGTTTGGTGGTTTTAGGATTGGGGGGGGAGGGGGGGTACGATAAGCTGTGGGAGTGTCGCGTGGCAAGGGGTCAGGGGTATGAAACCACCCATTTCACACCCCCCCCCATTGGTTTTAAATTTTGTACGTTGAGGGGTGCAAAAGGGTTTGGGAGTCATTGGATTTGGGTGGTGCCAATTGGACGATTGACGGGTGGTAGGATAAGTTATGGATTATGAGAGGTGGGGTTGGGTATAATATGAAAATTTTTTAAAAGGATAGTGGGGGGTTAAATGGAAGTGGGGGTTTAAATAAAGTGGGACCTATGGATTATATAAAGTAGAAAGGTTTTAATATAAAGATGGGTCGGGGATTAATATAGCAGGGGGTTAAGAAATATATTAAATGGGGGTTAATATTATATGGGGCTTAAATGAAATAAATTAGATGGTAGGTTAAAATAATATCGGGAAATGTAATAAAGCGGATGGGTTAATATGATATGGGGAAGGGGTTAAATGAAATGGGGCCCGATATATTCTAAACGCTTAAAAATATGGAAAGTGGGTTTTGGATGTTTTATTAGAAAAGGTGGGGTTAGTCAATAGAAATGAGTTTTTCAAAGGAAAAGGGTTTTTAGTAAGGGAAAAGGGTTTTTAGGAGGGGATAAGGGTTAGGAAAAGCAGAAAGGGATTTTAGGAGGGGATAAGGGTTAGGAAAAGGGGAAAGGGATTTTATCAAAGGAAAACGGATTCTGCAAGGGGAAATAGCTTCCAAGAGTTGAAAGAGGTATTTTAGCAAGGGGAAGGTGTTAGAAGGACATTAGTAACAAGGGATAAACAAAATGATGCTTTCCATAACTGATGAAAGTATTATACCTACCCATTATTTATCCTAACATTTTTTTATTTCTTGTATTGGGTGCATTTTAGCTTGCTAACCCTTTTATTTTCTTTTTATAAGAAAACTAACTTATTTCTAACCTTATAACTTCCAATGGCTCAGATTAAACTGATGAGCTCATTTTATTCTCTACCTAACTAATGATCTACCAATATTAAATGGTTTGGTTAGATCTTTATTCACTAACTATTATGACATGAAATTTAAAGGCATGAAAAATCAAGATTAAACTATATGATCATCTTGAATTGTGGCATTTGAGACAAGCTGCACACAATTTTATTTGCATAAGTAAAGTAAACTAAGAGTAGTCGCATTTAAATGTGCAACACTTTCATAATTTATTTTTGTTTCTTTTTGTGGGGTTCATATTTTATATCTTTTTTTATCTTTCTTTCTTTAGATCCTTTTATTTTTCTTTTAGTACATACCCTCTTTTCATTTATTATTATAGGAAAACATTTGCAGAAAGTAAAGGTATGTACAATATTACAAGACTAAACATATCCAATTCAAAATTATGATACCTATTATTATAGGACCCTAACAATGGCTCCACTTGGGGATGGCATCTCCTGGTGAGATGTACTTTCTTATCAGTGGGCTTAGAACTTTGACTTTGCTTACCTTGGAACTGCTTTCTATGATCTCCTTTATTCAAACATATGATATTATACCTTTTAAATCTCAGGGCCTTCTCTTCGGGCTTCAACTTTAGAAGAAAATCAGTCAATCCAATCTAAACTTTGCTATGATATTTACAATGAGAAAAGTAAAAAAAATGAACTAGTGGTTAATCTGGTGTAAAGTAGTGCTTCAAAATTCTACCATTGACTGGCACACTTGGTAGATCTGTTCCATCTAACTCTTTCAAGAAAAATGCATTGTTTCCTCTGTAACCATAAATTATGTATGGGCCTTTCCAGAGAAAGTGAAATTTCCCATGTTTTTCTTTTCTTCCCTTCTGGAATCCCATTTGAGTACTTGATCACCTATGAAAAAAACATCTTCTTTAGTTTTATTATAAAAAATATTATTGATTTTGTCTTAGATTACTTGAGATTTGATATAAACTTCTTCCTTAGTTTTCTGCAAATGAATTGTTTGATTTATCCTCCTTTGGAAGTCATTTGGTTCTACTTGCAGCTCTTGAATCATTTTCATCACTAGCACTCCTAACGAAGATGGAAAAATAACATCCATCCCATATACCAATTGATAGGTAGAGGTACAAATAGATTTCTTAGTAGTTATTATGCCTGCCCATAAGGCATTCACCAACCGTTTGTTCCAGGTTTTCTTGTTATCTTCTAATAGATTTTTGATGATGTTGACTAGGCTTTTTTTTGAAGATTCTGCTAGTCCATTACCTTGGGGGTAATAGGTAGTGGAATGGCCAAGGGTGATATGGTATTTGTTATATAAATATATCTTTTTATTGGATTTGAAGGCATCAAAATTATCAGTAATGAGCTTTTGTGGGCATCCTAACCTAGAAATAATGTTGTTCTCAAGAAATGAAATAATGACAAACTTTGTGGCTTGTCTAGAAGGGATGGCTTCTATCCACTTAGTAAAGTAACCAGTGGTTGTCAAAATCGATTTATGGTGGGTAGAGGAGGGTGGGTGAATTTCACCAATGAAGTCAAAACCCCATCGTTGAAATGGCATTTCTGTTGAGATAGGTTTGAGGGGTAATGGTAAGAGTTCCTTCTTCCCTTCAAATATCTGGCATTTATGACAGGAGGTCGCATAATTTCTAACAAATGCAAAAAGAGTGGGCCAGTAAAAACCTGGCCTCAAAATTTTTTCAGAATTTTTTTTCCAATAAAGGTGTCCTCAACAATATCCTACATAAAATTCCTACATGAATTTATCAACTTCATATTTTAATAAAAAAATTAATAGAATTCCACCATGATATTTCCCAAATAAAACATTATCTAAAATATAATATTTCATTGCTTTCATTTTCAAGAATCTACTTTTAGTTCTAGATAAAATAGGAGGAGCTTGTAAGTTGAGTAAAACAAATATAATTTTTGCATACCAGGGTGAAACTATGAAAGCTTCATTGATTTGTGGAGTCGCCATCTCTTCCTGATCATCTAGGGTAGAAATGAAATTTATTTGTAAGGCCTGACAGTTTGATTCAGCAACGAGTTTGGCTAAACCTTGGCCTTTGATCAATTTTGTAGGCCTGATTTCAAGGTCATATTCTAGTATAGTGGCAATCCATTTGCCTCTTTTTCCATCAGGCCCATTATGATTCAGAATGTCCTTTACAACTGATTTTGGAACATATGCTATAATGTGAGAGTATAGAATGTATACTCTGAAATATTTTATGGCTTTCACTAAAGAAAGTGCTTGTTTTTCCATGATAGTATACTTTATTGTTGCATCTCTCAAGGATTTACTGAAGAAAGAAATGGGTTGTTCATAACCCCCATCATTATTTTGCAAAAAGACTACTGCAATGATGTGTTCTAAAGAAAATGAAAAAATTATGAATTTTTTTTGAAATTAGGACTTATGAGGACAGGTGTTTTAGTAAGGGCTTCTTTGAATGCTTCAAAAGATTGTTTAGCCTCTACTTTCCACTTAAGCATTGAATATTTTTTCAACATTTTATTCAAATTTATAAGTAGTTCTGCTAAGTTAGAGATGAATATTCTAAGAAAATTTATTTTGCCTAGAAATTCTTGTAACTCTTTAATTTTTCTAGGATGATTGATATTCAGGATTTCTTCTATTCTAGCTGGATCAATTCTAATACCCTATTTTTAAATAATTTGTCCTAGGAGTTTTCCTTCTTCTAATCCAAGAAGAGCCTTTTTAGGATTTAACGATATTTCAAACTTTATGCATTTAATGAATACTCTTCTTAAATGATCTAGATGTTCATTATTTGATTTGGAAAATACTGTGATATCATCTAGGTAAATAACTAGAAAGTCATGGATTTCCTTTGCAAAGGCTATGTCCATAGATCTTTGGAATGTAGCTCCAAAATTCATTCTTCCAAAGGTAATTTTCAATGACATGAAAGTTCCCCAGGGAGTGGTAGATGCAATATTTGCTTGATCCTCAGGTTGGACTAGGATTTGGTTGTATCTAGAAAATCCATCAAGTAATGAAATTCTGGATGACCCTACTACCTTCTGTATAATGTGGTCCATTTTAGGGAGGGGATAGTTATCCTTCAAAGATACTTTGTTCAAGTTTCTAAAATCAACACAGAGTCTGATTTCACCAGTTTTATTTCTAGTGGGCACTAAATTAGAGACCCAATCAGAATATCTAATGGGTGCTATAATTTAAGCCTCATACATCATTTTAACTTTTTTTTTCTATCAATGGCATAAGAATGGGGTTAATTCTTCTAATATTTTGTTTAAAGTGCTTCTGATTTTCCTTGATTGGTATCTTATGCTAGATAATTTTGGTATCATAAGACTTGAGGTCTTCATAACTCCAAGCAAAGACATCTTGGAATTCTTTAAACAAGATAATGTACTTCAACTTTTCAGCTGGAGTTAATTCTTTCGATATCGTGATAAGCTTGGGTTTTTCTTCTGTTCCTATGTTACATTCCTCTATATCCGACCTTAGGGGCCCCATTTTTTGTTTTCTAGCTACATCATTGGAGTCAAAAAGATATTCTAATGGTGTTAATCCCTTAGGAAAAATGTTATATTTGTGTTTAAAACTTCTTATTCATCATTGGTTAATTCCTCAATTTCTATTGTTTCTAATTTGTCTACTACTTTAGTGAATCTAGTTGGTTCTATATTATTTACATCATTTACATCTAACTTGTTATTCATGGTATAATCTGTTGTACAATCAGTGTCTGTATTACATTTATGAAATTCTCCTTCACAATTCATAAAATCATAAATTTGTGAGTCTTGTGAAAATATTTTCTAATACTTCAAATTATCAGGTATGGTTGGCCTATGTATTACCTCAGTAGTGTACTGATGATTTGGTTGAAAAGGTAAACTAGATGTGCTAGAAAAAGTGGCCAAACTATGTGCCTGCATATTATTGTTTCTTGGAATAACATCAAAGTCACTTTCAAGAAAACAATTTATCAAGTCTAGGATGGTTTCTTTGTATTGGCTAAGTCTAGGATTATTGACAAGATACTATCCCTTGATTTGTTTTATGATAATTTTTGAGTCTCCCATGACAAAAACTATTTTGGCTTCAAGTTTTCTTACAATTTGTAGTCCTAACACTAATTCTTCATATTCTGCCATGTTATTAATGAATTTGAAATTTAACCTGAAGGCATGTCCTTCTGAATGATCATTCTCTAAATTATAGATCCATACTCCAGCGCCTTCTCCTAATATATTTATAGAGCCATCAAAATCTAAATTCCACATACACTCATGAGTTATTTTGTCACTATAAATTTCTTTGTGTTTCTCTTCTACAACTATGATTTCGTCTTTGCCAGTGTATAAATTACATAAGATAAATGAGTCCATGTTAGAATGCATAGAATAGATAGGATAATTTTGTGGTTTTTATGCACTACTGACCATGAATTTCATCAAGTTTTCTCTGTAAATATTTCTTTGTTGACCAAATACAAAAATGGTAGCATATGACATATCTAATTGTAGCGATCCCTGTAATTTTGATCCCCATGAGTGAGATAGTAACATACCATATTTGGGAGGGATATCAGCAACTACTATGTCCATCACAATATTCCTTGTTGGACACTGGACTAGAGTTACACATAGATCTTTTATCAGGCCAAGGCATTTAACTTGACTAGAATCAAAGGAGAACAAGTCTTTGTATGGTTTGGTGATATATAAATTCAATTTTTCCGTGACTTCTTTAGGGATTAACTTATGAGATGCTCATGAATCTAGCATAGCATTATGTAAGATTTTATCATGAATGTTTAAGCTAATTTAGAATGTAGGGAAACCCCCTTTTTGATGTTTTCCATTAACTTCTAGGAAAAATAATAGCTCAAGTTGATCATCCTTGAGGTTAACAGCATCTCTGCCTTCTCCTATGTTTAGCGTTTCAATAATTTGGGCCCTATATGAATCATTTTTCACCATATTTGTTAAAGTAAATGGTATTTTCAATTTGTCTATCTCAATTTGGATATTAAATGGGATTTGAGTTTTTCCTAATAGAATGATTTCATCTTTACCAATTGTGGTTTGAGTGTTTTTGTCTTTTTTTTATCAACAATTGGTAATTTAGTTTGTGTATCTACTATTTTGCTTTCAATTTTCTTGTTTGGGACATTTTGAATAGAAGTTGAAGTTTGAGTAGCAGTTGAAGTTATGTCTACAATTTCTGGTCTAGAAGTATTCTGAGTTTCTCTAGGGATAATTTGTAGAGTTTTAGTCACGGGAGCTTCTATTGTTTTCTTAGTTTGGGTTTGGACTGCTTTCTTAGTAGGAACTTTTGAGTTCTTTTTGTTTATAAGGCTATACTTTTTATGAAATTTGTTGATAGCAGATTCATGGCCTTGATTATAGTCAAAGGACTCTTAAGATTATAATTGTAATTGTTGTAACATGTTTAATTCATATTCTTCTTGGGTAAGAAAATTATTATTTTCATCGTTTATTCCCATCAAGTTTATTTGGGTGTCCTAGTCTTCTTCATTTTGATGTGAAATTTCAGCATAGCTTTCTTGGAAAGGTGGTCTAATTGGTTGATCGCATACAACTTCTCTTGATTTACCAGTATTAGGATTTTTCCTAAAGTTGGGG
Source organism: Pinus albicaulis (assembly GCA_034641835.2). Classification (NCBI taxonomy): domain Eukaryota; kingdom Viridiplantae; phylum Streptophyta; class Pinopsida; order Pinales; family Pinaceae; genus Pinus; species Pinus albicaulis. The sequence goes on from CM076578.1 coordinate 1,631,287,027, forward strand.
TTTCTAATTTGAGGACCTTGTTGATTTTCCCACTGAGGATTTATTTCCATGTTTTCTAATCTATCCATTAGTCTCTCCATACTTTTAGCTAAATTATCTATCTTAATATCTGAAGTGGATGGTTCTTCCTTAATGGTCACTCTCCTTTCATTCCTCATCATAGCTCTTTTAGATAATAAGTTTGCTTCTACACTAATTGCATTACTCTACATCTGTTCTAAAGTTTGAGGGTTTCTTTCTCTTAATTTTTAGGACATATCAGTGTCAAAACCATCTAGAAATTTAATTAGAGCTAAATCTGTTGGAGGTTTGATATTCGTTGGAATTGCATTGTAAATGTTGTTAAACCTAGTACAGTAATCCTGAACATATTCATTAGGAGCTCTTCTAATGTTCTCATATTCAGATAATATCTATAAAGGGTTCTTCTTTCTTTCCCATATATTAATAAAAAATTGGTGGGAAGATGCTAAGTCAACTATATGGTTAGCAGGTAAAGATTTAAACCATTTATTTACATCTCCTATTAATGTTTGGAAAAATAATCTCATTTGTACATCGGCTTCATAAATTTCATGTAATTCAAAGTAATCATTCATTTTATTTACATGTTGTTGAGCAGTATATTGACTAGTACCATCAAACTGAAAAATTTTACTCCGGTAATCCTGTGGCATGGCATATAAAGGGGCTTGTAAGACTAAAGGGGCATATCTGACTGCCATCGCTAAGATTCTAGCTTGACTAGAAGGTAAATTATTGGTGCTTGGAGATGAACTTGAAGTCCTAACAGATGTACTTGGAACACTAGAAGATGAGCTTTGAACACTTGAATATGATCTTGAAACTTTAGGTTGGAGAGGAAGTTTAGGTATGAATGGTTTTGTGGAATGAATAGTGGTGGATACTATAGATGAGGTGGTACTAAATAAAGCAGTATTTACATTTTCTAAAGAATTTGTAGAATGCTTAGGGGTAGCATTAGATAGGGAAGTTAATTCAATTGACTGTTGAAAGTAGGCTTCATCTATATCTTTAATCAAAGTTGAGGTCAAAACATCAAGTTTATCAAAATTTTCTAGAACCTATTGATCTAAATCAAGTTGTATAGTTTCCTTCTTTGTCTCAATAAATTGAATAAAATTAGGGTCTATTACAATATGATAGATTGACTTTTAATATTTGGTTCTAAATAAAGAATGGTAAAATGATAAATTGAATTAGAAACTCTTTGGGAAGTGAATTTGCTTTGATTAACTAACTACTACTTCCTAGACTTTCTATTTTTTTAGGTTTCTTAAAATTCTGTCAGGATCATCAACAATTGTAGCAGGCTATGGATTAGGATAAGACTTGGTATAATATGTTCTTTTAGAAGCCAGAATTTTAATTTTCAATGATAATTTTTAACGACCCTTTAAAACCATAAGGAGGAAAAATGATGAAAAGTGTTTCCTTTAAGATTTATTTAACTAAGGACTGATTCCCTAGTATGATCGCCAATAAGTTATCACTCTCAAATTTCCCAAGGGCTGTTATGTGTGTTAAAAAATAAATATCATAGGTAACTATCATCCACTTTTTGAGATTAGGATCTAGCCTTCTGAATGATCAGAGAGGGCCCTCTCTTAATGATTTAACTTTGTTGATTTAATAGATTTTAGGCTAGTTATGTATGCTTGATTGGGTTTGTTTTGATTGATTGATTGGTTTTGGTAGATAGGTGGAATTAATGATTTAGATGGATAGATGCCCTTCCATTTTCCATTGGGCTATGGAGTCAATATGCTTTTAAAATAGAACATGATCAAATTGTAAAGGAAGTGTTACAGGGCAGGGTAGTTGAGCAAAACTAGATATGAAAGCTGAATGGTGAAGTGGTTTTAAATCAGGATCAAGGAGCAGTTAAGGATTCCTTAAACCAGATAATGAAGGAAGGTGAAGAAGGTCAATCGAGACCAGAGAGAAATTAAGTATTCTCTAAAATAGATATTAGAAGAAAACATAAAAAATGTTTAACAGTTCAAAATGGAGCGTATTTAAACAAATTCTGAAATAAAATTCTTGTTATAACATTAAAATTTAGAAAAACATGCAAGTTTATGGAATACTTAAGAAAAGAAACATGAACAATTGAAATATACTTCACTGAGATAGCTCAACACGTGAATCCTGTAAAGAAATTCATTTATTACCTGTCTTGTCTGTCAACTGGAAATGGTACAGTAACCCTCAGGTAAATAGATCAATAAACTATAGAAATGTTCAAAAATCCACACTAATCGACCTTTGATACTTCGAATGAAAATATATTTCTACAACACTTTACAAAATATCCTATCAATTGATTTTGGATTTATTCAAGGAAAACAAATATCTCTATGCAAAAAGATAGAGACACCTATTGAACTAATGGAAAGTTCTTATTTGATTGATATTATCTGTTTGTTTCTTTCATGTTGGTTGTCTTTCACGCTGGCTCTCTTTCACTTGTTTGTTTTTACACTATCTTTCTTTCAATTGTCTTTCATTTGTCTTTCATCTACCTTTCTCTTTAACCTATGTGTTCTTTCACCTGTCACAGAAAATCACACCATTTTTCCCAGTTTTATTCATCTAGAAGTTTAATATTCATCATCCTTCAGTAAGTCTCATCTACCTCTGTGTATTTGGAAAACATGGGCTTATTCACAACAATGTGATTTACCTCATGCTAGAGGTAAAAGAAGTTCTCTAAAGTCTAAAGGAGAACTTTGACTGTGGGCACACCCTTCATTGATGAATTTTTGAAAGTCTCTTTATCCACTTCCTTGATATTTTTATCATATTTTTCATGCCTCATGAGTTTATCATTGATTACTAAAGGATTTGGCAGACCTTTCTACCTCAAAACATCAAATTTGTTCATAAACATGTTCACTACTAGTTCCATTGTTTGGCATTTGTATTCAAGCTGTATCATCATATTTCTCTTGGAAATCACTTTATTCACCTCTAAGATATTATTTGTTCTGTATGTTATCTCAAGTCCTTCTAATTCCTATTTATTTTTGGAATTCAGGAGCTTTATTATCTCGACATCTTCCTTTTGTTTCTTTCCAAGTTATCCTTTGACGTTTTGAATTGCATTACTAGCTTCCTGTATCAAGTCTTTCTATTCAAATATAACCTATATGGAAGGAAAAATATCATTAACTGAGTTAATGATATTGGTCCACAAATGTTGTTTTGCTTGGGCTAGAGGCTCTTTCAATGATAACTCCTTTTCTAACTTACGGATCCTTTCAATTAATCTATTTTCTTTCTGTGTTTCTTCTTAATACATTACTTCTGCCAATTTATTTGTATCTTTCAAACTCTTTACTTGTTCTTTGATATTGTTAATTTCAGTAGTTTGAATTGACATATCCTGCATTGCCTTGATCAATTTGATAGCCTCATCAGTGGGATGGGATGTTGGGATAGCTGATGTAGCTTCTGGAAATGTTGTTGATACTGGAGTTGTTGTACGCAATGGGGATGATGTAGAAGCTATAGGAATAGCAGTAATGGGAACTGCTTCCATGTTGGCTTGCCTTTCCTGCACTATTTTATCCATTTTTGTTTCCATTTATTTCAGTTGAGTTGTCAAATGAATGATGAGATTCATTATTTCATCCTTTTGATTTTCATTTTCCAAAAAACTCTTTGGTTTGTGGATGTTCAGTAATTGGTAACTTCAGTTGTTTCTTCAATGCATCTATGTCTTCATTATTCTTCTTGATTAGTTCTTCTGCTACTTTAATGTCTTTTGGATTATATCCAACATCCATTACCAAATCTTCAAGTGACTTTATCCTATTATCCTTTTCTTGGGGAGAAGCTTTCTCTAGCTTTAATCGTGTCCTTATATTTTCTAGAGAATTATGTAACTTTTGTAAACTTAAAGCTTTGTGTTTCATGGTGGAATAGATCATTTTTCATACCTATTTGTGAAACTCAATCTGATCAATTGTGTGCACATATTTGGCAAGAACTTCAATAGTTGTCTTCTTGTAACCCTCGGATGATTTTGGGGTCTGCACTGTTGGCTGTAAAAATGTCATTTGCATCTTTCTTTTTTTTAAGTCAAATGCTGATAGCTATCTGTTTAGATCACTAGGATTTTTCTTCCAGTACTGGGCATAAGTTACAACTTTCAATGCTTCATTCCTGATTTGGATTTCTTTGTATTTATCCATGATATATTTCTCTTTCTCCACTAGTTTGCTAAATGATGAAACCTTTGTACTATTCTGTTTTTGAATGATTTGTGCACTAGATATTGATGGTAGTTGTGTTTCTTCTAAAATAGTTGGAGGTGCATCATATTTGACAATTATATTTGTTTCAATGGTTTCATCAGTATCAACTATTTCTTCCTGTTATATCACTAGATTCAGTTTTTCCTTCTTCCTATACATGCTTGAACTTAGTATCAGAAGTGGTTTCTTCAGAATAAGAACCTTCCTCTCTTGCACTTTTTGAATTTATGTCCTATGGGGCTAGAGTAAGCAGGATAGAACCAGTATCAACCTGCTTCTCCACCTCCTGTAAAGTATTTTCCAACCACTCTGACTGGTTGGAATACCTTTCAATTTCAGTATTTGACTCATGAATGAAAGGGGTCAATTTGAATTTGAATCTTAACTTAATTATGACACCCAAGGGGGCATAGGACCATTTGAAGTTGCTACTGAACTTAAAATATTGTGAACATTTATCTTCTTGTCGTCCAGCATTCCTACTATTACATTTAAAAGGACCTAGCTGGTTCTTAATCTTGAATTGAGTCTTTTTCTTAGCAGAAAGGAAATTGATTTCATTTGAATTTAAAATTTGTCTGATGTATTCTAAAGAAAATATCCTTATTGAGAGGTATTTGGGGAGCTTGTATGGAACTAGTGAGCTTCCATACACTGTGATTTCTGTATGGTTCTGGTGTAAATACCAGTATTCTATTTTTCTATGCTCTGACAATTCTAAAACCTTTTTGATCTCTTCACTGACTCTGGGCTTAACACTACTGCTTAGCATATTAACAACTGCATGAACAAAATAATCAATGAATTCTGTGAAGTTGAATTCAGTGGAATCCTTTCTACTCAAGGATGTCCAAAAGACAACAGATTGGGGATTACCCTCTATTTCTAGTTTTTTAAGGCTAACTACAAAACTTTCTGATTGGAAAAATATAAACATATGGAACAAAACAGAGGATCATTTGAATACTCCTTCTACCTGTTTGACTAGCTGATCATGGATTGCATCTGCTAGGTATTAGGAAAAATTGAAGGTTGAAGTTGGAGGCTGACCTGGGCAAAAGATGGATAGGAAACCAAGAATAGATGCATATACATTCTCATTAGTGAAATATCCTAAAATACATGACATCATAGTAACAATTTGTCTGGTTCTCTCTAAAAACGTGGAAGCTAAGTATGGAGGATTACTTTTAGACGTTTCTACTGATGGAGGGAGGAAAGTCTGGAATATTTGGAATCTTTCAAGAAATTCTAGCTTTAAGTATAGTTCAATAAGTTTTTAAATGGAAAATTTCACTTCCTCAGGTTGTGGTTGAATCTACAACATCTGATTGATGGATTGAGCAGTAACTTTAAAAAGGATTTCTTGGTTTCGGGTATCTAAAGCTCTTTCATTGGGAAAATAGTTGATCTCGCATAGTCTAATGAGTTCTAGGAACTGAAAGGTATGAGGGAATATTCATTTGGGTAGGTTTGAATCCCACTGACGGATATCATCTACCTGGTCAATAAATTTGTCATGGCTCTAGCTGTGGAGCTCTAAAAGGTTGGAATCATTCAATGTCTGCCACAGGTGGTGGCAGAGGTTTTATGGTGTGTCTGCTTTGGGAGGCCATCAATTCCTTTAATTTATTAATTTTTGTGCTTTAATTAATAAATATAGGCACTCAGGATTAGTTCGAATGGTGGAATTTGGTCTTGGAAGGGGTCCTTGCAGATGTGGGCTTCAATTTCTAGTCAGCAATGGTTTTCAAGTGATTTTTGCAATTCAAACAGTAATAGTGAAATAAATGTAAAATGGGGTTTTATCACTTTTGACTTTGGGGCTTATTGCAATGGCACAGGGGTGTATTTCAAACATCATTGGTTTATTTCTCCTCGGGTGGTTTATCGCACATTAAAAAACACATACAGATTGGGGATAAAAATAAGGGGAGATGTATGCCGTGTGCCAAGGGGTCAGGGGTATGAAACCACCCATTTCACACCCCCCCCCCCCCCCCATTGGTTTTAAATTTTTGATGTTGAGGGTTGTGAAAGGGATCGGGAGTCACTGGATTTGGGTGATTCCAATCAGACGGTTTACCGGTGGTATGATAAGTTAGGGATTCTAAGAGGTGGGGTCGGGTATAATATGCAAAGGTTTTGAAAGGATAGTGTGGGGTTAAATGAAAGTGGGGGTTTAAATAAAGTGGGACCTTGGGATTATATAAAGAGGAAAGTTTTTAATATAAAGATGGGTCGGGGATTAATAGAGCGGGGGGTTAAGAAATATATTAAACGGGGGTTAATATAATATGGGGATTAAATGAAATAAATTAGATGGTAGGTTAAAATAATATTAGGAAATGAATTAAATTGGATGGGTTAATATGATATGGGGGAGGGGTTAAATGAAATGGGGCCCGATATATTTTAAATGCTTAAAACTATGCAAAGTGGGTTTTGCATGTTGTATTTGAAATGGTGGGGTTAGTCAAGGGAAATGAGTTTTTCAAAGGAAAGGGGTTTTAGGAAGGGAAAAGGGTTTTTACGAGGGGATAAGGATTAGGAAAAGGGGAAAGGGATTTTATCAAAGGAAAATGGATTTTGCAAGGGGAGACAACTTCCAAGAGTGGAAAGAGGGATTTTAGCAAGGGGAAGGTGTTAGAAGGACATTAGTAACAAGGGATACACCAAATGATGCTTTCCATAACTGATGAAAGTATTCTACCTACCCATTATTTATCCTAACATTTTTTATTTCTTGTATTGGGTGTATTTGAACTTGCTAACCCTTTTATTTTATTTTGATAAGAAAACTAGCTTATTTCTAACCTTATAACTTCCAATGGCTCAGATTAAACTTATCAACTCATTTTATTCTCTACCTAACTACTGATCCACCAAGATTAAATGGTTTGGTCAGATCTTTATTCACTAACTATTATGACATGAATATTAAAGGCATGAAAAATCAAGATTAAACTGTATGATCATCATGAATTGTGGCATTTTGGACAAGCTGCACACAATTTTATTTACATAAGTAAAGTAAACTAAGAGTAGTGGCATTTGAATGTGCAACACTTTCAGAATTTATTTTTGTTTATTTTTGTGGGGTTCATATTTTATATATTTTTTTATCTTTATTTCTTTTGGTCCTTTGATTTTTCTTTTAGGACATGCCCTCTTTTCATTTTTTAATATGGGAAAACATTTGCAGAAAGAAAAGGTATGTACAAAATTACAAGACTAAACATAGCCAATTCAAAATTATGATACCTATTATTATAGGACCCTAACATTTTCTACATAAATCATCATTACTCTAACTCTCATCATAACAAAAACTTCATAAGACAGAATTAAATTACTTGTGCATACCAATTTTGGTAAGACTATTTGCCACCCAACCTTGAGCTTTCTCTCCACATCTCCCGCGGAGAAGAAACCAATTCTTCCAAAGTGTAGACAAACTCTTTTCTACCCAGGAATGGCTTATTTAAGCTTTCTTTCCCCTCGGCATATTTCCATAACTGCGTCTAGTTAAATTAGGATGTTGTTTTCCTTCAGCCTAGGCTTTGTTTTTTTTTCCACAAAAGCACTTTAAAACTAGTTTTTTCCTCTTTCTAACTTTATTTCACCTCTTCTAAGTAAATTTCCACTTTACTGAGGTATATTTTATATTTTTATCTCCAATCTAATATTTAAATTTATTTTATTTTCTCCAAGGATTTTTGGAGAATTTGGGAAAGTCTTTGGATTTAATTCCGTCCTCATGGACTTGAAATCCCGGTCTCCAATATACTCTAGTATTTGCACAATAATTAAAATTCCGCATTTATAAAATTAAAAAAATATAATATGGGAAAAGATATTGTTTTCCTTTAGGTCCACTTAACCTTTAGGATTTTTAACTGTCTAATAAAATCAGTAAAAATAGGGATATTATAGATGAAAAGGCGGAGAATTTTCATGATGTTAGGTTGGGTTACTTAACAATGGATGAGTTTGTAACAAGGTTCAGATCCTTTTTTAGGTATGTTCCATATATTCAGGTGGAAAAGGCTAAGTTGCAGTGCTTCATCAGCAACCTGCATGCTTTCATGAAGGAAAAAATGGAGTTTTACACTCCAAAATAAATGGATGAAGTGATTCGGAAGGCACGAATTAGTTATGAGTAGATGAAATGGAAAGGAGAAAGTCACATAAGTGGGACCTTCAAGAAGGGACAAAATTTTTCTGAATAGTAAAAATGTAAAAGCTTTTGGTGGCAAGAATTTGCACCAAAAACAACAGATCAATTTTTCTGGAAGGAATCCACAAATATATCAATAACATGTTGATAACAAACAGATGGAAGGGGTAAGAAAACCAAAAAATGGTCAAAAACAGAAACCCCCTTTTCAATGCTTGGGGTGTGGGGATCCCCATTATTATTAAAAAACTCCCACATCGTGCCTGAATGAATCAAGTTGCTAATATACATGAAGCCTCTACAATTGGAGGGGTAGCTAGAAGCATACCTAGAATAAATGCATCCCTAGATGATAGTCAAGCAGAATATCAAACCACCATGATATAGCTGGAAGGTAATATATCTAGCCATTCTGTTTCTATTGTAGGAAACCTAGGTGCAAGTCATAGTTACATCAATCTAAAAATAGTATAAAAATGTTATTTACAAATGATTAAATTTAAAAATACCTAGATGGTGGAATTAGATACAGGAGCTAAGAGGAGAGTGAATGCTAAGACTGGAAATTTCTCTATTAAAATAGGAGAACAACAAATTAAAGATGATTTAAATATGGTGCCCATTGTCTCATATGATGTATTAATTGGAATGGATTGTTTAGAGGTGCATTGGTCTCTAGTGATTTGCAAAGAAAAAACTATTAGTTACCTAAACGAGGAATATTTTAAGAAAGAGATTGAAGGGGTGAAAAGAGTTGTTAAATTGTGATTGATTACAACTAATAAGCTAGGGAAATGTATTCGTAAGGGTTTTCAAATCTGTGTTGTATAAGTGAGATATACTAATTCTAAAAACAAAAATCCTTCCATGGAAAATCTGCGAATCATACAAGAATTTATGGACATATTCCAGGAAGAGATACTTGCATTGCCACCTAAAAGAGACATCGAATTCATTGTTGATTTATTTCCAAGAGCATCCTATGTGTCTAGAACCCCTTATCATAAGACCATACCTAAATTAATAGGACTCAAAATGAAATTGCAAGAGCTTCTAGACAAAGGTTGTATTCGACAAAGTGTGTCACCTTGGGGAACTATTATACTATTTGTGAGAAAAAAGGATGGTACACTACGATTATTTATTGATTATATATAATTAAAAAAATTACCATTAAGAATAAATACTCCTTTCCCCGTATTGAGGATCTATTCAATCAGGTCAGAGGATCTAGTGTGTTCTCAAAAATATATTTACGTTCAAGGTATCATCAGATTCTTATTGAGGAAGATATTTTCAAAACGGTGTTTCGAAATCGCTATGTTCATTACGAATTTGTGGTATTTCCTTTTGGACTTACTAAACCCCTTGTTGCATTCATGATCCTTATGAATGGTATATTCCATCCGTACTTAGATAAGTTCATCTTGAATTTTATTAATGATATTCTAATTTACTCAAGGAATTTAGAGGAACATAAGGAACATTAAAGGATGATATTGCAAACATTTTGGGAAAACCAAATTTATGTTAAATGAAATAAATGTGACTTTTACAAAGATCAAATCCAATATTTAAGACACATTATATCATCAAAAGGAATATCTCTGGATCCTAAAAATATCAAAACAATTGTGGACTAGTTTGTTCCGAAAAATGTCGTAGATATTTGGTCCTTTATGGGATTGGTTGGATATTACCATCGTTTTATAGAGGGTTTTTTTAGGATCACATATCGTGTAAATTCACTCCAAAGAAAATGAATTTTTTTTAATTGGACATCTAAATGCCAACAAATTTTAAGCATTTGAAGCAAGAATTGACCATAACTCTTATGCTGAAAGTGGTTGAATTGAAAAAGGAATTCATAGTGTGCATGTATGCCTATTAGGAAGGGGTAGGCGGAGCGTTGATGCAGGAAGGAAGAGTGATAGCTGACGAATATCGTAAGATGAAATATCATGAGCAACAATACTCTGTTTATGATTTGTAACTGACTTCAATAGTTCACACTCTACTGGTTTGGAAACATTATCTGTTGGGAAAGAAATTCATTTTAATGACTGATCAGAATAGCTTAATTAGGTTTTTTAATCATCCTAATTTAAATGCCCTCCAATCTAGATGGACTACTTTTCTGAGAAAATTCGATTTTGAGATAAGAAAACATAAGGGAAGATAAAATAGGGTAGCTAATGCATTAAGGGGAAAGACACATTATGTGTATGAAATTTCTTACAATCAAATAAAAACTAATTTCACTACGAAAAATAAATAATTTTCTGTTAATGACCCTGAATAAAAATTCCTATGGCAGCAAGAAAGTCAGGCACAAAACTATATGGAATTGTAGTTTTAACCAAATTATTTTGAACTTTTTTGCAACTAGATGAAAGGCGTGTACCAAGTTAATAAGGATATGATAAAACAACTACATGGAAAAGAAAATAATATTGCTATAAAATTCAATAATTTAGTATAAGACACTGTGCAAATGTTAATAGGATGTCTAGTGATCTATTGTATGGGGAAAAGGCAATTCAATATTTGTGTGCCAAAGATGAATTAGTTTTAAGAAGCTACTCTCCATAAAAATTTATTGATGGAAATTGTAATATATCTTTTATTTTAGTTATAGATGTACCATTTTTAATGACCTTGTGTTTTTTTCAATTATATACCAAGTGTGCCCACACTATGTAAGCACAACTTGGTGAACTTCATGTTTTAGAGAATTTTGTATTTAATTTTCAAAATGTGCACGAATTCAACAATTTTTTTTTTAAATAGTCAAGTCATTTTTACACATCAATTTGTGCTTCAAGTTTGTGTTTTACATTTGTGTTCAAGTTGTGCTTCAACATTTGTGTAAATTACATCAATTTTTTGAAATATTTTTAAATATTTTTAAACAGTAATTTTAAAAATAATTGTAAAAGCATGAGGTAAATTTCTAAACATCATGTATATATGTATCTGTAGATAGCCATATATATCATGGATGATAATTTGCCTTGTGATTCTTTGAGGTGAACATCAATAGACTTTCATGCATCTACGAGAAGGGGGAAATCATGGATCAGGGGATGTCCATCATGATCATGTTATTTATATTAAATGTTCAACTTTTTAAATGATATTTGAATATAATCTTATGCACGTACATGTGTATACATATGGAATTGATTTTTTATCAATTTAGCGAGTTAAATTACTTTTTAATAAATTTCATTTTTTAGGATTTGGGATGAAAAGAGTGTCTAATCAGTCAATGGAGGGCCATGGTTCACGCCATCATAGTATATATATATATATATATATATATATATATATATATATATATATATATATATATATATATATATATATATTTGAAGTGATTAAAAATTCTATTTGTTTTTTTATGAATCTTTGCTCTCGTCGCATGAGGGTGATGGTCCACATTCCCCTAGTGACCAATCAATGGGTGGTCATGATCATTCTCAACCATCTCTGAGTGGGCATGATGGTTCTCAACCATCTCAAGGTGGCCATCAATCTCAATCTTATTATCATGATCATAATTTTGTTAAATTAAATATAATTTTTTTTTTGTTAAAAAAAAAAATGTAAATTTGTTCACATGTTTTTTTAGTTACACATACTTTTATATATTGATGTAGAGGGTCAAAATGTTGCTCTAAAAGGATGTAGGCCAAATCACGAAATTCAAGAAGAAGGTGGTGCACCAACTACAACTTATCCATCTGAAATTACCAATTATTTACCTTGGGAAACAAACATCCAGCAATGCACACTACAAAAGTGCGAAAATGTTTATTCAAAATTGAGGAAACATTTTGGGAGTTTGGAGCTCCCTACAGAGAGTCGAAAATCCTAGAACTAGGTTTGCACTCTATGAGCACACTTGTAGATGTTTATAATAATCTTGGGCCAACCACGAATAGATTTGTGAAATAATGAGGCAAGGAAAGGAAGCAATAATGGGTCCCGATACATGGGTCGATCTTAAAAACAAGATTACAAAAAAAATGCAAAAATTGATGTTTAATTTCACATAAGCGCGGAAAAGAAAGATGTTAAAGGTGTAATATATCAAGCACCCTAAAATAGCTCACCATTTGTATGATAGGCACCTTGCAGCCTATGGAAACCTGTGATGGAATGAAGAGGTTCCCATTTATTTTACAAAAACAATTATGGAGAATTCATTTTCGGTATGAAACCAAATTCTAATGACATTACTCTGAATTTTTTGGTCCTAGTAAAGGTAAAATATGTGACCGTAAGCTAAGCGTGATACTGAGTTGCCTCACCTTGCGCCACCTTTGGTAATCTGACCTCCCATGTGGAAACATTGCGGTTAGAGATGGATGCTACTTCTCAAAATAGTCAAGAAGCACGATCTAAAAACTCCCATTCACGGATTTTTTTTTTCCTTTTATTAATATTTTTGGTCATGACAGTTGTCCTCTTTCGACATACACAATTCTTAAATTGTTTGTTCTTGTTTTTTATTTTTAATTAGCTATTGGTTCAATGGTTCTATTCTCTAGAACTTGCTCATTTTCCAATTTACTCAGAATTTATCTTTATCTTTATCTTGTCATTCAATGTCATATAGCCTTTAATTTGAATTACTTTATTGTACATGTCCTGTAACATGTCTTTTAGCATATCCACCATCATTTTAATGCTAAATTTAAATTTCCTTTTTAAACTTCATATAACCTTTATTACAATTGGGTTATTACGATACATGTTTCTCCACATATATCTCTTTGATTAACAGTCATTTATAACATAATGTAATAATAATTCAATAACTCACCATACAACTATAATTTCCCATGGAGACCCTTATTATAGCCTTAAAATAGAATTTCATAATATCCTATTCAAGTTATGATATACCACTTATAAATTTTTCAACTATCATAATTATTAGTTACATTATGATAAACACCCTACCCTATTATTCGTTGCTGAAATAATGACATTATATATATATATATATATATATATATATATATATATATATATATATATATGAACCATATGAAGTCTATATATGCAATACATATCATTCAATGAAATATCCTTACCCCCATAGTATTCAACATATAATTTTTTTTTTTTTGCAACTTTGTCATAAATTTTTGAATTGATGTATTATAGGAAAACGGTTTGTATTGAATGAATTTACATGATGGTGACCATTAATTTAATTAAAAACACTATCCTATCCACCTTTGATTTTCTTAGAATCATATTAAATTTCCACTTGAAACGTTATCACTTCATTTCAATAACCAATTTAATGATGGTACCTTATCACCTACATTTCAGATGGTTTCAGTCCTTGTGAGGAAACCAGTATGGTGGTAATGAACAGTGAGGATTTATCAAGATTTATTTATTCATTGAATGAATTTTTTTAGGGTTTCATAGTCTCATTTATTTTTTCATTCGTCCTGTTTTCAGCTTTGAGAAAGAAGTGCACAGAGAGATACCTATCTAGTGTTTTACAATGAAATTTTGTGAGATTGGTGAGCATATTACTATTATGACCTCTCTCTTCCTATACTCATGCCATGCAACTTCATTGGAAGGCTGAATTTACATTTATTCATTCAAACCAGTGTTGTCAAATTTTCATTACAGGTAAGAACCTTCGTTTATAATTTCAATGTTTTTTTTTTTCCGCATTTCTCTTATTTCATTTTTCTCTCACGAAACATTCAATTTCGCTGACGATTTTAATTCAAATTGTAATTTTTTTGTGACATAGTCTAATTTAGGATTGGAATCCTTCAAACTCCCCTTCGTCTTCAGCGTATTTCTCACAGAAGGAAAGACGAGGTAAGTTGTTTACTCAATCAGGAATTCTCCAGGGTTTTTACTATATATTTGTTGTACAAATTTGAACCCTATGATTATTTTCTGGGTTCTCATTTTCTTGGATGATTTCACATCCCACGAATTCACCAAATATTCTTTTTTATTAATATACTATAGACTTGTTACTACGCATTTATATGAGGAAATTTTGTTTACATATGATGGTATATAATTCCTATTTGATGGTTTCTACTTCCACTAGTCTTCTCCATTTACTGTGTTTTCTTATTATGTCTTTGTTTTGCATCAATGGTAGAATTTATTAGTTTTACATTTAGGTATTTTCCTTTGTCATTAAAAAGAATGATTATATTCTAGTTAGGATGAGTTTCTCTTCGAAATTAACATATGCATTCTATTTCTTTCTGAATTGGAATTTTCTCGAAATTGAAATTCTGGGTTTTGCACAAAATTGCTATTATGATTTTGTATTCACAATTTAATGAGCTACGATGCCCCACAAATTGATTCCTCTCTTATATTTACATAGGACAGCTTTGTGTAAATTTTCTTCACTGTAATTGAAATTTTTATACCTATGTTATATAATTTCCTGTTTCGTACTTTATCATTTTCATTTTTGTCTGTACATATTCGATTTCTCTCACCTGACAGTGTAGTTCTTTCTCGTATCGAGAAAAATTCTCTTGTGATTTCACCATCGAGGATACCTTACGCTCTTTATAATGGTAAGTGGCTCTACTCTTAACTTTTATAAAACTAAACTCGGCCTTTGATTATGCAATTTCCCCTCTAGAATACATAGTATACCATTAAATTTGTTCAGCGTGGTTTTAGGATGTACTTCCATGATTTCTAAGTAGTTAAATTTTAAGAGAGATATACAATTAGAAGTCTCTGAGAATTAAAATTGTGATTTTCAACAAAATTCAATTTTGTTTGTTGTGAACTATGTAATTTCATTACATTTTGTTCAATTTCCCCACTTAAATTTTTAATTGGGATTTTCGTAAGTGAACTTCTCTGTATATTATAGTTTTAAAGGTTTATTATATATACAATTCCCATTTAATTTTAAATGTTGTATTTAACATTTCTTTTGTTTACTCTATCAGGGTCCACTCTTCTATCTCCTCTGTGTAAAAGAGAAATGCTACAATTATATATGTCCCTTTGTATATATACAGAATTTATAATTTTTTACTCATATTCAGATTAACTATGTATCATATCATTTTGACTATATCAATATAATCCAACTTCTGAAATTATTTAATCTCTAGTTACATTTTAGAATTTTATTTATATCAAAATAATTTGTATATTTAGAGTAACTGAATTTAAAACTTATAGTTCCATAATTTAATTATGAAAACTTATTTTTATAATAATTTTCCTTCTGGAACTAACTTGGGAATTCTCTTCCCAGATTATCATGATCTTTCGCAAATTTTTATAATACTGATCTGCTTCAGGACACCTCTTCCCTCAGGTCAGTATTGATATTTTCCCATTTTTGTTATAGGGTGAAAATATGAAGCTGGGTTACACTTTTTGCCCTTTTTTGAGAAAAAAATTTCATTTTTTTCGATTCTTCAACTTTCTGCAAACTATAACAATTTTTCTGCGTAGAATTTCATTTTGCGATAAAAATAAAAGTTGTGAGAAATTTTGTTAGCTTTCTATTAATTATTTTTGAATTTTTTTTATGCGGATTTGATATGTCAACTTAGCGTTTCTTTTAGTATGTGTTTTTTAACAATCAAAGGATTCATAAGAAGTCATGTTATGACGCAATGTTGTATTCATTGAAAATTTGTGTTTTTGAGAAAACAAAATGTGTTACAACAATCTAGACAGAGTCTACTTTGGTTTCGTCATATTTACAAAGCCAATGGATGCATATCATAATTACTAGAATTTTTTGAACTGGTCCAATACGAAAAATTGTGTATTTTGGATATGTTTCGCCTCACAAGAAATTTCTTAACATATAAGTTATAAACTAAAAATCTAAAAGCTACCCATTAGAGACGACGGACCAATGTAATGCCCCATAATTTTTTCAATTTTTTTTACAATGTATTTTGGGAGATACAAAATTTTGATTTCACTGAATCACAATGACCCTCAGAAATTGTTTGCACCCATTTTATTAGAAAAATAATTAAAATTAGTAAATGTTTATGAAATTCCATAAAAGTTATATTTCCTGAAAGTATATTCAATTCTGAAAATTCTTGTCTTGGTTCCGATAGTTAATTAACAACCTTTCATGGAGTTTAATCAGTCCAAAGTTGCAGAAACGTATTCAGAGCGCGGTTTTTGCATAACTGGTGACGCATTAGTTCAGCCGAACTTTGATTAACAGTTCGATCGAACTATGTTTTGCGTCGACGGCTCGTTAAATATAACGATTTAATAGTTCAGCCGAAATTTTAATCAAAAGTTCGGCCAAACTATTGTATAACTTTCCGTCGGCCAGAAAGTTTTGCGAAGCCCCTACTAAAACACATTTGGCAGCAATATAAATTGTCGCGAAATTATTCACAATTTTCGCACATTTCGCAATTTTCTTTTTTTCCACTTGCCCTTAAAATTTATTTTATTGTATATACAGGAAGAACACTTCAATTATGAAGATATTTTCATAGGTATTATTATTTTCTGTGCATCTTCTAAGTTTTTCCTTTTCAATTTCGTCAATTAAAATTTCTAACATTGATCACTTTGTTTGTTTTAGGTTTGTCCTATTATTTTCATTCTCTATTACCATTCTTCGCGATCAACAGTCACAGTTCCTAACTATCAATTTCATCGTGTTTCAGGTCGGTCATCAGAGCAATGGAGGCTCTTCCACCATTTTCTCCACTCTTCATAATTCATCTTCATACATTGTATTTTGAATTTAGATGATGACCCTCATGAAATTGTAAACAAACTTTTGTATAATGGATTTATTATTTAAGGTTGACCCTATTATATAATCCTCAAATCCACCAGAGGATTTTATTGAAAAGGATTGATACATGTAAAGAAGTATGATAATACAACTACTTCATTTTTTCTATATTACATGTTTGTAAATATGTGACTGAAACTTTGTATGGATAGAAATGTATAATAATTTCTATATGACAGCGTATATGTTTCTGTTTCTAATTCCAATATGAATTGTATATTCATAATTTAGATATGTATTACAAAACATGATATATATCCAGATTATATTCTATTTAGAATTTTATATCTATTTCATATTTCATGCTATTACTATAGCTTAAATATATTTAGTTTCATAGTACATGTACTGTAAAAATTTTAGTGAAATTTTAGATATTTAGTTGGACTTAAACAACAGATTTAGACCCTAAAAAAGGGTTTAGAGATTCTATCCGTTTGTCCCTAAATTCAAATAAGTCTATGTAACAACATGAAAGGATTAATTGTATTCACCTATACTTAATATCTGTCAAATACATATGACACTTAAATTTTCTGAACTAGACACTGTAAAATATGCATAATTTCTATAATTTACGCTACATATTTTCAATTCAGAATTTATAATATAATAACTTTTCTACATTCCATTCTAGAATTTGATTACTAATAACAGCAGTATAAAACATAATTTTTTTACAGAATTTGCATACCACTGTTATAAAAACTATTTGCCTCCCAACCTTGAGCTTATTCCATGGCTCTAGCCCGAGCAGAGACCAATTCCTCCTTACTGTAGACAACAACCCCTTTTTTATACTAGGAATAGCTTATTTAAGCTTGTTTTCCCTCAACTTGTTTCCATATCTGCGTCTAGTTATTTTGGGATGTTGTTTCCCTTAGCCTAGGCTTTGCTTTCATTTTTTCCACAAAAACTTCTTTTAAAACTAGCTTTTCCTCTTTATAGTTTTATTCTTAGCTCTCCTTAGCAACTTTCCACTTTACTTAGGATTTTATTAGATCTTTTTCTCCCATCTAATAAATTTTACTTTATTTTATTTTTCTCCAAGGATTTCTAGAGAATTTTGGGAAAGTATTGGGAATCTAGTCCATCCTCATGGATTTGAATTCCTGGTCTCAAATTACGTTGTCTTCAGACAATGACATAATATATATATATATATATATATATATATATATATTTCCACAATTAATATATAAATACATAATTTATTTCTTAGGTCCACCTCACGTTTATGTTTATTCCCCATTTATAGAATGTTGAAAATAGGGATATTACACAAGGGATGCCATCATAGACAACATTCAGACTGGACTTGGTGGAATTGATCTTGGTCTGAATTGACAAAGAGCACGAGTTGATGCACGTGCTGATTTTGTATATAAAACAGATGAGTAGATAGACAACATGAATATTTAGGAGCTTAGAACATATCCAAAGGGTGGTTGCAATGACTGGTAGGACTTATTTCTTCATGAAGCAGAGGGTGTGGGACCAGTAAGTGTTAATGTTTAGGGTGGATATTTTAATTTAATTTGTAATTTACATATACATGTTTATCTATATGTGTTATTCTAACATTAATGTATCATATGTTCACCATTTTCAGTTTGCACACATGCTAAACTAAAATTTTGATAATATCATGGTCCTAGGTAAAGGTTCTGACAATCAAGATGATATTTTGGGAAATGTTAGTGTTTTTTAAGAGTTCACAATTTTGATGTACAATTATTATTCGTGTATTATATCAATATCATGCAGACATATTTTTAAAAGAAATAATTATGTGTACACATGTATATAATTAACTGTTAACATATTTTTCTTCTGTCTGATGTTTTTGACATGGGGCCACCCTCTTCTTTCCTGTTAGGAGATGTGGCATCATAATTATTCAATTTTTCACTTATGTTTCAACTTATAAATTGAATTGAAAGTTTCATTAAAAAATGAAATAGATCTTGAGTTATTTTACAGTTTTAAAATTTTTTGAATTTTAGGTTTGTGGGGATGATTTATTTTCACCAAGGAATTTAGCGATGGAGTCGACCATGGGGATATGAACATCCAAAAAAATTAAAAAATTCGTATAAAATTTGTTTTAATAAATTGCATGAGTTTATGCATTTTCATTCGAAAAATTTTAAAATTTTAATATATATACTTGTAGATGTATATTGTACATTTTATCGAGGAGGGTACGATGCAGGGAAAACACCAGACAACGAAAATGGAGGGTGAACTACATGAGGTATTGCATGAATTTTTTTTTTTCACTTTGTTTTTTTATGAAACTACATTCTCATTTAATTTTAAAGTTCATTAAATGTTAATTTTAATGTACATAAATTTCTTCTACATGTATATATATGAATTACACACGTGCATGCCCCCAATCCTTCATATGAGTGCACAAGGAGGTTGTTGGAAAATATATTTCAACTAAATTCTCTAAATTTATCCAACATTTTATTTGACAGTCTTTTTATATAGTACATGTTATATATTTTTCTTTGAATGATATAAATTTTAGACATATTTTAAATCTATAACATTTTAAATTATGATTTTGTATGTATGCAAATTTTGAGGTTTATGTACATTTTCATGGTACAATTTGCATGATGCATGGTTTCATGCTTAAAACTTGGTTTTACATATTTAAGTTCATGAATATATAGTACTGATTCAAGTAAATTTGCATAAATAGTCCAACACATTTTGCATGATCATGTTGTTATAATTTTAGTAGATGATTCTTATGTTTTGTATCATTTTTTTTTGTCACTTAATATTTAAACTAAATCTATTGAAATTACAAATTAAAAAAAATATGTGGTACATTATGCATTTGAACATGAATCTTCAATACTTAGGTGTAGATGTCTATTAAAGGTGATATATAGTTAGGTACATTTTGCATGATCATGTCATAAAACAATCATACATGGTTTTACATATTTAAGTTCATGAATATTTACAAGAATGATTGAAGTAAACTGGCATTTAGTTGGCACATTTTGCATGATCATGTTGTTATAATGTGAGTAGATGATTCTTATGTTTTGTTTAAATTTTTTTGTCACTCAAGTTATTTAAAATGAATCTATTGAAATTGCAAATAACAAAACACATGTGGTGTAGTTGGCTATTGAAGGTGATAGTTAGGTACATTTTGCATGATCATTGAATAAAACAATCATAGATCTTTTTTTACATATTTAAGTTCATGAATGTAGAAATGATTTAAGTAAATTGGCATTTAGTTAGTACATTATGCATCATCGTGTTTTTATAATGTTAGTAGACGATTATTATGCTTTGTTTAACTTTTTTTTTGTCACTTGTTAACTTGTTATTTAAAATGAATCTAGATTGAAATTGCAAATTACAAAACACATGTGGTACATTATGCATTTGAACATGAATCTTATAATTAGGTGTAGAGGTCTATTAAAGGTCATAGTTTTAACTTTTAATATAAAGTTGTAAATGAACATGCATAAACATACAATAAATTTTCAGTATAAAACATGACTATACAATTTTCATGATGTGATGTGAAATGTCTAAAAACAATCTTAAAAATTTAGGTACATAGATTTCTAAAACAATCATAAAATTTTAAAATTCCAAATTAAAAAAATATGGTATACAAAATTTTGGATTAATGTACATAGAAAGGCTATTATGGATGTTAGTTGATAGCTAACTTTTAATATAAAACATGGCCCACAATTTTCATTCAATGTATGGTTTGATGCTTTTAAAGGTTTCACATATTTCAGTTCAAGAATATATGTAACAATGAAAGTAAATTTGCATTTAGTTTATTTTCATTTATTTGGTAGATTCTGCATTTAATCATTACATTATAATTTTTTAGTAGATGGTTCCTAGTTTTTGTTGAAAGTTTTTTCAATTCATTTAAAATTTGAATCTAGTAAAACTCGAAATTACAAAACATGGTACAAATTTTTCATTTGAATGAATCTTATAATTTTTTGTAGATATCTAAATCAATAATAATTTTAAATTGCATTATAAAATATGCTATATACATAGATTTTCCATTCATGACATAGAATTAACTAATGTATTAAAAATTGCATTCATGTATGAAATATTGTAAGAGTTCAGAGAATGTATGTACGTGTACAAATTACTTGACGTGTATGCAAACATAATATCAATAGAATCAAATCCTGAATACACTTGTACATAACAAGAAATATGCATGTAAATTTGTATCTCAATACATTATTAAGAATGTACAACTTAAGAGTGCAAAAAAATAAAGGCTAACAATGTACTTGAACTCTATGTTCTCACAGATGAATCGAAGGAGAAGAAATTGTTGGGAAGTTCAATTAAAAAGATTCTAATGGAATGCCATCCTCAATGATTCATTCATGATCAGCTTTTGACATTCTCCATTTCTTAACTTTCAATTGTTTCTTTGATTGAACTTCTATCAACTTTATGCGCAATGCACACACCAAGTGACTATATTGATAACTTATGAAACAATTTTGATAGTCTTGAAATTAGAAAATATCTCATTTTCATGAGGTTGTTGGAAAAAAGAACCTTTCAATATAATAGACATTTCTTCATATATAAACCCGTTATCATCATAGTCTTCAAATAATTTCATCTTTCATTCAGTGCACTGCATCAAATAATACTTGACATTTTCTAGGTTGTTATCACGTGAAACTACAACAAAAACATCTCCTGCACAATAAAACAAGTGTAAATTCAAATCATAATTAACATGAAAAGTTAACTTTAAAATTACTATGGAATTGATTTTATTATCTATTTCTAGATATCTCTATCATTTTAAAGCAATTAACATGTTACCTTCTCTAAGAAGATCAAAAATTCGATCACCTCCAAATGATACTATAGTCTCCTCTGATTTCATCTCTTCGAATTTTGCAACTGAAATTTTCCCCTTTGTATTTAATTTTTTATGTTTCCAAGCTTTTCACAAAAATCATTGAATTATGTGTCCTCTATGCAAACAGGACAAAAACAAGAATAATTTATTTTATCAAATGCAAACACATTTTGGTACTCCTTTGTTTTAATTGAATGCAATTTTCGAGTCTCTTTTATTGTTTCAATGTCATATGCAATTGATCTATCTACATATTTGACTCCAATATGCCAAAAACACCTATATGGAAAATTCAAACAAGAATACAAATATGTTATTTAAAATATAATTTATATATCAAATATTATCATTGTGACTTAAAAAATGTTTAAAAATTATAAAATTAATAAAAATTAAATTGTATATTAAATTTATATATATATAGAAGTTAATTTGTATATATGTACATGTACCTTCGTAATTCTGTTGATAGGTTAGTCCCATGGCTTAGTGAAGTGATGCACCACTGAACAACTTATTGAGTTGAGACAAGTCAACCTGCAAAGTGGTCCATTTGATATATTCGAAGTGATTGTTTTATACATGCCCCTGCACCATCATGTTCTCATTTTCCATGATGAGTCTCAAAGAAATTCCAACAATGTTTAATGTGGGTTTTCATATGAAGACGACACAACCAAAAGAATGATCTTGAATATTTGAATTTAATTGTGCATCCATATGACCCTATCCAATGTTCGTTGAATTTTATTTCACTACATTTCAATGAGTCATAAATCCTATCAAAAAAATATTGTACAAAATGTGTATCATGTGTACAATCATCGTTGATATAAAAGTGATATTCTTTAATAACATGTTGATTTTCACTGGTTCTTTCTATATAATCAACATTTTTTTCAATGTGTCTATATAGAATATGGAAAAGCACAGAGACCTGGTCAAAATAATAGTATTCACTTTGTATTTAATTTTGTGCAACAAATGTGTAATTCTCTGCAAAATCAACTATTGACAAAAAATTCTATGGTGGAAACATTTCACAGGATTTTTTGAATTACAAGTCTTGCCATCGAGCTCTATGGGAATTCTTGGTGTATTTATAAATTTATGCCTAAAACATCTTCAAAAACTCTATCACAAAAATTTCTTCTTCTTGTAATTCAATCATTTTAGTACTTGTAGTACTACTAGAACCAATCGATGTATGAATATATTCATATCTCTTCCATTTCACTTTTGTGTTGGACAATGATTGATCATTTATATCAATAAGATATTTGTTTTTAAATAAAGTCATTTTTCTACAATGATCTCATTTTTTACCACAAACACATTTATTTTGGTAAAATAATTCATGACTTTCTCTTACACATAAAATTTGGGATATGAAATCATGGATATTGGAAGGAGGAGGTGAATTTTTCCAAAATGTTTTACCAAAATTAAGGAATGTGTCATAATATAATTGAAATTACACATGATAATGGCAACAACAAGTGTTGCGTATAGTGATAGGTTTAACATACCATGGTTTTTTTTGCACAAAAGCATTTATTAAGATATTAATTCCACGATTCTCTTCTATGAACTTATTGAAAAACTGTATCTGAGTGGTATCCAATATATGTTTTGCATATTCTTCATATTGATTGTGTGCTATTATGTGCCACATCATATCCCTTTCTTTTGGTGAAACACACAAATTTTTCATCCAATATTCTTATATTAGTTTTTTAACATCTTCTCCAAGTCTATCTTTGTATGGTTTCCTACAATAATTTTCCAACAAGCGAACTCATCATTCACATCTATTTTCAATTGAAATGTCTGATGTTTGTGCAATGTTTTTCGTGAGGTCTCTAATTCTTTTGTCATAGATTTTACCAAATGATTTTTTTTACTACTTTATGAAACCACTTCCATTTGTATTACTCTACATGCATCTAAATCACTTTTCTTTCTAGATCTTCCAATTGATTTTAGAGCACTATTTATATTGTGTATCACATTTTCCTTCATTTTTTTTTATCTTAAGTTGATTTTTGAATACCCAATAGAGTCGTATATTATTTTATTTTCTTTTATGTTAACATACTTCTCAAATTTTGGGCTTTGACTGCCACATTTTCATCTTTGAAGAACATATCAATAATGTGCTTAACACGATATCATATAACATGGCCAACTTTTTTATCTCCATATGTGTCAGTGTCAACATTTTCTCACATCTCATAATCAATATTGATTTCATCTATACATATGAGAATTAAATGTACAAAATGGGTATAAATATTCAATAAATAATTCAATTAAAAAATTTAGTTTGAATGAAATTGAAATTAATAAAAATGTATGATTTAAATAACACGCATGAAATATATATACATACCTCGTGATTCAATTTATTCACTTGAAATTATTTCAACGTCTTCAACAACATCATCATTCATTGGTTCATTATCTTTTTCACTTTGTCTTTCAACATTTTCAATAAAATCATAAATTTTATGAGGAATATCTCTCTTTGTTTACATTGCAAAATAATTTTCAAATTAGTTCATCAAATAAAAATCAAGTTTCACAATATAGTAGTTAAATTTTAAATATCATTTATAATATTTGCATTTACATAGTTGCTTCAACTTCTAGTTTGGGTTAATTTCCCCTTTGAATATTTGAGCATTCTTCTTTCCTTTTTTTTAATATTCTCTCCCATATTCTCTACGAGCCTCAAGGTTTCTTGTTCGATCGTATTTTCTCTTTCAATTTCTTTGACTTCCCATGATAATTTATTCTATGTAGATTTTTAAAATCGAACTCAATAAAGTCAATTTCAAAATCCTGCAAAAAAAACTCACTTTAAAAATCAGCACAAAAGACTTATTTCATCCCAAAACACTTACTTTAAAAAAAGAAAATCACTTAAAAAATTTCGCCAAAAAAAATGTCTTTTAAAAATTAAGCTCAAAAAAATTCTCTCAAAATCTTACAAAAAAAACCCACCTCAAAATTTAGACAAAAACTGACTTTAAAAATTCATCACAAAAGACTTAATTTTAAAAAAAAAAATCACTTTAAAAATTCACCACAAAACACTTACTTCAACCCAAAACACTTACTTTCAAAAAATTCATTTAAAAAGTCAGTCAAAAAAATGTCTTTTAAAAATTAAGCTCAAAAAAATTCCTTTAAAAATTCAGCTCAAAAGATTTAGTTTGAAAATTCAGACCAAACGAAAAAAATGTGCGAAAATAATATATCAGTTTCGTTTATTTATAGAGTTTGGCAAATTTTTTTTGGGAGGGGTTTCATCTTTTTTTGTAGCCGATGGAATGAGCGACAAAAAGTTCTGTTGAACTTTCAAAAAGAGCTCGACTGACATTTTCTATCGTTTATATTAACGGGACACAACGCCGAGAAAATTTCAGTCGAATTACTAAAAAAATTTGGTCGAATTAAAATGTCTACAACTCCACAATAGCTTGGCTCTGATCACATTTCTACAACTTCAAAATGGTTAAACTCCATCAAATTTGATGAATTAACTATCAGAACCAATACCAGAATTTGCAGAATTGAATCTACTTTCAACACATATAAATTTTATTGAATTTCATAGATATTTACTAATTATAATTAATTTTACAATAAATAGGTGAAAAAAATTTATGAAGTTCATTATGATTCAATGAAATCAAAATTTTGTATATTCCAAAGTACAATGTAATAAAAGTTGAAAATTTTATGGTTCATTCCATTATTCCATCGTCTATAATGGGTAGTCGTTAGATTTTTAGTGTATAAATAATATGTTGAGAAACTTGACGTTGAAATAAACATATTCAAAATCTATAGTTCTTTCATATTGGTTCAGTTCAAAAAATTATAGTAATAATGATATGCATTAGTTGGTTTGGTAAATATAATGATATCGAAGTAGATTCTGTGTATATTTTTGAACCACATTTTTTCCTTCAAAAACAACAAGTTAACAAAGAATACACTAGTGCTAAAAAACATGATTTTTTATGAATCCCTTGATTGTTAAAGAACGCACACTCAAAGAATTCTTAAGTTGACATATCAAATGTGAATAAAAAAAAATCAAAAAGATAAGTAATAGAAAGCTAATAAAAATTGTGACAAGTTTTATTTTTTATTGTAAAATGAAATTCTAAACAGAAAAATTGTGTTGGCTTGCCGAAAGCTGAAGAACTTCTAAAAATGATATTTTTTTCTCAAAAAAGCGAAAAAAGTGTAACCCAACTTCAAATTTCACCCTGAAATTTCCTTTGGAAATACATCCAAAAATTCCTAGATAACCGATATATTTTCGAGGGTGGTTGTCTTATATTTAGAGTTATATTATCTCGCTTGCACAACATAAACTTGAAATCCTTTCCTTAGACACTTTCCTAGCTAAGTGGATGTAATCGGTCGCAACTTGATGGGTCTTTTAATTCCCTGTAGTTCTTGTGTGTGACCTTCTTCTATGAGGAAACTTATAGTCTTTTCCTTACAATTTCCTAGGAACCAATGGCTCTCTAACCAATCCACGCCAATTAGTACATCATAGGAGGATAGGGGGAGCATATTTAGGTTCAATTTAATATGGTTTCTACTGATTTGAATATGGCAGTTATCTATTTTTTCAGTCACCTTTCTTTTTTCCTTGATGTCCAACTGCACCAACCAAGAAATTTTAAATTTGATAACTTGTAATTGACATGATTCTACTATCTTTGGGTTAATATAGTTTAATCTTACCCCTAGATATACTAGAATATAAACAATATAGTTAGCTATTTACCTTCCAAATCTATCATTGTAGGTTTATACTTGGCTTGTTGATCTTCGAGAGAAGCATCAATCCTTGGTATATTTATGACCACCTCTGCCACAGTATACGCTTCTTGAACATTGGCAATTGGTTTCGATCTGGAATGATGTGGGAAGTTCTTGTAATAATGGGGTTCTCTATAGCCCCAACAATGTAAAGGAGGTTTCTAAATTTGAATTGGTTCTGGTTTTCTTAGATTCAGCTGATAGTCTAAAACTTTGTTGATTTTTTCAAAAAAAATTACTTTTTTTCCTCTTTGAATGCTTTTGGTACTGGACATTCTTGGATTTCTATTTTTTGAAATTTCTTATGACCTTTCTTGTTTGACCAACTTGTTCCTCATTCTCCCTTTTGCTTCATCTATTGGTAACAAATTCATGCTTTGCGAATTGCCTCATCCATCGTCTTAGGATTATCAAAATCGATCTTTTCCTTCATATATATTGGTAAACTGCTGAAAAAACATTGTACCTTATATTTTTCCTCCTAGATGTAGGGAACATATTGTAGTAAGGAAGTAAATTTAGTTACAAATTCATCCATGGACAGTTGTCCCAACTTCAAATCATGAAATTTCTTAGCTTTCCCATCATAGAATCACTCTGTCAAATATTTGTCTTTAAAATTCATTTAAAAGTTGTCACATGTCACTTCCTACTCATTAATTCTTCGAATTGTCTTAATTTCTTCCCACTATAGTGTGGCTTTTCCTTGCAATTGATAAATGGCTAAACTAGCCTTCATATTATCACCATACTCATAGACATGAAATTATTTATTCATGTTAATTAACCAAGCTTCTCCATTTTTCTCCACCTCTCCATCAAATATGGAGGGTTGATATTTCTAAATTCCCCTTGGAGATCAACCTTTTTCCTCTTGGTTTCGTTAATGCTGAAGATGTTATCAGGCCCTTATGAGTATGGTTCCTTCTTCTCTCATATTCAGGGTGTTCCTCCTTATCTCGATGCATTTCTGTTTTATTTTGAGTGTCACTTATAGGATCATAATTCCTAAGATTCTGTCTATCCGAGAGAATTTTTGGAAAAATTTTCTTGTTCCACCCTTAGTCTATCATTATAAGCTCTTAAATTTCCATCTCATTTTGTAGCTATTGAAAAATTTCTTATAGCATTTCGTTAGTAATACGAGAC
Source organism: Pinus albicaulis (assembly GCA_034641835.2). Taxonomy (NCBI): domain Eukaryota; kingdom Viridiplantae; phylum Streptophyta; class Pinopsida; order Pinales; family Pinaceae; genus Pinus; species Pinus albicaulis. The sequence continues at coordinate 1,631,315,223 of CM076578.1, forward strand.
TCTTGCCTAACGTGCACCCACATTTTTGGGTTACCCTCTGTTAGAGGTATAGATCTACTTCCCATGGTTGGTTGTGTTTGTCCTGCTCCTCTTCTCATCTTGTCTCCTTTTTGTGCAACATCACACATTTTTTATTCATTTTTTATCCCAACATGCCACAGTGTTGCAACCATGGCGCTCTGATACCACTTATTACATACATCCATGTCAACAAACAAACAAATATATATATATATATATATATATATATATATATATATTAATGCACTCCACCATGCAATTTAAATATAATTAATACCAAGGTAAATGCTTAACAATTTAACTCTATAGCTCAGTAATTCATGGTTATGTAAGTTTCCAAACTAGATTTAATTTGACATAGGTCTAACTTATGAGGTCCTTGATTCTAGGTCCTTGGAGGAGTCACTTCAAGGGTTACATCTGGCATTACCACCATACTCACCGGACACCGCATTGATGTTTCTCAAATTGGCTATTAGGGTGGTCTAACGCTAAGATGTTGGATTAACTTTAGTAAACATGGCTCTACGGTTCATTTAAGGGTTTCAGCCATACTTCACTGCTTATCCCATAATCCAACGATTCATCTGATGCTTAAGGCTGATAGCTGGTGGCTCACCTCCCAAGGATGATAATTGGTGGCAATGCCACCATTGATACTTTATGTTTTGGATCCAATGGTCCAACAGACCTCATGTGGCATAAGAGTAACCACCCGATTTTGTTCATGTTTTCTTGAGTCATTGTTACACCTCACCTTGCCCATAAAATATCGGTTCCAGTTATAGTTTTCAGGGAAAGTTGTTCTACATCAATCCAAAGGTAACCATTAACCTGTCAAATATTTCCCTATCTCTTTAATTTTTGACGCCTTTCCTTGAGTTGAAGCTCATTTGTTAGGTCCCTATATTACTAGTATAGTCCCTTATTGTTGTTAGTGTAACCCCTTTATTGTTATTATTGTAACCTTGTAACCCCCATATTGTTATTATTGTTCCCTTAAATTATTATTGTTAGGTTGGCTATGATTACATTGTGGCCCCACTAGGATTACATTGTGGCCCCATAGACTCCTATATATAGAAAGGAGGTTTTGTAATTTGTATCATTCAAGAATTGTTCATTCATGTAATGTATTGGAGTTTTCCCCCTCAAAGTGGCTTATTTCTAAGGCATTGATATCTCTTTTCTTCTATTTTTGGAGTTAGTTTCACAACATTTGGTATCAGAGCTTTAGATTCTAGGGTTTCGCTGCTCCAAACAGGTCATTGTGGCATTTCCGCTATAACGGTTTTTCTACGAAGGGTCAGAAGCTAAAATTTTTAGAGCGCGAAGCCGAAATCCTGAGGAACATTGTCGCAACATTTCAAAGCTTGGTTCGTAACATTTTCAGAGATATGATCTATGGAAGTTATGGATTTTTGCAGGCTCCTGAATTTAACCTAAACAGGTCATTGTGGAATTTGAGCTATAACGTTTTTTCTACGAAATTTCAGAAGCTGAAATTTTTAGAGTGCAAAGTTGAAATCCTGAGAAACATTGTCCCAAAATTTCAGAGTTTTTTTCGCAATAGTTTCAAAGATATGGTCTATGGAAGTTAGGGATTTTTTAGGCCCCTGAATTTCATCTCAAAGAGGTGATCGTGGGAAAACCTTCATAACTCTTTCTTTGAGCAGCAGATTGGAATGCTGTAAAAAGTGGCCACAAGTACACGGACTATAGTTTCCTTTCTATCAATTTTAGAGCCGAAAGAGGAAAAAGTGACACATGGCAATTTGTACATGTTCGCTCTACTGAACCAGTCCATAATTAAGTCATTGTGGGAGATTGGACATAACTTTGCCTTGAAGAATCCAAATCAAGTCAGACCCATGGCATTTGAAAGAAGCTTCAGAGGGCTACGACAAGGCTAAATTTAAGATATTGAGGATCCGCAATTATAGAGATAATTAAATTTCAATATCGATCTCCTCAAAAGAAAGTAAAATGTGTGTGTATTATTTTCCAAATTGCATAAGTCTTGTTTGAAGAATCAAGTTGAATTGATTCCAAGGCCATATTGTAGAATAGATATCAGTATTCAATTCTAAAATGGCCCCTAAAAATAATTCAACACCCATTAAGCCTTTAGAAGGCTCTACTATGACTCATGAAGATGAAGAATGGCAACGTGACATATCAAAATTACAAGAGCAAGTGCAACAAATTCGCTCTCGCAAAGAGAAACAAAAAATGACATGGAAGTTTTGAAGAAAGGCATGGAAACTAAGATGGATGGTTTGAGGAAAGGCATCGAATCTAAGATGGATGGTTTAAAGAATGGCATGGAAGCTAGAATGGAATCTAATATGGATGACATGGAAGCTAAGATGGAAAACATGAAGAATGATCTAAAAGAAAACATGGAAGGTTTGAAAAAGTTGATACAAGAAATGTTTCCTAATGGTGAAAATATAGTAGAGGAAACTCATCATGAGAACAAAATAAATGTTAATCCTGTAACATGGATACTACAGATGGAGCAATATTTTTATCTCAATAATGTGCCAAACACACAAAAGGTATGCATTGCAACTTTACATTTAGAGCAAAATACATTTGTATGTTATCGATGCCTTTGCTCCCATAAAAAAATTATCACTTGGTCAATTTTTATGGAGGAAATGATAGCACATTATGAGGATAAAAGGAGCAACACCTTCTTTAGCCAATTGATAAATCTCAAACAAAAGGGTTCAGTGGGGGAGCCATTGAGGACTTCCAAAAATTGAATCTAAGGGTAACTGATATTCCAAAGGAACACAAGATTGATCTCTTCATAGGTACTTTAAAGGATAACATCCAACATGAAGTTCGCGTTTTGGAACCTGATTCATTGGAGAAGGCATTCAGGTTGGCAAGAAAATTGAATGTAAAATTATGACGACAAGGAAGCCTACCACTCACTTCTAAAAAGATGGAAGTGTTGCTAATCCTAGATTTCCATAACCTACAAGGTTGACACCACAACAATTGGAAGAAAAAAGAGAAAAAGGGCTTTGCTACAGTTGTGATAACAAATACACTAAAGGTCATAAGTGTGCTGAGAGGAAATTATTTTACATATATTTTTAAGAGGAAGAAGAAAATGAACAAGAATCTTCAAAAGAAGAGGATATACACCAGGAACCAACCCTAGAAGATGAAGAAATGAGTCTGACCATATCATGTAATGCATTGGTAGGAATTACCACTCCTCAAAATCTCAAGATAGAAGGACATATCAAGAAGAAAAAGGTAATAGTGCTGATTGATTCAGGTAGTACCCATAATTTTATTCATTGTAAGGTAGCCAAGGAATTGAATTGTTTCCTATACCCAACACCATAATGTCAAGCGATGGTTGCAAATGGAGGAACTATAAATTGCTCTGGAAAATGCCATAATATCAAGCTAACCATGGGGGAATATGTATTGAATAGTCCAATGTTTTACATTCCTATGGGAGGTGTTGATGTTGTACTAGGAGTACAATGGTTACAATCTTTGGGGACGGTAGCTTTTAATTTTCAAGAACTTTTCTTGAATTTTTTTTAGAAGGAAAGGAAGTCAAATTACAGGGTATTGCAAGGAAGCCAGGAAATATAATAAGCTCTAATGTCATGAAAAATCTTCTAAAGAAATAACAACGAGGCATAATTACACAATTATGCTCACTAGAAGTTCCAACATCAAAATCATATATTTGTGCAGATCTCCAAAAAGTCTTGGACAATCATTCCAAGGTGTTTGAAACTCCCAAATGACTCCCAACTATTCGTGATCGTGATCATGCTATTCATTTGATTCCAGGAAGTGTTCCTCCAAACATGAGGCCTTATAGATATCCTTATGTCCAAAAGAGCGAAATTGAACATATGATTGCAGAAATGTTAGAGGCTGGTATAATTCAACCTAGTCAAAGTTCTTTCTATGCTCCTGTAGTATTGGTACACAAGAAGGATGGATCATGGCGCATGTGTCCAGATTATAGGGAGCTCAATAAGCTCACGATTAAAGATAAATTTCCCATTCCTATGATTGATGAATTATTGGATGAATTACATGGAGAAATATATTTTACCAAGTTGGATCTTCGTTCAGGATATCATCAAATTAGAATGAAGACTGAAGATATTCCGAAAACATCATTTCGAACTCATGAGGGTCATTATGAATTTTTGGTCATGCCTTTTGGCCTTACCAATGCACCTTCTACATTTCAAGGGTTGATGAATTCCATTTTCAAATCCTTCCTTAGAAAATCTGTGCTAGTATTTTTTGATGATATACTAATCTACAGAAGGTCTTGGAAGGATCATGTTCAACATGTTGAAAGGGTGCTCAAGCTATTGCAGGAGTAACAATTATATGCAAAGACATCCAAATGTTTCTCTGGAGTACAAGAGGTGGAATATCTGGGTCATATTGTATCTCACGAGGGAGTTAAAGTAGACCCTAACAAAATTCAAGCCATTAAGGAATGGAAAGTCCCCGCAACCATAAAGCAGTTGCAAGGATTTCTCTGGTTAACAGGGTATTATCACAAGTTTCTTAAGAATTATGGGAGAATAGCAACACCTCTAAAAACATTATTGAAGAAAGATGCATTTTCATGGACTCCTGAAGCAACTTAGGCCTTTGAGCATCTTAAAGAGGCAATGTGCCTAGCACCGGTCTTAGCTACGCCAGACTTTAAAAAAAACTTTATTGTGGAATGTGATGCCTCAGGAAATGGAATTGGTGTTGTTTTAATGCAAGAAGTAAGATCCATTGATTTTGAAAGTCATCCAATCAAAGGAAGTATTTACAGAAAGCTATTTATGAGAAGGAAATGTTAGCAATACTGCATGCACTAAAGAAATGGTGAACTTACCTAATGGGAAGACACTTCAAGGTAAAAACTGATCATGATAGTCTTAAACACTTTTTGGAACAAAGACTATCTTTAGAAGAGCAGCAAAAATGGGTCACAAAGGTGTTGGGTTATCACTTTGAAATAATCTACAAAAAAGGGAAGCCAAATGTTGTTGCAGATGCACTCTCAAGAAAGAATGAAGAGGTGGAAGCATTTCTTTGTGCCATTTCTATTATCCAACCAGATTGGATAACCGAAGCAAGGGATGAATGGAAGAAGGACGAATAAGTGTGGACACTCATTCAAAATTTGCAGCAAGATCCTAGTAAATCTGATACATTTAGTTGTAAAAATGATTCCTTATGGTACAAAGATCGCTTATATCTTTGTAAGAATTCCCAACTAAAACAAAAGATTCTTTTGGAATTTCACACTTCTCCTTTAGGAGGACACTCGGGATTTTAAGCACAGGGTTAAGAAAGAATTTTTTTGGGTTGGCCTTAAATCTGATATTCAAAAGTTTGTGGCAGAATGTTTGGTTTCCCAGTAGAATAAAGTTGAGACAATTAAGACTCTAGATCTTCTACAACCTTTATCCATTCCAAGTCAATGTTGGGAGGATATTTCAATGGAATTTATCACAGGTTTACCTAAGTCCGAAGGAAAGAGTGTCATCATGGTGGTAGTTGATAGACTTACCAAGTATGCACACTTTTGTGCATTATCTCATCCATTTAAAGCAAGTAAAGTTGCTACTACATTTATGGATAGAATTCAAAAGCTACATGGAAGCCCAAGGGTTATTGTGAGCGACAGAGATCCCATTTTTATTGGAAATTTTTGGATGGAGTTATTTTCTTGTTTGGGTACTCAATTAGCTCATAGCTCATCTTATCATCCTCAATTTGATGGTCAAACTGAGATAGTAAATAAAATTTTGGAAGGATATCTTCGTTGTTTTGTATCTGATAAACAAACACAATGGGTCAAGTGGTTACCTCTCGCTGAATGGTGGTATAACACTTCCTTCCATGCTGCAGCAAAAATGACCCCATTTATGGCACTTTATGGATATCATCCACCATCGATCACATCATCTTTAAGGGAAAATTTGAAGGTTCAAGCAGTGGAAGATCATGTCGAGCATCAGCAAGAAGTTCTCCAACTTTTAAAGGATAACCTGAATTTGGCACAAAATCGAATGAAACAACAGGCAGATCAACATCGCAGCGAGAGAAGTTTTGATATAGGAGATTGGGTATTTTTACGGCTACAACCATATAAACAAATGTCCCTCAAACAAGCTAATAAGGATAATAAATTATCGCCAAAGTACTATGGTCCTTACAAGGTGTTGCAAAAGATTGGTACTATGGCATACAAATTGGAGCTTCCTGCTTCTTCGCGAGTACATCCAGTTTTCCATGTTTCATGCTTAAAGAAGGTTATAGGTGAAAATATTCCAGTTCAAACAATATTTCTAGAACTTGATGAGGAACGAAAAATCATATTGGAACCGGAAGCGGTCACGGAAACAAGAACTCGACAACTACGGAATCGATCAATTTCAGAATATCTCATCAAGTGGAAGAACTTACCCACTGAAGATTCTACATGGGAGGATGAGAATTTTATACAAAAGCACCCAGAGCTACTCAAGCGTTGAGGACAACACTTTTTGAAGGTGAGGGGCATGTTAGGTCCCTATATTACTAGTATAGTCCCTTATTGTTGTTAGTGTAACCCCCTTATTGTTATTATTGTACCCCTGTAACCCCCATATTGTTATTATTGTGCCCTTAAATTATTATTGTTAGGTTGGCTAGTATTTCATTGTGGCCCCACTAAGATTACATTGTGGCCCCATAGACTCCTATATATAGAAAGGAGGTTTTGTAATTTGTATCATTCAAGAATTGTTCATTCATTAAATGTATTGGAGGTTTCCCCCTCAAAGTGGATTATTTCTAAGAAGTTGATATCTCTTTTCTTCTATTTTTGGAGCTGGTTTCACCACATCATCTTTTCGTTGAATACAGGTGGAATTACTTTGGATACTAGGCTAAGCGATAAGGGGGAAACACTTGTGTTCCATACCCTGGTTACTCATTTGGAATGGTATAGAATTATTGGCTTACAACCATTCTAGTAGATTATTCTTTGTTCATCATTTTTATTTATACATTCCTTCGACATGTCATTCATTAGAGGGATATTCTCGACAAGGGTTCACACTAGGTTTAATTCTTCCACGGATGTCTTTACTCCTTTCACTATCTTTGTGTTATTTGATAAATTATGAGTTTTATCTATGTTTATTCGCCTCTTATGCTTGTTTGCAGGTTTGTGTTCAAATTTTTGAACACTATGAACTACCTTTCGTGCAGTTACTCATATGCTCAATATCCACCCCCTAATTTATGTGTTTTCCTCTTCAGAGTTCAATTACATTACCTCTATGGCATTCACAATCCCATATAATCGTTATTTCAGTTACTGTTGAATTAGGATTGAGTGTTTTTTTCTTGTAGCAAGGGTTTCTAAGAAGAACAAGATATACTCACCCTGAGAAGGGTGAGTCCTTTTTATGAATTTCAAGGGGTTGCAGGTTATGAAACTAGCTCCAAAAATAGAAGAAAGGAGAGATCAACACCTTATAAATAAGCCACTTTGAGGGGAAAACCTCCTTTAAATTACATAAATGAACCATTCTTCGATGATACAAATGACAAAACCTCCTTTATATATATGGGAGTCCATGGGGTCACAATATAATCCTGCTGACCTAACAATAATAATGTAAGGGCACATTAATAACAATATTGGGGTTACAGGGGTACGATAATAACAATAAGGGGGATGCATTAACAAAAATAAGGGAATACACTAGTATTACATGGACCTAACATGCCCCTCTCCTTCAAGCAAGTGTTGCCCTCAATGCTTGATTATTTCTAGATGCTTATGTATAAAATTCTCATCCTCCCATGTGGAATCCTCAACATGTAAGTTATTCCACTTTCTGAGATACTTTGAAATTGATCCATTTTGTAGTTGCCGAGTTCTTGTTTCTGTGACTACTTCAGAACTTCTTTGCTATGATGTTGATCTTGATGTTGTTTCATTTGATTTTGTACCAAAGTTAGGTTATCCTTTGAGAGTCGGAGAACTTGTTGTTGATGCTTGATGTGATCTTTTGCTATTTTATCATCTATATTAGCTTTCATTTGATCCTTCAAACCGTCCAATTTAGCATCCATTTTTGCTTTTAAACCATCTATGTCATCTTTGATTTCTCTTTGTAAGATTGAAATTTTTTGCACTTGGTACCGTAATTTTGATATCTCATATTGCAATTCTTCCTCTTCATGCGTCATAGTAGAGCTTTCTGAGGGATTAATGGGCGTTGAATTATTTTTAGGGGGGATTTTAGAACCCAATAATGAAATCTATTCTTCAATATGCCCTTGGAATCAATTCAAACTGATTTTTCAACAAGACTTACACAATTCGGAAAAAAATACACACCTTTTTCTTGATTTTGAGAAGCTCGATATTGAAACTGAATTATCTATGTGGTTTCGGATCTTCAATATCTGAAATTTGGTCCTAAAGTATCCTTCTGAATCTTCTTTCGAATGCCACAGGTCTAACCTAATTTGGAAGCTTCAAGTTAAATTTATGCCCAATCTCCCACAATGACCTAATTGTGGACTCGTTCAGTAGAGCGAACTTGTACGACATGCTACATGTCATCGTTTCCTCCTTAGGATCTGAAATTGATAGACACGAAACTACAGTCTGTGTGCTTTCGGCCACTTTTCACATAATTCAAATGCGATGCTAAGAGAGAGAGTTATGATGATTTTACCAAGGTCACCTCTTTTAGATGAAATTCGAGAGCCTGCAAAAAGCATAATTTCCCTAGATCATATCTCCAAAAATATTGCAAACCAAGATCTTAAATTTTTACACAAAGTTTCTCAGGATTTTGGCTTTTATCTATAGAAATTTCAACTTCTGAGCCTTTGTAGAAAAAAGTTATAACGAAAGTGCCACGATGACCTGTTTAGGTGAAATTCGGGAGTCTGAAAAACCCTAACTTTAAGAGATCATATCTCCGAAAATATTCTAAACCAAGATCTGAAATTTTTACATGACATTCCTCAGGATTTCGTCTTTGCTCTGTAAAATTTTCGATTTCTAAACATTTGTAGAAACAAATTTATAGCGAAAATTCCACGATTACCTATTTGGAGCAGCGAAACCCTAGAATCGAAAGCTCTCATATCAAAATGTTATGAAACCAACTCCAAAGATAGAAGAAAAGAGAGATCAACGCATTAGAAATAAGCCACTTCGAGGGGGCAAGATCCTTTACATTATATAAATGAACAATTCTTCGATGATACAAATGACAAAACCTCCTTTCTATATATAGGAGTCCATGGAGTCACAATATAATCATAGCCTACCTAACAATAATAATGTAAGAGCACAATAATAACAATATAGGGTTACAGGGGTACAATAATAACAATAAGAGAAATACAATAGCAACAATAAGGAAATATAATAATATTACAGGTTACACCTAACATTTCAACCCCAAACACTATGTGAATTTTTATATATCGGACTAATCTAAATTAGTTTTCCTCTTGGAAATTGATTTTTTAACACTTCTTGCACTTTAATTTTCTTATAATACACTTGTTGTAATAAATATGGGTTTGTATCTCCTCATGAGATATATATTGGTTGTTATATAGTCGAGTATTTCTGGAATTTGTTAATTGTACTATCTTGCTGTCTTTTCCTGTTATATTTTCATGTAGAACCCTCGGGTTTGGACATAATTAATTAAATAGAGATATGTTTCCAGTTGTTAAGATTATCAGTTTTTTCCAAAGAATTTTACTCTATCTTCATTGACAATAATATAGTTATGTCTCTGACAAACTATTTGGTGCCTATCGAGTTGCTCTATGTTACTCGTATTGTGAAATAGAAAGGAAAATGCTTCTTAATTATTTTGGGTCCATATTCCACTGTTCACAGCAAAGGAAAATACTTCTTAATTATTTTGGGTCCATATTCCTCTGTTCACAGCTGGTTAGGGTCTGGACGGATTACTGGGTTGCAGACTTAAGTCGGTTTGACCTAGAGACTAAACCGACCCAACCGACCCCTGCCGGACTCTGAAATAACCTTGTTTCACTTGGCTTAGATTCAATTACTTCAACGAGTTAGGTCTCATTGTTTTTCTTTACTTTGTCACGGTTTGTTTACTTAGCAATCTACAGTCAAGGCTATTCTTTTATTCTTGATTAACTTAGTGTTCGTGGAATCCGAGGGTTTCATCTATTTTCTTTTCTACTATTCAAGAATTTCTCTATGAGAATTGATCTCTAATGATACAATATTCAACATTAACAATTTTTCGATAGTAATGTAATGCTATCAATCTCTAATGATACAATATTCAACATTAACATTTTTTCGATCGTAATGTAATGCTATCAATTACTTCTGGCAGGATTAATTTCCTTTTGAAACGAACCATAACAGTTCCAGCCACTTCGTTACTGAATGAAAAATTGTCTCTTGTTAACCCCGCTATGCGTATTCAACATTAACATTTTTTCGATAGTAATGTAATGCTATCAATTACTTCTCGCAGGATTAATTTCCTTTTGAAACGAACCATAACAGTTCCAGCGACTTCTTTACTAAATAAAAAATCCTCTTGTTAACCCCGCTATCCGACTCCATATCTGTAACCCTGGTCGACCATTTTACAAAACGGAAACCCCCATTTGATAGAAACCAAATAGAAAATTGGACAAGTTCTCAGGGAAACTTGTTCGTCGATATCATGAAAAGAAAATATGCAACATATTCAGAAATTATTATAGTACAACATAATGGTCTAAATAACCTAGTGGCAACTCGACAATAATAAATAATTATGTAGTAAAACACTATGAAAGAAAAATATAAGAAAATCAAACAGATCATGGGACAGGATCTACAGTACAGCTTGATGGATCCACTAATATTCCCACGTTTTCACCAGCAGCAGCTCTGCATATTTGTCATGTGCTTATATATTTCTCCCCATCGGTTGAATATTTGACATTTAGCTCCACAGTTCATCAAAGCAAGTTGCATCAAAGAGAGATATGGTCAGATCTTCTGAATCGTCAAGGGTACAATCATAATAAGGGTCGGCTATGAAGGGCAGTTCGGGGAGAGATTGGCAGAAAGGAGTGGAGGGAGACAACAGAGGCGAAGGAAAATCAACCATGGCCGCCGACGGCGTAGTGTTTGCAGCGGTGGTGGGCGAGTTTGAGATTTTGGAGAGGACGGGGTGAGGGAGAGGCTTGCTTGAGGATGGAGAAGTGGTTGAGCAACTAATCTCTGGAAAAGAAGAGGAGGCAGATAGAGCTTCAGTGGATTCTTGAGAGGTGTCGGGAATTCCAGTGAAGCGCTGTATCATGGCCTTGAAATTGGAAGTGTCCGTCTTCACCACCGTGGTGGGCACACGCCGAGATGGTCTCACGCGCTTCTTTCTTACTTTGACCGAACCTGTGCCGCGAGACAAACCCCCTCCCGCTTCCGCCGCCGCTCGCAGACCGTGGAACCCTAACGAATGTTTGTGCAACGCGGAGGCAACATTTAGAGATGCGGGCACTTTTTTTTTGATAAATCTGGAGCTCCGTGGAATGGCCGAGCCCTCCAAGCTATTTATAAGCGACGACGCGTTCGGCCACATGCCCGTCCTCTGTTTCCAAGAACCCTTCTTCCCCGCCGCCATTTCCCAAGAACGGATCCCGCCCGCATTGGTGGCAGGTGTCCCGGTCATGTCTCTGCGCATGTTAGCGGTGTTGATGATGTTTATCGACTCCATCTCCGTGTTACTGCTGGAATAATTGGGTTCAGGCGGTTCTTTCCGACCGGCGTAAAATTGCAGAATAGAAGCTATATCACCATTAATAAGAGAATCGAGAGCTTGATCAACACTTCCAGGATTCATGTTGATGAGGTTTTGCATGTGCAATGGCAACATTATTCACTTCGGCAAAGCTCAAACATTGATGATTATGGGTTCCGAAATCTGTAAAAACTCATGGCGCTGTGGTTAGGTTTCGGACGAAGGAGAGTTCATTGGATTGTATAGTAGGGCAATGTTACGAACCCTAGCCTTACGTTTCAACTGACTTGCTCCTGTACTTACCATGGATTTGAGTGTCTCAAATGCAGTGTTATGGCAATCGAAGCTTCCCATGCAAATTAAAATTGCTACAAGATTAGGTGGGCAACTTTTGTGTTCCTCCACCATGTGCTTTCTTGCAGATTACAGCTTTGTGAATCGTGAATGGACTGAGAAACTGATCAGTTTGGTTGAAGGTCTCTTTCTCTCTGGCATTATAGAAAAGTTGAAATCGTACGAATGCTTTGGATGTTTTGTATGCTGATGTTTTAGATGATAATGAACTCAGATTTCGCATTTTCGAAGTCTTCAAATTATATTTATGAAAACACAACCAAAAATAAAGCGCTAAATATGATCGATGGGGGCATTTGAGATCCAGAGAAGCCGTTCGTTAGATTTTGACTTCACATCTCTTTGTTAAGAAAAGTTAATGGGTCACATACGACATCATTTTGAAAAAAAACATGTCAGGCTTTAATCAGCTGGTTCTAGTGGCCCAAGATTATATCATTATGTTATTGACATTATATCTTCTATATTGTTTTCAAAATGTTTGAATTATATTTTGAGTGTCGAAAATAATTCTATGGCTTTTTCACGTAGGCACCCGACCTTGTCGTGCAGTTCACAAAAGTCCTATTGCATTATAGGATAGAGCACACCTTGTAAGTCAATCGTATTGCATTATATGATACAGCACACCTTGTAAGTCGCCATCAATAGCCCAAGTGGGTAAGGTATTTTTTTGGTGTAAAGGTTACGATTAAATCGTGCATATTAAGTGTGATTGCCCAAGTGTATAAGTTATTTTTTGGTGTAAAAGATAAGTTTGGGTGATTTTGATCAAAGATTTTTTAACCCACAACCTAACCATATAACTATCTCAAAATTCATATAAATTAACAGACAAAAAATAATATACTTCAAAATTTATTTAACTTTAAATTAATTAACCTGAATAGTTTATGTTTAGAAAATGATATGAATAATGTGTAAAAATCTCAAACAAATTTAACTCATATATATTAAAATAAAAAATAAAAAATTGTTATTTAACTTAATATTTATGTAGACTTTTCCGGTAATTCACTACACAACCTCCATTGTACGACTGTGTGAGTGATATATGAAAATCCCAAACAAATTCAACCAAGTTGTGAATTTCTGTAATATATATTAATAAAATAATAACAATAAAAAATATATTATATTTATTTAATTTTTTTTAACTATAAACTTAATTAATGTTTTAATTAATTTTGTTGATTATGTTAAATTATGTGAGTGATGTGTGAAATCCTAAACAAATAAATAATATCAAATAAAAATAAAATAAAATTTATTTAATTGTACAATATTAAGAATTAAGAAAATATTATTTTTTACATTATTACTTTTTTCATGAAAAAAATGTTAGTTTATATAATGTATTAGTGCATATGATCAAAAAGTGTATTTGTAAAAACAAGACAAAATTCCAAAAATATTCCAAAGTATAAGTAGTGTGATAAATGTATATAATCATCATAGTTTTCAGAAGATATGCCAATGCTTCATAATAGATCAAGTTAAGTTAAAATAAACACCCATCAATAGCCCAAACAAAATATGGAGCATGACCAGCATACAAAATCACAAATCAAAAAGATCAAAATAAGTAAATTGCTGTTATGTGAGGGGAATAGAACCCTTCGCACAGATGGTATCTGCCTCTAGGAGTATATAATGCATATATCGAAAGTCGTCACAGATCCCGATCTTTGGCAATGTGTCTGCAACCCAATTTTTCTCCCAGAAAATGTGCTCGAAGGAGATCAATGTGAATGTCCTTCTAAGGATATTAATATGGCAAATCCAAGCAGTGAGATGGGGAGGGGATAAAACTATGTTTAACATCAAACCTTCAATAAGTACCCGCGAGTACCCATATACAGATACGGTTTTAATGACCAGATGTCCAGAGAAGAAAATAAGTCCTAGAGAGCCAATACTTCAACCCGCATGTTTATTCTTGGGCCTCCATTACAGTGTACCTTGTATTGACAATTCTAATCCACACGAAGTCATACACCATAGCCACATTGAATCCATTGTGTAGCACCATCAAAGAACTCTATTGGTAAGTGCAAGGGATGCAGAAGAGTTATATGTGAACGATCCTGAGTGGGTCAAATGGGAGTCTGTACATTCTCCAACCAAAGTAGGATTTTATGAATGATACGGAGATAATAAAATATCATTCCCTCAAATATGTGTCCATTTCTGGCACATCATATTTCCCAAATTGTAATAAAAGAAGCCAACATAATTTTACCACCCTGCGCCAACCACCATTGGAGACATTCTTCTATGTGTCCAAATCTTCTACTAGGTAGATTCAATGATGAAAATATTCCATTCTAGACTATGATAGTGATTGGGAATTCGAAGAATAGATCGAAATTGGTTTCAGATGTGTTCCTGCACAAAGGGCATCTCCTATGCCCATGATATCCCCTCTTACATAGATTCTCCCACGTGGGGTTTTTGTTCCTCCAAACCAACTAGATAAGTATAATGATTTTAAAGAGAGAATCCATACAAGTGAAATAAATTATTTTATTTTAAAAGAAGATAGTAGGTTAGCTATTTAAAAAAACCATTTCATATTACAACTTAATTTTTATCCATAAATCAAATAAATTAATTAGATATTTTTCCTAAATTATCTCCCAACATAAGCCGACTTTCATGAAATCCACATTATTCACTATTTATTCCTCCATTCTTTTGCCCTATTACCTCAAATTTTCAAAGAACTTTTGACGTCTACCCATGATGATGGACTCACTTAGACAGTCTGAAACATTGGGTTATTAAAAAAACTCAGAAACAGGTTATTCCTCTCTTCTATAAAGTACAATGATCTTAATAGGTATTTAGAGTTTCCATACTTTATATAACCAACATGATTGATTTAGATTTTGAATAGTAAGGATAATATACATGTAAGTGTCTGCTACTTCTACCATATTACCCTGCGTCTTTCAGGCCCAAGTGATGAGGTCCCCTTCCTTTATTCCATAAATTATTGTTAACCTTAGTGACTGTATAAATACTTCCCATTCCGTAGCATAAGCACCTATCAATTCCATCTCACCTTCCTATTTCCAAATAGGAAATCTCTTGTTCAACCCCGCAATAGCTTGTTCTAACAGGAATATGCCTCGAGCGTGTAGACTTTGAAACAGGCCCCCATTCAAATTATGTGCGTCAGTCACTTCCTTAATGTTATAAAAGCCAATAAATATATGATTCCCCCTGCAAAAGGTCGGGCAGATTCTCTACAAAAATAAATCCTTCACTTTTTGGAAGCTTCTCTAGATATAGGATCCATAATTGCTTCCAATATGTCCCTACCTAATGAAGTCTTCAACCCTTTTATTTTTCATGTATTTTTTGAAAATGATATCCCTCCAGATTCCATCCTTAAACAATCCTCACCATAGGGATTTTATAATAAGGGATCACACAAATATTTGTAGATCTAAAATAACCCAACCTCCTTGATCCTTTGGAATAGTAATACTTTCCCATTTTTTAAGATGAAGTTTATGATTTTCTTCGCTTCCCTCCCAAATAAAATGTGTCATCATGTGTTTGAATTTGTTAATGATGATCGAGTGGAGGATGTTTAAATGTGCCCAGTATGTTTTTACCTATTGGAGTACATCTTGTGTCAATATGTACCTACCTCCAAGGTAGAGCCATCAATATGGCCATCCATTAAGAATGTGTAACACCCCCAATGTTCCTAAAATTTTCAATTAACTAAAACCAATCCACATTTTTGTATTTATTAGACTTGAGTCTAAAGTCATTGTATGTGAGTCTTGTCGCCCAAAATTTGAGTTTGGTAGTTGAATAATCTTACAATCCCATTGATCCCTGTGGTTCTCCACGGGTGAAATGATCCACTCACTTTGATAAGTGAGAGATGGTTCTTCTAGATTGTTTTTTCTAGATATGTTAGCTTGTCATGGCCTTGTTTGTAAATCATTTGTCACATTTTCAATTGTGAAAGTGATGATGTGTTTTCCATTACTTGTTTAACCGACAATGTTATTTTTTGGCCTTGTTTTATAAGTCGTGTGTTGCATTTCTTTCATGTAAAAGTGATGATGCATTTGCCATCACTTCGAAATGCAACAATGGTATTTTTTGGCCTTGTTTTATAAGTTGTGTGTTGCATTTATTTCATGTAAAAGTGATGATGTGTCATCACTTCGAAATGCAACGATGATGTTGTTGGCCTTGTTTTTATGATTAGGTGTGATGCGTTTATTTCATTTAAAAGTGATGAGGTGCTTTCCATCACTTCAAAATAAGAACAATGATAGTTTTTAGTCTCATTAATATTAGCTAGATGTGATTTCCATTCGATGTAATATTGACAAAATTACATGATGTATTAGTGTGACGTAAATTTTTTTGAGGTGTATTATTGAGCAATATAGTTTTCAGTACATTTAGGAAAATGTGGCATTTGTGTTACGATTCGAAGGAAAAAGGTGAAGGAGTCTTCAAGGGATATGCCTTTTCAGACATTTTCATTGTAGCAGTTGCAAATGTTGGCATTGCGTTCTGATTCCAAAGTACGTCAGGTGAAGGAGCCATATGGGAATGTGCCTTTCAAATACATTTGCATGCAGTTGATGATGGATAGAAGCTGATGCTTTTGGAGGACCAAAATCTCCTCAGTGTGGAGGATTGATCCAGGTGGATCTTCAGACACTAGTGGCAAGTACAAAAGGGCTCAAAATAAAAAGTGACGGGAAGGTGGAAAAATCACCTTTAGATTGAAGCACTCGTCACCTTGATCGCAATGGTGCAAACGATGCTTCAATCCGAGCTCGTATGAGGAAGTTGGAGTAGTTTGAATTTTTGTTAAAGCAAGGGAAGTAGGGCCCACAACATGCCACATGGCATCCCAGTGAGCAGGTGGGACCCACACAGTAGCCTACTAGGCCATGACACATGGCGCTCCAGCATTAGTTCTTACACCTGCACAAAAGACAAAACACAAAAACATTAAAAAAATAACTATATATTAAATATGATTATTAAAAATATATAAAAATAAAATTGTATTTAAAATGGTTATATGGTTCCAACATAAAAAAATAATTTTGTTATAATGTAATGAAAACATATATTGTATATTTAACAAAACAAATACATTACCATGTGGTATGACCACCATATTGGTACCCCTGACGGCCAAACTCGGGAGGTTACAGGTTAGGCGGGGTCGGCGCCCTGCAAAGGTTGGCACTCGACTTGGGGACTGAATCGACCTTGCGGACGACCTTTGTTTTGTGAAAAGTGGTTTTCCCAAGTTACGGAGTTGCTCTTATCATGTGCATTACCTATCCCGGGTAATGTGTATACGTTTTAGTTTTTGTTTTGATCGGTGCTGTCGACGGTTTGAAATTTGTTAAGCGAGCCTCATCATTTCTGTTAGCTTTCATGATTGGGGTGGTTTGTTTCTTGGACCGGGGATCGTTTCCTTGTCTATTTGTTGGATTTGCGGATTGTTTTATTTGCCTTGGCATATGCTGCTTTCTTTTGGCCGACCTACTGTATTGCGTGGGGCCTTTCGGGTCTGTGGACCCTGACCTAGAGGCGCCTTGGCTGTTTCATCGGGCCCTCACCACCATCAGCGTCTGCACCAGAACTGACACTCTCTGTCTCGTGCCTGTGGATTTTTCCGGACCTTCCACCATTTACCGCGAGGTTTGGCCCTATTCTGAAGGTGGTTCACGGATTTGACCGGGGTCTCACTGCCCATTATGGATCACTATGTTGATGCGGTGGATTATTCGGAGGACCCCCTGGCGGGGGTTGACATCTGGGGACTTGAAGCACAAGATGCGGAGGACTACATGTCTGACCTGGACCCGCCTCCTGAGGTGGAGGCACCTGCTCCATCCGAGCTGGCTAATGTGGGAGGCTACAACTCGCCTCTGGTTGACCTGGCACTATTGTCTTTCGACTCGCCCTTGGGTGCAGACTTGGGATCGTTGGATTTTCCCCAGGCTGGACAAGATATAATTACGAGTGCCGCTATTGGATGCTCAGCGCAGTTCTCGGATGCGGTTTACCAGGATATCGGGGTCGCTACCGGCTCACTGGCTCATCTGAGCATTGGTGGACCTAACTCTCATGGACCTACTGAACCGGGGGACGAGACGCTTATAGACCTGGCTCCCACTGCACCAGCAGTGGCCTCGGGGGTGTTTACAAATATTCCGAAGGATTTCAACTTGCCGGGTGGGATTGGCACATCCTCTGCGGCTGATAACACTGTGCAGCCGGGGCTGGGCTGCTCAAAGGCTAAGAATCTGCACAAGGTCACAAAAAATAAACTCATCTATACCACAAACTTTGGCAGCGAGAGCGGTATGGTGGACTAGGGCTATATTGCGACCAAGACTCTTGTGGGGAAGGTTCGCGGCCGAAAATACTCCGTTACTCGGCTTCGGAGGTGGATTCGTGAAATCTGGAGTGATACTCTCCCTGTTCTCCCGGAGGTCCAGGTCCTCACCAAAGGCTGGTTTTCACTCTCATTTGATCGCCCTGAACAATCGGACTGGGCTCTCAAGCAATACTGGCATCTTGAGATGCACCCGGTCTACCTCAAAAGATGGGTTCCCCTGTTCGACCCTAAAAAGGAGAATGTCGGTGCATGCCCCATCTGGATGAGACTACCAGGACTGCCACTGCAATTTTGGAGTGAATCCGCGCTGAAGAACATCGGAGGACATTTTGGCCTTTATCTGGATCATGACCGATCCTATTTGACATCGGGCAGTCGCGCAGTGGCTCGGATCTTGATATTCTTAGACACACGGGATGGCCTCTATGAAAGTTTCAACATGGTTTTTGATGGGATGACCTGGCAGCAACCACTGGACTACGAGGGCATGCCATTTCGATGCCGGAAGTGTCATGTTGTTGGTCACTTGTATAAGGATTTCCCTATGATGGGTATTGGCAAGCAGGCTCCGCAGAAATCCCGTTCGACGGGTACTCAGACTGGGCCGGTGAATTGCAATGTGTTGGGAGGTGCTGATGCGAGTCTGCCGATCCCGGACGCCCCGAGAGAGGCTGAGCTGATGCCTACTGCTCTTCCATCGTGGACCATCTCGCAGCCCAGAACACGCTCGCTGGCTTCGATGGAGACTACTCAGCGGATCCCTCCTATTCCGGGTAACTCTCTGTCCTGTGCCTCTTCGATTTCTGATGGTTATCTTGTCGTACCAGTTTGCACTTCTTTTCAAATCACATCTGGTATTGGAGATATCATTCAGTCCTCGCCTATTCATACCACTGGCATTCCTTCGTCTTTGTCTGGCCACTCTTTGAAACTCCCCGCGGTTTGCTGTACTATGGCTCTGACGCACCCATCATCCACTCCTATCATTCACCACTCCTCTGCTGAACTCCAATGCCACTCATCCTCATCTTCTGAGACTCCCTCATCGCGTCACAACTATTTCCTTAGATCACTCTCTCTACCACAGTCGGGTGAGACTTTTGGAATTGGGCCTAGTCTGGACTGTATTCCCATCAAATCTCGGGGTCGACCATCTGCATTGGCGAAGGCGATCAAAAGAGAAAATCTTGAAGTTGAAGCCGGCACTCAATCCTCTCTTATGCGGGTCCTTAGAGCTAGAAGACCCTCGTTGACGGTTACATCATGATCTGCCTCTCTTTCAATTGCAGGGGTCTGGCCAACCCCGATAAGAGATTGGCCCTCAAGGATTTGTTAACTCAACGACCTATTGACATTCTATTTCTTCAGGAAACGCTTGGTGCTGGCCCTGACGTGCAGGCTCTCTTGACCTCTCTCCTACCTCGTTGGACTTTCATCACCCTTGATGCATCTGGGCGATCTGGGGGCTGTGCATTGGGCATTAATGACAGGACTACCCGGATGACTAACTGTTGGGGTCGATCTGGAGTTCTGGCTATGAATGTCCTCTTTGGCAACTCGGAGGTGGAATTTACTTTGATCAACATTTATGGGCCCTGCACAAACAGAGAGAATTTCTGGACTTCTTTGATGACTTGTTCTTTACTCAAAACACCTCATCTTATTCTGGGTGGAGATCTTAATTTCTCATTAGGGATCTCTGAATCTTGGGGCCCCAATGCTTCCCTGGATCCATTAGCTGAGTTCTTCAATTCCTTGCTGGATGCCTCAAATCTGATTGATATTCAATCTACCAAGATTCAACCCACCTGGAGGAACAGAAGGACTGGCATTGCTGCACTGGCGCGCAGGTTAGACAGATTTCTTATTAAGCAGACTCTCCTACCCATTATGACTCGTGCTCGTCAATGGGTGGGGATGGGTGGTAAATCTGACCACTCTCCTATATATCTAGAATTCAAGTGTGGTCCTAATAGGGCTCGTGCCCCATTCAAATTCAATGCTCGGTGGCTGAGAGACCCTGATTACACCCTGATGGTCACTCGGGCCTGGCAGCACTACGGCCCTTTGAATGACCGTGATCCGGGCAGGATTATTAATGACAATCTTAACCGAATCAAAAAACTTACCATTCGATGGGTTCAGAACAAGAAGCGATCGGAGAGGGAGGCTCTGATCAATATTGAAAATAAGATTTCCAGTCTCAACAATGTTGATTTACTGGGCTATCGCTCTGATGATACCAGGGCTCAACTTATTGCTCTTGAATCGGAAAGAGCTAAATTTCTGAGACAAAAGGAGGAAGACTGGAGACTAAAAAGCCGGGCTATATGGTTACAAGCGGGTGATGAAAATACTAAATTCTTTCAGCAGCATGCTAATGGCCGAAGGGCTGCAAATGGCATTTGGGAACTGTCTGACAATAATGGATTTACAGCGAGAACGCAATCTCAATTATTTGTCCTGGGCACCAGACACTTCACAAACCTTTACAGGGCGTCTAACAGCATTGACCTTCCGGACATCATGCGCATTACCCAGCATTTCAAAAGATTTGTTGAACAGGATCAGATGGATGACCTCAATGCACCAGTCACCTTAGGTGAGCTGGAAGGTGTATTGAAATGGTTCAAGCGGGACAAAAGCCCTGGGCCTGATGGCTGGCCCATTGAGTTTTTCATTCATTTTTTTGATCTCATTTCTTCTGACCTGTTGACTATGATTGAAGACAGCAGAGTGCGAGGTCGAATTTATGATGGATTCAACACCACTTTCATTGCTCTCATACCAAAATCAGACAAACCAACTAGCTTCAATGAATATAGACCTATATCTCTGTGTAACTGCATATACAAGATCATATCCAAACTTATTGCTAACCGCATCAAGCCTTTCCTGTCTACTCATATTGAAAAAGAACAATTTGCATTTCTGAATCATATGCAGATTCATGAAGCTATTGGTACAACCCAGGAAGTTCTCCATACCATTAAGACCCAGCGCCAGAAATCCACCATTCTTAAAATCGATCTCACAAAGGCATTTGATCGGGTCAACTGGAGTTACCTCCATCTCATCTTGATCCACTCTGGTTTCCCTCATCTGTTTATAAACTAGATCATGGGATGTATTTGTCACGCCACTTTCAGCATTCTGATCAATGGCACCGCATCTGATTTCTTTCATGCGGGGAGAGGACTGCGACAGGGATGTCCTCTCTCACCATTATTATTTGTCTTGGTTATGGAGGGACTCTCGGGGCTTATTAAAAATGCTAAAGACAGAGGAGAACTTCATGGGCTCCGAATCAACGACACTCTTCATCTCACTCATCTCTTATTTGTAGATGATGTTCTCATTTTCCTCAATGGTACTAGACAAGACTCTGTTCATTTTGATCTGCTTCTGCACTGCTTTTGCAGGGCCACAGGCATGGAACCTAATGGTACCAAATCCACCATTATTATGACTAGCTGCTCGGGAATGGAACAAGGCATTTCACTGCACCTATTTGACTATGTTCGCATTGACATCAATGACGAACTCAAATACTTGGGATTCCATATTAAACCAAATGACTACAAGATTAAAGACTGGAACTGGATGATTGCCAAGATTGAACGCAGAATTAATATCTGGTATAACAGATGGTTATCCAGGGCTGGACGACTGATCCTCATCAAATGTGTGCTGGAAGCTATCCCGGTCTATTGGATGACCCTGGCTTGGATTCCAATTGGCATCACCAACAGAATCAAAAATATTTGCAGACAATTTCTTTGGCGCAATCAGGGTCAAGCCTCCACCTTTGCTTGGATTGCCTGGGATCGCATTAACATCCCTACACAATGGGGAGGCTGGGGACTAAAAGATTTGCATCTCTTCTCGAAGGCCCTGGCTGCTAAGATGTGCTGGCATTTAATCACGGGTCAGAGTCTCTGGAAAGATGTTATTGTGGCTAAATATATTTCGCCTCGGAACCCCCTCGATTGGATCCGAGACAGGATTGGTCGGACTACTGGCTCATCTATTATTTGGAAGGCGATCAATAAGGCGGCATAAATCATTCAGCTTGGACTATCTTGGCAGATTGGCACGGGGGCTATGGTCCACATAGGCACTGATTCGTGGTCTGGCAGTGGAGATCACTACAAACTTCCTGTATTTATCACTGAACACCTTGCAAACAGAAATATTTTTTACCTTGCACAGATTGCGGACCTGGCTCATACCTCGTGGCGGGGCCAGGCTTGGCTTAGCGCTACGGATCTTGACATCCCACAGGAGGGTGCTCGGATTTGGCAGAGGTATATTTGGGCCCTTAAAGCCACTAACATTCGAATTACTTAGCAGGCTGATAGGTTAATTTGGGCTGTATCTCCACATGGTCAATACGCTCCTAAACTTGGATACCATGCCTTAATTCGGGCCAAGGAACCCCCTAACAAAGAATGGTGGTGGCGCTGTCTTTGGAAATTAACAGCCCCTCACAAACATAGAACGTTGTTCTGGTGCATACTCAATAAATGTATTCCCACCATGGATTACCTCCACAAAAGAGCGTACCAAGGGGCTTCACAATGCAGTTACTGCCGGGCTAGCTGTGAGGACGCGATCCACTTATTCCTTCTGTGCAATCGTGTCAAAGATATCTGGGCTCGGATCTGCACGGACCTGGGCTGTAATATTATTTGGCAGGGGGACAACATACTGGCTGCCTGGACTATTTGGTGGAGGCACTATGATAATGATCCGCGCATGAGGAATCTCCCTTTAATTGTGGCATGGGAGATCTGGATAGGACGGAACAAACAGATTTTCAGAGATATTCCTATCGATTGTGATCGTATTGGTGCGGCCTCCATCGCTACATTCAGTCTTTTGCCGGTTGACAGTCATCACAGCAAGCCTCCTCTTGACACCCCTGAATTAATAGATCACAGTCGTGCTTGGGCATACTTTGATGGTGCGTCCAATACTGCGGGCTGTGGAGGGGGTGCAATCCTATACTTAAATGACCATCACTTCTATCATATCAGAATGGGATTGGGACCCGGTACAAATAATTATGCAGAACTGAACTGCGTTAGACTACTGCTGACTTTTGCACAGGACATCCATTGCAACGCCATCCAGATTTTTGGTGATTCACAGCTTGTTATCAATTGGTTCAATAATCTTGCACTATGTCACTCGCACACACTGTCTGCACTGCTGCGGGAGGTTTATCATCTCAAAGCCCTTTTTGATTTTATCTCAGTTACACATATTTACAGGTCTCGGAACAATATGGCCGACAAATTATCCAAAGAAGCATCGGAGCTAGCTTGGGGCACCTGGCATTTCACTGAACACACGGGTGATCAGGTTTACAGATATTTTCATCGGCCATTCATAGAGGAGGCACATCTATAGGTGACTTACTTGCTGTACAGGTTTTTTGGGGGAGCATTTTGTGTCTAGCTCCCGGGACATCTACTACCGACATGTATATTTATTGTATATGGTTTATATTTTAGCTGTTTTTGATAGTAAGTTAAGCACCGAGCTTACTACGTAACATTTGAAATATTCCTGAAAATATGTTTATTTCTGGGACTGGTTTCATACTTGCTAGATGGCATGTTTTTTGACTGTTTTAGTTTTTGGACTGATCAGTTGCACTACACAGCTATATGTAACATGTAATCTCTCTATAATGAAAGTTTACGAATTTTTTCTCTTTGAAAAAA